>JAJJWW010013381.1:0-500909 GCA_023531295.1 Papaver armeniacum
GGAAGGAATCGGGAGATTGGGAAAAAACCCTACCTGTTCGCAACGCAATCTCTAGCCAAATACAGAACGTGGGTTGAGCTCGAGTTTGCACTTAAAACCAAAAATCCTTCTCTTGCTCGGGTTTGTCTTGAAAATCAGTAAAATGAGGGCAAGAAAAAAAAAAAATAGAGGATTAACAAGGTAAAAGAAGAAAGAGACTTGTTCTCAGGATTTAGTTTTGAGAAGAAAATATAAGCCAAACATTTCCCTAGCCTGCTGCTCATGTCCAATACGTGGCATTCATGCGTCAATTTCATAACACCTACTAGTTGGGCACATTAGTTTCACTTAGGGATAACCAGTTTTAGTTATACATCTATACTGGGTTAGGTCACTCTCCAATATAAACGGTTACAAGCGCCCAACATTGGGATTGTACCCTCCCATAGTCCCATTGCATAATTCTAACAGAATGCTTGGGATCGGGCTCAAAGCCCAACCAAATTTTTTACGAGTGTCACATTCTCTGTCAGAAATCATATCTTTAACCAAGGCCGTATGCTCAGCTTGAAGACTAATGTTAACACCTAAATTATTTCTGGCATCATCTAGAACCTTCGCAGCCCAAGCAAATTCATCATCATTGTTTATGAGAAGAAGGGAACGAATTTGATTCTCTCTTTCGCTAAGAATAGCATTTTGACGGATGGATTCATCCAGTTCAATTTGAACTTCAAGAAGAGTCTTTTGGAATTTCGCTAATGCTTGAGCACCTTGTCTAGCAATGCGATCTTTATCATCTATGAGATCACTAATTTTCTTCCTTAAAATACTAATTTTCTCTTTAAAACTAAGATACAGACGTTTAAGTTGGTTGGCTAAGCTTAAGCTAGATCTATGATCAAGTTCTAAGAGGAGAAATCTGGATTGAAGTTCATTTAGAGGAAGAGATTTAATTTTGTTATTTGAAAAACTATCCAAAGAATCGTTGAGATGAGAAAGAAGAGCATCATCATCCATAGGTTCAGAAATGAATGAAGAAGAATGGCTTCCTCGTAAAGATTATAAACGTCTCACGAAAATGATAAGTCAGATGAGGGAAGATAACAAGAGAACAAAACAAAGGAAAACGGAAAAGTTTCATACCATAAAGTTGTTGGTTGGAACTTTGAAGGCTAGAAATCTTATTCTTCTAAGTGGCAGAGTCAGCTTCTAATTGCTTATTCTTCTCGCGAACAATGACAAATTTCGATTTCCAATTCTTCATTTCTCTTGCAAAGAGCAAGAGCTTCAACTCCCAATTCTTCATTTTTCTTGCGAAATCGAAGATTCTTCTTTTCGAGAATACTTGCGCCTCTTCTCAAGATCCGAGGCAACAAAGAAAGGAAGCTCTCCGGACTACAAAAGAAAACAAAGAAATTAAAAAGATATGATTTAAAATCAAAACTATAAAAAAAAAATAAGAGAATGAAAACATACCAAGACACTAAGTGAATTTAAGAAGCTTGGAGTCACTGATCTGGAGACCCCATGAAGAGAACTATCACTCTCAAGCAAAGGTGAATCGCAAATACTCGCGAGAGCCTTGCATGTATTAGAAAGGCGATCGTCACACATCCCTTGCATAGAATCATAAAAGATGCTAGACAGTTGTGCCATAGAAGATCCAGCTGGAGAATTTGAAGAAGGGATATTCACATCATCATATTCCTCATCACCGAGAATTTTCACCGACCGAGGATTCGAAGGAGAGGGGAGGTGAAGTTTTCGCTTCTTCGGAGGCGAGCAACAGACTTCTCCTTGCGAAGAGGATTTTTACCTCTACCTTTGGCTTTGCACCTCGTGGTTTTCTTCTTCTCCAACAACTTCAACACCAACCTTCGCACACAAATGAAGATAAGAAACAGAGGCAACAATATTGTTAAAAAAAATATATAAAGTGTTTCTTACTTCATCCAGCTAAAGTGCTAACCTTCCCGGTCCGATTGTAGCTCAATCTTAACTTTTCAATCTAAAAATCTTCACGAGAATCAAAGGATAAGGGAATAAGCAACCAATGAAAGATTACGAAGTACGCGAAGTTGGAAGACATACCTCTTTATTCTTCTCGGGCCAATTGAATACCTAAGGTCGATAAGTAGCGAAGTTCGCAGAAGTACATTCGAGCTGCGATATAAGGCCCCTTTAACACTAATGGAAAAACACACCATCTATCGTCTTTAGAGTGACGCGGACGTTGTTTTTACCGAGAATGCCACCAATGTCTTGCATAAGGAGCTTATCGTCGCAACATCATCTTTTCTTTTCGACGAACACCCCAAATGAGTATTATCCCTCCTCATAGGAATGAATTCATAATTCTCGTAGAAACTCTCGACTGTGTATATTTCAGCGAGTATCGCCAATTCCTTAAATTTTGGGTCCCTAACTTCTGCTGGGTAAAGAGACCCCTTACCAGCGCCACGATTGGCGAACTCAAGTATTAAACGAATGCAATCCCCGCTTAATTGATAGACAACTCGCGAGAAGTTCGCATGAGCAAGAATTTCATAGAATAACGGAAGGTTAGGGTAATAAATAGGAATGGGAAGGCCGGCGAGAATTTGACCAAGCGAAATTATGATTTCATGATCATCACAATGATGATCGGTGTGAACAACTTGCGTAAAGAATGGATTTAGATTCCTGACCGGGAATGGTGGTTAAAGTAAAACCTTTCCTTGAAGATCTTTTTGAATTTCTTCAAAAGAAGCTTCGTATTTGCGACCGGTTGGAGCCATTTTCAGTACGGGAAGGAATGAAAAACTGATGATCAAAAGAAAGAAGAAGAAGAAGATTTACAGTAGTAGAAACGGAAATTACGGAGGAGAGTTGAAGAAAAATTGCAGAGAGAAAGTAAAAAAGAGGAAGAGGAGGGTGAGAAAACTATATATAGAGAAGAATTCTCGAGAAGATAAACGCATTTAATGCGAGAAGGGACGTGAACGGTTGATAAATAACGGTTGAAAGAGACGTGTCAAGAAATGGGTGGAAGAAGAGATACGTGTAATAAATTCTGCGTAATAGTACGGAATCATGCAAATACAGAAAAATATGAAGAAATGAACAGCTGCGGCATTTTGAAAATACTAGTTCTCATGACGTTCTCTTCTTCGCAGAGAAGACATGAGAAGAGGCAAGATGTAAGATCAGAATATCGCAACACCAAGATGCTCGCGAAATCCATAAACGACACACTGCGAAGATATCGCGGGATGGAAGTAAAAACGACGTAACGGATGACGACAGCCAAAACATGAGAAAGATGTGAAGATGTAGCGAGATCGAGGAGTATCGCGAGATTTGACATTTGTACATTTGCGATACTTCGCAAGACATACCCGAAAATAAAGGACAACTTAGCTGTCATCCACTATGTAATGTCCTATATAAAGAGCCGAATAGGCTTACGAAGAGAAGGATATTTTTCGAAGTGTTGAGCAAGTCATTAAGAGAGAGAAAGTTTAGAGTGGTTATAATTCTTTAGTTTATCTCCTTTTCATCTTGTAATATTTCTGGAGTTTGATCAATAAAAAATTATAATTGTTCATCTTAAAATGATTTGATTGTGTGGATTCTTGTGAGGGGTGTAGTGTGGGATTTACTGCAACTACATGGGCATAAATGCAAATCACAACAACTATACATGGTATCAGTTGGGGATGATGTTTCACAGGAGAGCCAATTCACTCCACCAGAGCCAGAGCCAACACCCAACATTGTGGAGACTGATATGGAGATTTCTCTCAATGATATCACTGGCCAACATAATGGTGATACTATACGCCTTACAGGGATGCTAAAGAAACAACCAGTTACCATTTTGGTGGACACATGTAGTACTCATAGCTTCATTGATGCTGCTTTATCCAAAAGACTTTGTTGTGATATCCAACACACATCAAACATGCTGGTTACTATTGCAAATGGTGAGAGAACAACAAGCTCAGGGGTTTGTTCTAAATTACAGTGGCAAATGCAAGGCCACCTCTTTGAAGCTGATCTACATGTTCTTCTTTTAGGAGGTTATGACATTGTACTTGGAGCAGAATGGCTTAGAACATTGGGTGATGTTATGTTCAATTTTTCAAATATATCTATGTCTTTCAATCATCTAGGTACCAACTTAACACTACAGGGGAATCCTTCTCCTCCTTCCTTCATGATGATGAGTTGAAAAGTTGTTCAACAATTTCTCAAAAAACACACTCCTGTTCTGGTTGGTCAATTTTTTGCCATTTCCACTGAACCTTCTCTTACCCCCATACCACCACCTATTCAAGAAGTGTTACACCAATTCTCTGATGTTTTTGAGGAACCTACACAACTACCTCCACCAAGAGCCTTGGATCATAAAATACCTCTCAAACCAGATGCTCAACCTGTGAACTTAAGACCCTACAAATGCCCTCACATTCATAAGTCAGTGGTGGAATCTTTTGTGCAAGAAATGCTTGATACTGGACTTATTCAAGACAGCAATAGCCCATTTGCTTCTCCAATACTTCAGGTCAAGAAAAAAGACAACACATGGAGGTTCTGTGTTGATTACATGAAACTGAATGAGCTTATAATCAAAGATAAGTACCCAATTCCTATCATTGATGAACTTTTAGATGAATTACATGGCTCTATCTTCTTCACCAAGCTAGACTTAAGATCTGGATATCACCAAATCAGATTATTTGCAGCTGATATACATAAGACTGCTTTTAGAACCCATCATGGGCATTTTGAGTTCAAAGTAATGCCATTTGGCCTTACTAATGCCCCTGTTACATTTCAAGCTCTTATGAATTCAGTTTTTGGCCCTTATTTAAGAAAATTTGTCTTAGTTTTCTTTGATGACATTCTCATATATAGTAAATCTTTGGAGGAGCACATCACACACCTCACTATTATTTTAGAACTTCTTAGAACACACCAGTTGTATGCTAAATATTCTAAATGCTGCTTTGCTCAGTCATCTTTGGTTTACTTGGGCCACATCATTACAGCTGATGGAGTAGCAGCTGATCCAGAGAAGATCTCATGCATGAAGCAATGGCCTACACCAACTTGTCTCAAGTAGATGAGAGGGTTTTTGGGACTCACTGGGTACTATAGAAAGTTTGTAAGAAATTATGGCCTCATCAGTAAGCCTCTTACATACCTCCTAAAAAAGAATGCTTTCAATTGGTCTCCTACTGCAGAGGAAGCCTTTCAAGCACTCAAACAAGCAATGTGCACTACACCAGTTTTAGTGTTACCTGATTTTAGCAAACCATTTGTGGTTGAAACTGATGCATGTTCTGTTGGAGTAGGATCTGTATTAATGCAAAAAGGAAGAGTTATTAGTTTCTACAGCAAGCCACTTGGTCCTAAGTCACTTGGTTTATCCACTTATGAGAAGGGGCTATTAGCTGTAGTCATGGCAGTCACTAAGTGGAGGAATTACCTTTATGGCCATCATTTCATCATCAACACAGACCAACGGAGTATTAAATACTTCATGGAGCAAAAGATCACAACTGTTCTCCAACAAAGATGGCTTATGAAGTTACTTGGATTTAATTACACTATTCACTATAAGAATGGCCTTGAAAACAAAGCTGCCGATGCTCTGTCCAGACTCCCCTCTTCCTCCACCCAATGCAATGTTATGTCTATCTCCACTCCAACTTGGGCTCAAGAGATTATCTCAAGTTATGACAATGATGCTTGGGCAACTCAGCTCATTCCTCAACTACTTATAGCTCCACAATCTGTTCCACGTTACACTTATTCTGAAGGCATCTTAAGGTACAAGGGGAGAATTTATGTTTGCACCAACAATAATCTCAGATATTCTATTTTAAAGTCTGTACACTCTTCTGATGTTGGTGGGCATTCTGGCATGCAAGGGAGCTACATTAGAGCAAAAAGCTATTTTTATTGGAAGGGTTTAAAGAAAGAGATGCTTCTCCTGGTCAGTCATTGTGATATATGCCAAAGAAATAAAGGTGAACACACATTGCCTACTGGCCTCTTACAACCACTTCCAGTTCCTACTCAAGTTTGGCAGCATATTACTATGGATTTCATAGAAGGTTTACCTATATCCAACAAAAAAGATGTCATTCTGGTGATAGTTGACAGGCTTACAAAATACAACCACTTCATAGCACTCACTCACCCATTTACAACTACTATTGTGGCTCAAGAGTTTCTCTCAAATGTATTCAAACTTCATGGCCTTCCCTCTTCTATTGTGTCAGATAGGGACAAGATCTTTATAAGCAATTTTTGGCAAGAACTCTTCAAGACAATGGGTACCAACTTGCACATGAGCCCTGCTTACCACCCTCAGTCTGATAGGAAAACTGAAAGAGTGAATGCATTTTTGGAGAACTATCTCAGGTGTATGACAGGTCATCATCCAAAGAATTGGTTCAAGTGGTTTCCACTAGCTAAGTTCTGGTACAATACTAACCATCACACTAGCCTAAGCATGACTCCTTTTAAGGCTCTATATGGTTACTCCCCACATAATCTTGCTTTCCCAAATGAGGTACTCACTTCAGTAGCTGATGTGGAAGAGTACATTCAACAAAGAGATGCCATGCTGGAGTTTCTACAAGATTTTCTCCATAAGGCACAAGAGAGGATGAAGTTATATGCAGATAAGAAGAGAACTGATAGAACCTTTAAAGTTGGTGATTTAGTCTTTCTCAAACTCCAAGCTTACAGGCAATCCTCTATTGCCCTGCGCAGAAATTTCAAACTCTCAGCTCGCTACTACGGCCCATTTCCAGTGCTTGCTAAGGTTGGTACTGTTGCATACAAGCTCCAACTTCCCTTTTCTTCTCAGATACACCCTGTCTTTCACGTATCTCAGCTGAAAAAGTGCATTGGAGATGTTGCTATTACTGCTCCAACACTGCCACAGATTGATGCTGCTGGTGAAATAATTCTCAAGCCTATCGTCATATTGGGTACTAGAGATATCTCTCGAGGTCGCCTAACTGTCCCTCAAATGCTAATCCAATGGTCTCACACCACAGCAGCTGACGCTACATGGGAAGACGTCGCAAATATGAAAGCTCATTTCCCTAAATTCCATCCTTGAGGACAATGATGATTTGCAGATGAAGGTATTGTCACATTCCTGTGACAGTGTAGTTGCCCTTATCGAAAGAGATACTGCATGGGCATTAATTACAGCAATTATTAGTTTGAATTCTGTTAATTTGTTTACTTTAGGCTTAAGTTAATTAGGGATCAATGGCTCTGTCAAACCCATGTGTAGGGAGGCGATAAGTAGTCCCTTTCAACTAGGGTTTGAGTAGTACTTATTATCGCTTCGTCACTGTAAGAAGATAAGAAAGAAATAGAGAGAAAGTTAAGTCCAGTGTGACTGCAGGTTTATGCATATGAATCTTCACTATCAGTTGTACTCCCTTCATTAATCATAACACCAAACACCCTAGTAAATTAAAATAAAAAATAAAAAAGCATTGCATGTGTTCTTTCTACCAGTACACACATGATTAACGCAGACACAGACTATAGAATCTACAGAGAGAAACTTAAGTGAGTACTACGATCTCTTCGTACGTAAATCTCTGTTACAACTCAACTACGATATTAAAAGTAGGTTTGTAACTGTAACTGATATTGAAAAGTTAAAGTTAAAAGTTAATCAAGTGCATCTCTTAAGGGGAGAACCACAAAGACAATCATTGTTCATGAAGGAAGAAGCCTCGAGATGATTGAATGTTGCACCATTTGGAATCGGACCACAGAGATGATTATGGCTCAGATCTAAATGCCCAATATACGAAGCCGAAGTTACAGATATTGGAATCGGTCCTTTCAAATTATTGTAAGATAAATCCAGTGCTGTGAAATAAGATCTTTCTCCAAAAACATCTGGGATTTTACCTTCCAATGCATTTCTGCTCAAATTCAATATACTTATTCCTGAACCACTTTGTAAAGTGGTTGGTATCTCGCCAGAAAACTTATTCATATCCAGATTTAATGTTGATAGAACCGGCATTCTTCCAAATGATTCTGGAATGGATCCTGATAACTGATTCACCGACAAATCCAAATCAGCTAACCTGTAAATTTTTGAAATAGAACTTGGAATGGAACCAGAAATCAAGTTTTTACTCAACAATGCTCGGCTTAACATTTTTAAGTTGTCGAATTCAGTTGAAATCTCGCCGGTAATCTTGTTGCTTCGAAGATCAAGATGCATCAAAGAAGACATTTGAACGATTGAAGAAGGAATTACACCGTTAATTTGATTGTCAACGAAATTTAAAACAGTAAGCCTGTGAAGTCTCCCGATATCATACGAGATTGGACTAGAGAATTGATTTCCAACCAAATCAAGAACACGAAGAAAAGAAAGAGTAGTAATACATTTAGGAATATTACTAGAAATTCCTTTACAATCAGCGATAATAATTGTAGAAAGACGATCTAGTTTACAGATTGCTGGCGAGATAACACCGGTCATATTACCAGATCTTCCCATTTTTTCTAGAGTTGGAACAGAACTTTCAGGCGACTCACCTCTCAAACTGATTTCTGTGACTCTTTTAGATGATGGATCACAATGAACACCATACCAAGACTTACAGCAATCAGTTCCTCTCCATGTTCTGAATATACCGAACTGTGATTCAGTTAGGGCGGATTTGAATGCTAAGAGAGCATTCTTGTCTCCAACTGTGCATGATTTGACATTAGTAATGGCTGATAAACTTAGTATGAATAAGATTATACTTATAGTAGCAGTAGTAGTGGTACTTCCAGCTGGTGCCATTGTTGATTCACTTAGTTTCTCTCTTTAGAAATTTTGTGCTTTTTTTTAGTAGCTAAGAGTATTATGTCTATCTTTGTTGGAAATCAGTGTCTGGAGGTAGAACTTGAGTTGGTTTATATACCAAGTTTTTGACGGAACCACCCTCGTGTAAAGCAAGAAATTGCAGTTGCTAGTGACTGACAGTTACATTTAGCGAGTGAAAAATGAGTGAGAAATATCTATCAAAAGAAAAAACATTCTGTCAAAAAAGGTGGTCATTAAAAAAGATTAGAAAGTCGATAACGAAAAAGAGGATTGGATGCAACACTTAAAAGGAAGATTATGCAGATATTATTACGCTACTACTATACGTCGGTGACTCGGTACCGTTTGTCAGAAATCCAATTGCCACAAACAGTAACCTTTGGGTGGGGCGGAATTACTAATTTGTTCTACTGCCTAGACTTCCTAGACTAACCGAAGCAAATAACACAATTAATAATTTTAACCTTATGGATTTGGGGTTATGTGGGTTTCAAATGTATCTTAAGGGAGTTCCCACATCACTTAATAGATTGTCAGAGGGAAAATTGATTTTGGCTGGATTTAAAAAATAACTTTCCTGTATTTAATGGATCAAATAGGATACTTTGAACTTGGTTTGAGAGGGGACCCATTTACATGGACCAACAATCAACAAGGCCAATACAATATCTAGGAAAGACTCGATAGAGCAATAGCAAACCAATACTGGAGAACAACCAACCCTCATGTTGGAATCACTCATCTCCCGCGAATAGCGTCAGACCATGTTCTTATCCTACTCTAGACAAAAGCTATAGACTGGCAAGGGAGCAAGAATTACAAATTTGAGCACTTATGGCTATCTCGTACCCAACTTCATCAAGTAGTTAGCTCGGTATGCGATAAGTTATATGACCCGGATCTACCCTTAAACCTCTAGCTCAAGCTCATATCAACCATCGAAGCCCTCACAGAATGGAACAAGATCAACTTCGGCAAAAAAAAAAAAGAAGTTAATATAGGCAAGGAAAGTACACAAACTTTCATATATAAAATCCAACAACATAGGCTTTATTAATTCTCATAGTTATAAATTTAAGAGTAGTTCCTATGGACACAACAAATCAAGGATTTGTTTATTTTCTTCCCATTGTGAACTCTACAAAAGAGGAAAATGACTGCGCAAACGGGAAAATTTAATGATTTGTCCACTGCGGTTCTTGAGCTGCCGTCTCTTCTTAGGCCCAACGGATCATCATCAGCCGCCAGTGCCTCACTTAATTAGCGCGGTTTAGTAAACCCGCTGGCGGCACCACATAATCCGTGCGGCCCATCTCTGCCCACCAACGGCTACATATGAAAGGTTACAACTTCAATCATCCAACGGCTCTCTTCTAATTTCCTATGAATACTACTCATTTTAACTTAAAATTCACACCTTCACCTCTAAATCTCTCTCAAAAATCACCAAAAAATACCTTCAAGAGTATTTCCCTAATCTCGTGGTCCCAAAAGTAAAACTTAAATACAGAAATTCAATATCCGTCCAAAATAGCACGGGAACTTAGAGTTCGTGTTGACCAAGCGATGTCATAATAGTTAGAATTCGCTATACTTAAGTTATAGCCTATAGCCAGGCGAAACATGCCACCATAGTGCTTGGCCTGAAAAGTGAAAGCTATAGAACGAAAACTGCAATGTAGGAGGGGCTTGATGAGTCGCTATAAACACATCCATTGACATCTATCGGACTTAGACATTTTTGGTAAGAAGCTGAAAAATCATATGGAGAGGCTTGTGAGCATTATCCCGTTGGAAATGTTCTAAGAGCATCTCCAATGGTGTATGGATATTTATCCCATGTGGAGACCTAAAAAAGAGGTATTTAACAACATAGAATCAAATATTTTTTTTGGTTTTGATAAACATTTCCAGTGGAAGTTGTATTCATACCTATTTTGAAACACTTGTCACTTATTCATAGAAAGTTAATCCACAAAATCTAACAAAATAAATAAAATAAAAACAAATAGTGATGACGTGGGTATGGATGAAAGTCTCTAAAAACCCATACTCTCTTCCAAACTCAAACTTCCACATCATATTAAATTTTTAATATCCAACCACCACTGGAGAGGTTTTTTTTGTTGAGAGTTTCTAAAATCCTAGGTGGCTTCAATATTTTTAGAGATTCATATTCCATTGGAGATGCTCTTATGAAACGGGTAAAATTACAATGTAGTCTCGTGTAGGCCCGAAAAGTAAGATCCTAAAATAAATAATGTGGATCCCCATAATTATCATCTGAGATTGAGATCACTGGCGATATTTTCAGAATCCAGGTACTATCAGCAGTTGTTGCCTGTCTCTTTGGACGCATACATATATATCGGTCCCATTCCCATTCATTCAATTTAGTGGAGCTCACTAGAGTATCCTACTCATTTTCTTCTTTTTCTTTTTCCTTATTTTTTTTCTTATAAATAAATTTCTGTCCAGAGGGTTTTGAACCCTTGCCTTAAATCGTGCCATAGTACTATTCAATGTATTCATCAAAATCATATTATTTTGTATTGTTGTGTTAAAAATCGTGCCATAGAGTATTATTTTGTATTGTTGTGTTAAAAAAGGTTTGTTCACTTAATGTGACGTTCTGAAGTCGTACCTCTAAAACGAATTATGCACGTAGGTATGTTAATCCAAATTACTGTAATACCGCTAAGGTTTGAGGATACGAAGTAAAAATATAAATGGAATGCAAATACAACGTCAATTCAAGGAGAAATGGGGAGTTGTATAATAACTAATAGCCGCACGAGAGGGAGAGAAGAAGTTATAACAAACAACCCTAATTTGGCTGGAGTTGAGGAGAAAGAAGATAATGATCATTGATTGAACAATGAAAAATGATGAAATCCAACCCTGAAATCTCTAGAGAAAATGGATCATTTGTCCAAAAAAATTTAAAATACGGTTCAAATGGACAAGTAAAAAAAAGTACGGGTGAAATAGCAAAAAAAAAAAAAAGCAAGGATGAAACTGGATTCATCCTGGCTTATACTTAAAAAATAGCAAGATGAAACTGGATGCATCATGTGTAAAATAAAAATAAGAAAAAAATATTTGAAAATGGACAGGATGAAACTGGTTACATCCTGCCTATTTTTAAATTTTTGTCCATTTAAACAGTATCTTTTTAATTTTTGGCTATTTAAACAGTATCAAAACCTAAGTGTCTTTTTCACCCAGAAATTGTTGATTTTGGTCTTTTTGACCAATTTTGTGAAATAATCTCTACTCGTCGTCGCATACTAATATTTTAAAGATAAGGGTCCTAACATCAGACATACGCATCTTATCGTTTTATTGATAGGCAACGTACCTAACATGGGTTGTTGCATGGATCGAATACACAATATCTAGTGACCAAAACGCAAGACTAAACTAAACAGTCCTTGTCTCCTTGATATGTTCAGCTCACAAACATAAGAGGCCCTTGCCTTCTGACTATCCTTCATATATGTGCAAAATACTTTCTTCCAATATTAGCAAAAAATTGGTCATTATAAGCAAATTAACCTACTACTGAAATAGATCCAAGAGACGTCACATGCTAAGAAGGAAAGAAAGAAGCAAAATAAAATTCATCCACTGCAGCGAAGGAAAAAATCATTTACATCTTCGACAAAAAAACACAAGCTGCATTGCGGAACTCCCTCACTCAGCTAACACTCAGAAAACACAATTCTTAAAAGTAATCTACAACGCTTGGAATTAGAAGAAGAAAACTAAAGCAAAAAGCAGCTGATATGTTTTAGCATGAGTTTCCTGTCAGAGACTTCAAAAAATTCCAGAATCACGCAAATCATCATCTTCAGTCAGAACTGCGAGAACAGCAGCCCTCACAAGCCTGCCACAAATCAATAATTAAAACAGATAATTTTATACAGTTTATGGATAACTAAAGATTAAAAGCTACTGAGCGAACTAATACTGAAGGTTGATAATTTTGAATAGTATATCAGTTTTAACTTATTGTGTTGCCGTCCAATGATTTGTCAGTAACTTATTACTTATGTTATTATTATTAGTTAGCATTGTTTTATTTTAACTGTCAGTTAATTGGTGGTTAGTGCGATTAATCCAAGCAGTTTAGGTTCGAAGTTTCAGAGATTATTATCCTCTATGTGGGTTTTGTAAACTCCAAGCAATATGTACAATACACATATATGGCAATTTGGGAGTTCCTAGGATTTAATAAGGCAGGAAATAAAAGACCTCTTTTAAGCTTGCTCCACTCTTCTCGAGATGGTGTCCTATCCTGTGTATTCTACATCTCATCCTAAGTTTCATCATTAGTTAATACTGTAGGTGGATTTTAACATGAGGAACAAGCGCATCAACGAGGCCATAACTCATTGTCAGCCCTTATGTAGGTGGATTCCAGAAAATTAACCACCAGTGCGGAGCCATATAGAACCTAGGCATCTTTTTCAATTTGAAAAAGCATGCAGACAATCAGCGTAACATACAAACCAGCAACAATTTTAAGTATAAAAGATGAGGATTCAACTAATTCGATGACACAGGTAAACTGGTTCCTAAGAAACATACTATCATTTGCCACAAGCAGCTGTGAACTAAGCGCTTCATGAAAATAAGATGGCAACATAAATTATATTCGAGGGAGGGAAGATCTTCATATAGCGACAATCTAAAGCAAAAAATCATGAGAAATAACGGGATCAATGAATGCTGTAGGTAGATTGCACTTGAGAAACTAGGGCGTCAACAGACAGTGTAGGTGGTGGAACTTCACATGAGAAACAAGGGCATCAATGAAACCTTAACTCCTTTTCAGCCTTAATGGGATAACCATTTAATTTTTTTCAGTTTTCTTTCTGATCCAAATAGAAGTAACCACCAGTAAGAACCTATCTTTGCAAAGTTGAAATTTGTTTTTTATTTGAAAAGGTATGTCCTAACATTTAGCATAACAGCCAAGCTACAATTCAAAGTTTAAAAGATGGAGAACCAACTAATTCAATGGCACATGTAAACTAGTTCCTAAGAAACATAATAACATTTGCAACAAGCAGCTGCGAACTGTAGAGAATATCATGAATTAGATGGCAACACAATATTATATTGACGGAGTCAAGATTTTAAGCAGCAATAGTGCATTAATCAAATACCATCCAGTTACATAAGTAGGCGTATGAGTCTACTGACCTAAATATGACGATGCAGAAGAGGAACAAATAAAATCCAAGCTTGACGTATCGGTATTTCTTTTCTCCATTAAGCAACCTAAAGATCTCTGTTACGTCGATGAGATGTCTCCTTTCCATATACCTGACAAAATTAGCAGAACCTTTCAGTAAGTATAAACAATAATGTTGGAGTAAGAAATAATGAACTGCAGCGTGTCACAGAGGCACAATATGTTCCATCAAGGAAAATACATACAAATAAAATTTGAAGCGGTGGTAGTTGGGACAAAAACTTACAAATGTTCAAAAAGAAAAGAAAAGAAAAGAAAATGAAACAGTAGTAGCTGAGACTAACGGGCTGTACAAATATACCATGCAGCAGATGACTAGTATAGTAAAGCAACAATCTTAAATTAATGTATGCTATGGCATTATATATAACTATATGAGCAAACAATAATCAGAAGCAATCCTCTTCAAAGATTGTTAACTAGAAAATACATACAACTTCAGATGATAGTAGGTAACTGGTGCCGATATCAGGAACATGAACCAGTGCCACGTCAGGAGGTAAAGAGCACACAACACCCCTTGAGCCACAAACTCTTTGATGACCATGCCATTAATACGAGCTGATGAATCATACGGGTTAATGTAATCAAACTCCAAATCCGACAAGCAAATCAGCTGCAGCAGCATATCACAATTTTAAGAAAAACACGAGCATATAAATGTCAACAAGAGATAGTTGATAAGAAAGCAAACACTAGACTCTTATCTACTCAATGAAAAAGAAAATCCTTTTAAGAAAATAGATCAAAATTGGCATTGTGGATATTATCTAGCTGAATCAAGTCAATCAGAAATTATGATCTCCTATACAACTCCATGCATCTGAAGTCTGAATTCATGTGACGAACTACAATACCGAGCCACAACTAAGGTAAAAAAAAAAACTAATTAGTCAAAAGAGACTATAATGGCCATCTATTATAAGCAGAATTAGTTATATGCATGAAACGTGAAGAAAAATGTGAAGATGATGCACCTCTGTCACCTCAGAAAACTATTAAAATACTACCTAGTGGAGAAGTTAACGAGCACAACCACGGCTCAAAGAACTAAACCCGACTCTAGATTGGACTTGGCTCTCTAAACTTTAGATTCGGCATAAGCTGATATTTTTAGGCACACCAAAACAAATGAGCCTGCTTGACCAACAAATCCATGAGCATCATAGCTACCCTCTGCTTCCGCTACCAACTCTCTCGTTTCGCTGTCCTCAATAATGTAACAATTATGAACGCGTATTAACTTGGATTAGGTTTAACTGGGAGGTCTCACTTGCGCCAAAGCTCTATAACATTCCAGCTTCCATCTTGCAGATTCTATTTGAACAAACATTATAGCTCAAGGAGAGGGTAGTATTGCATGCCACGTTCCAAAACAGGGTGCATTCCCATTCTAAACCAAAAAATGGAACAAGTTTAACTCAATATTCCTCAAGGATAAAATCAGGTGTTTCCATTTCTACGATGTGGATAAAAGTTTCGGATCAGTTACTATCAGTTAACAATTTTCACAGTCAATCAACCTGCAATTTTCATGTAACATGGTCCACCATTTTTATTTTTTTTTGAAGGATTCAAACCCTAATTTTGTAGTCAAAACTTGAGTGTATCATTCACAAAACTCAACACTTCAACTTACAAATTGATATTATCTTCGGTCCAACTAACAAGCATGCTTCTAAAGAGACAACAACTAACCCCTGAGTTCCTTTCCTAAAATAAATATGAACAAATACAGATAGTCTCGAAATAGGAACACTGCTCGTACTCGAATGATAGGATAACTAAAAATACTTACAATCAAGTGATGATTTCTCAAACAGAGAAACATATATTAGTGAACTATCATTATATTTTAGGGTTCAAAAAGAGTTTTGTAAAGAGAGAAAACGTACCTGATAAAGATTAACGGAAATTAGAGCAATTGAGAAGGCAAAAGAGACGAGCCATAAAATCAAATCCCAAGACATGATAAACAAATTTAACCGCTCAAAACACAGAATTCATCACCATTCAAGCCCTAGGAATTCAAAGATAACCTTTGCAATTGAACCGATGAAATGATTTAAAGAGCTTCTGGATTCTACTTATCTAGTGGCAGATCGATCAACCTTAATAGGGCTTTAAAAAAGAAAAGTAACAGAAGTGTTCGCAACAGCACTGGGTTTAGTTGAGAGATCGAAAAAGGAAAGGGAGTAAAGGTTTTATTTATTTACTGTATTAATAGTAATCAACTAGATTTGTTCCCGGCACGTATTAAATTCTCATAAGAGTTATCATATCTTCCAAAGCATCTCCGATAAAGGGTGAAAGTATTTTCTTTTAGTGAAACGTAGGATTTTAAATCCGATTTAGTATAAAAGCATTTCCAATAGTTAGGTCCTATAAAATATGAGTGATGAAATACTAATTGTGAACACAAAATTGGTTAGAAGCCCTCGTAAATACTGAAATTAGAATGTGAGTGGAGAAAAGTCATGCGACGCTGACTTAGTCAAACTTAAACTTCTCTTCTTCCCCTCTTCAATCCAGTATTTTTCTTTGCAAATCAATTTACGGAAAATGGGTCATTTGTCCAAATACTTTTAAAACATGGTTCAAATGGACGACTAAAAATTAATACGGGTGAAATGGACACCAAAAAATAGCAAGGATGAAACTGGATTCATCCAGACTTAAACTTAAAAAATAGCAAAGATGAAACTGGATGCATCCTGATATAAATTAAAATAAGAAAAAGTATTTAAAAATGTGTAGGATGAAACTGGTTACATCCTGGCTATTTTATATTTTTGTCCATTTAAACAGTATCAAAATCTAAATGTCCTTTTCACCCAGGAATTGTTGATTTTGGTCTTTTTAACCAATTTTGTGTTTAATTTTCATGTTCTTCTCTTGATTCTAATCCGTTTACATATCTTTATTTTTTCTTTTGATTGCTGATTCTTTCAAATCGAAATCTTTTAGTTATGACCTAATTTTTTGATTTCTCTGAATCTTTCTTTTATAATCGTTGAGCCTAATTTAATGATTGCTATAATCTATTAGTGTTTTGTGCTTATTGATTTAACCCTACTATGTAACTGTATTCTCTGAAGTTTTTCTTCCTTTTTTGGTTCAATGTACCCACAATCTCCATATCTGAATCAATCAACCTCAGGCTAGGCCATTGCACCACCAACTCAACAGACTCATATCCGTTCTTCTCTGCAGCAGAACTTAACCCATTAACACAGCACTAGCATTTCAGCCTTCGTCGACCAGCTACAAGACCTCCTCTTCTTTTACAGACAGTAAACTGTAGCTGCAAACCCATTGTTTCAATTTCACCTTGTTTCAAACACAAAATCATCCTAAACCCTTGTATTTGCAATTACATCTGCAACTCATTTCCCTGTATGACTGTATCAATAACAACTTCTTATCATCACTTGCTCCTGCATCTATTACCTGACTTCAACTCTACACAGCCACAACTGATGCAATCCCATGTAACTGCAACCTCAGGTTCAACTCAATCCTTTCAGCTTCTGCTTTGATCGTTACAGCTGCATCCCAGCAGAGAACCACCTGTTCCATAACCTGCAATTTCGGCTCCAATGGTTTTACTCGCAGTTCTCTTCGACACATACCCATTCATTCACTTAGACAAACCCAGACCTGCAATTCATACAATATCAATCTCTGCATCATTTCCTTGCCTTATCTTCAATTGCAGCCACAGTTTCGTTGCCTCTTTGTTCTATTGGCCAATTCCATTGCAATCCAGACCAGTAACAACGACCAACCCATCGGCATCATCAGTATCCACCATCTTCTTCTTAATTTCAAACCCTTAATCCCAATACTGTAAAACACAAGTCTTTATCAATTACAGCTTTTTCATTTGCAAATCTCAGTTGCAACTCAACATCTTCTTCTCAGATTCTTGACTTACTGGAACAGCAACCCTAACGTCTTCATCCATAGCAAAATCACCATTTTCGTCTAATTAACCACAAACATACCACCAGATTCAAAACCCTTCTTATTGCTTTTAGTAATGAGCTCTAAATCCCTAAAATTACCCATGATAATCACCATTTCTTCACATTTACAGTCTCAATTAGCTTCTGAACCTTCATCTCCATAAAACCCTAGAAATCAGCAGCAGCAGCTCTGTTTCTTCCCTATTGTCTGCTGATTCATCAAATTCATACCTATCTCAGTCAAATCTATAGCTCGAACCGCCAGACCCATGTTCTTCTCAGCGTATAAATTCGATCCACCTAAACCCATCTGAATCTGAGTTTTTCTTAGTAGCAGAGAACAAGGAAGGAAGAATATGAGAAATGATTCTCTTCTCGACCAATCTCTATGGTTATGGACAAGAGGTGGATTAAGACACCTAGAGCTTCAGATAAGGGCTGCCTCAACAATCTCCATTCAGTTATCAGTCTTGGAAGACTGACAGTTGAGTTTCCTGCACAATTCTCCTTTTCAATGCCTTAAAGAGCCGTGTGCTTGCTAACTTCACATCCGCCAACGCACTGTGCCTCCAAGTAAAGCCTTTGGCTCATATTTCTCCTCTTTTTAGCCATATGACTCCAAAACACCTATAAAACTCAAAACAAATATAATAATACATAATTCACAAGAAAACACAGCAAAGAAAGCATAAACAATAGATAATAATTAAGGTGTTTATAACACCTATCAAACTGCATGGGCTTCTATTCCATCAACGACATCATAAAGAACAATTTTCTTTTGGGGCTCGATATCATAGAACCTAATGTGAACTAAAACATGTATTTCCAGTTGCATTACAATCATATTATTCTTTGATGTTCGTGAAACATTCAATGATACTGTGTTGACTGATGAATAAGGGCTTCATTCCCAAAACATGATAAGAGAACTAAAGATTGGCTTTATACCTTCAAATTTACGTACAATATTATTCTACCCCTTACAAACACTTAATTTTGTTAACGTGCATATATATGATAATTTCCAAAGCCTGATCGACCACCCAATGTATCACAGTTTGCTTTTGAAGTTACGGTTGTCTCAACGGAGAAAAACAAAAGGGAAAGAAAGAGCGATAAGAAGAAAAAAACATCGTGGAAGCTATGGAAATCAGATTTGATATAATCTTAATTTCGATTTAATAATCGTTTTCTCTTTTTGTTTTAATGAAAATTGAGATTTTAATTGAAAAAATGCTGATTAGGATGGATGGAAATCCTCTTGGTGAACCTCTAAAACAAGAGGTTGAGCAAGAGGATGTCTATATAAAAACATGCCATGTCATCTACATGTTTGTTAAAAAACTTAGGGTTGGATATACATTTTAGGGAAAATGGAAGTGGTTCCTACGTGGATGAAGACATTTTTCTTCACACACAATCCATTGGAGAAGCTCTAAGCCATCCTCTATAATTTCAGAGGTTCTCTTAGAGGATGTGAGAAATCCTAGTCATCGTTTTCTTTTTTCTCAATATTAAGAATTTATCAGAACTAAAATCAGATAAAAAGAAACAGATATCTCTTCATCGTCTTCTTCACTAGGTTTTATTTTCTTACCATGACAAACAAATGTTACACTCGATGTATTACAGTTACCGGTCATTTTAATTTCTGCCCCCAAATTGGATGTTACATGGAGACAAACATTGATTTTCCAAACTACAATTAACAACTTTATTGAGAGACTATGATATGGAAAAAGATGATCTTGGTGTGAAATTCTTGTTATTTGAGTATTTTTTTTAATGTACTGAATCTCATTAGTTTACCAAGTTAACATGAATCATCCTAACAACCATGATGTTTTTGTATTTTCATATGACATATCACAGAATAAACATAATTAATCGGTTCTTAATCAACAGAGTTACAGAGTAAGAGAAACTTAAAATACTTGAGAGGATTTTTTTGAGATATATCCCCATAATGTAAAAAAAAAAAAAAAAAAAAAACATAAAAAAAAAATAACACTGTAATCAACCAATTAAATTGTAGCGCCCCCAAAGATAACAACTGACTAATCCGAAAGATTAACTATAAAACGAGGCACTAAGGATCTAATTCATCTATTTAAACAATAAAAAAGAAGTTCTAAACAAAGATTAACCCGAATCTAAACCCTCTATAAAATAAATATAACAACTCCTCTCAAATGTTACATATTAAATAGTGAGTTGATTTACAAATAGAATGTAACACAAAATAAACATAGCGGAAGCTAGCTAACCAATGTAACCAACTCCTCGAAGCTTTCATCGCCACATGCACATCTTGATATGTCTCTGAAACTGAAAGTGGGAATTGAGTGAGCACATCATCCCTAAAAAGGGTGCCCATTGGAAATGACATTTAACTTTCAAGTAATCATGGGCGAGATTTGGGAAACAATACATGTTTTCCCAAACATTAAGAAGCGACCAAGTCACTGAAATAAACAATCATGTATATGGGACAAACTCCTTCTTTCAAAAAAATTATAATATTGATGCCGTATTCCACACCTAATAGGTAATATTGCGGTGTATCGCCCTAGCATAGCATAAAAGCTCGAAAAAAATAGGTATAAATGTGAAGGAGCGTATCCTATATACCACAGGTGGAAATTCTTATTTCCCATACAATTCAAAAAGACGAGTAAAACATTACAGGTCCTTTCCAAACCATGGAAAGATTAAGAGAATCAACAGAACTTTCGGAACTCAAAATTAAACAATGCATGAAATGCACAATCAGACAATGCATGAGTTTGATAAACATAAATCTTTGTAAAAGAAATAACAATGGTTGCAAAAGATTTAATGTAAATTCCCACCTCTTTTGATGACAAGCCACGCCTACCTCGAGATCCATGATCCACTTGTTCATCCTTTGAATCGATCGTTGTTAATAAAGACTAACTATTAATCACACAAGAACTCTAAGAATCTAGCCAGCATGGCTCACACAAGGCTCACAACATAATTTCATACAAGTTATATAGTTATAAGCTAAGTGAACTATCTAATGGTTTTAAGCCATTTATGGTTCTACACCTCTTTCAATCTCTACCTTTAGCATATCAAAGGTTTACTAATTTAATTAGATTGGTTCTATACCCATTAAATAAGTCTTATGACTATCTACAACTTTGTACAAGGAACCAAAGGCTAATTCGAACCATAAGGGGTCCAAAATATTAAACTAAGAATACATGGTACTAAGCCCGAGTCCACTAAACCAGCCCATTAAACAAGGTCCAGTCCATCTGAGTCAACTAAGAGTCACTAACGGTCAACGTCTGGTCAGATGTAGTCAACGTCTATTCAAAGTCAAGTCCAGGGTCAACTAGTCAAATCGGTCAAGGTCCACTCAGTCAAGTCTGGTCAGGTCTGGTCACTGAGTTAACTAGGTCAGATACACTGAGTCGGCTAAGCTGACTGAGATGACTAACATGCATAATACTTAAGAACAGAAGTTTATACGATCACTATACATTATATTCATTCAAATAGAATTCAATAACTCAATACAATTGTAATTAAGCCTACCTGTAATTGCATCTTTAAGAACACTCTTTCTGCATTATGCTACAACACTAATCCACCTAGTCGCAACGACACTAGGTCTATAACCTTTGATTGAACTTACATACATTAAATCTCAACTGCACCACCAGACTATCCCAACTCCAACAAAATAAGCATTCCATCACCACTTACAACCATCATACCAATTATCTGCAACCACTCATTACAACAACATTAAACACCTTTAGCTATTAAACTTAACCGGTCACCATCTGCAACACTAGTCCAGTGTCTATCACAACCAAATCCACACCCACATCAACCTCAGTTCAATTCAAACAACACAATCATGTCCATTTCTCAATACCACAAATATGTAACTCAACATCACTTCATGGCCTTGCCATCTTCAGCTTCATTACTACTAGTTCTTCACTGCAACAACCAACAAACATAAGCCTTACAATTCCATTAGTTACAGCCGATACATTCATTTCATAGGTTTATTCCATCTTCAACATCAACATCATTAACATCCTAGGTAGTTCATAATTGACATTCATTAACTCGTCTCCAAAATAAACAACAACTCCTACATCTCATACATCTCAACTTCAACTGCAATACAAAACACAACAGCACCATCACCAGTTGCAATACAATACCTCCATATCACTCATATCCCCTGCAACTTCAACCATTGTAATTCTAACTTTAAAACTAGTTCTTGTCTTCGAAACTCCTCTCATTTACTCATACATCCACAACAATTCAACTTATGTCTCAAGAACAACAATAATAACTTTTCTAAATTTATAGAGAAAGACAATTACCTAAAACCAATTTTGCTCAAGCACCAACCAGTTCAACACTCATAATAATTTCATCATCTTCTTAACACGGGAATCTAAACCAAGTTCTTCATCAACTTCCATTCAACAACTTAACTTCAACATCATCTTCAATTTATAGAATTCAAAACCCTAACTATCAATCTCAAGTAATTCTTTAGCCTTAACCCCGATTCACGTTAAACCCATCTCTAATTACACTTATTGAACATCAATTTCATCTTCTAAACTCATCCCCAAATCAAACTCAGAAACCATAATATCATAATCAATCCTCAAACAACCCAACATCTTCAATCAATCATCAATTAAGAACAAAACCAACTTCTAACTTCTTCTTACTCATTCTCAATCGAATTCTCGAACCAACTCCAGAAACCCTTAAAAAATGGTGGTCTAAAAACCACACCCAATATTTCGTTTAGGCAATCTGTGTGGACTAACTCCAATATACTTCCACGAGAATCAACTAGACAGTCATACTCAATCAAGGAAAATACATCCAAGAGTTATATCTGTGTTTCTCAATGTAATCAGCAAATCAAACAGATAGAAATCCGTGAGCCTGATTATGATGAGAAACAACTTGAACGGTACCAAAGATCAATGTTCAAGTGCCAGTCAATTTATATCAACAACCAAAGGTTGAATTGTCTAATTGATTGAACCACGCATAACCTGTGATATTTCAATTATATAGAAAATATAATGCGGAAAAGAAATAACACAGACACCAGAAATTTTGTTAACGAGGAAACCGCAAATGCAAAAAAAACCCGGGACCTAGTCCAGATTTGAACACCACATTGTATTAAGCCGCTACAGACTCTATCATACTACAAGTTAACTTCGGACTGGAATGTAGTTGAGCCCTAACCAATCTCACACTGATTAAGGTACATCCGCGTTCCTTACGCCTCTGAATCCCAGTAGGACTCTACGCACCTGATTCCCTTAGTTGATCTCACCCACAACTAAGAGTTGCTACGACCCAAAGTCGAAGGCTTGATAAACAAATTTTTCTCACACAGAAAAGTCTATTGAATAGATAAATTTGTCTCCCACAGAAATACCTACGAGTTTTTGTTCCGTCTTTTGATAAATCAATGTGAACAAGAACCAATTTATACATCGGACTTATATTCCCGAAGAACAACCTAGTAATATCAATAACCTCACAATGATCTTAACCATATAGAAGCGGAACAAGATACTGTGGAATCACAAACGATGAGACGAAGATGTTTGTGACTACTTTTTATCTTACCTATCGGAGATTGAATCTTGAGCAAATCTTAGAGAAGATAGTACTCAATACGATAGAATAAAGTAAGATCAGAACACGCAACTACAAAGAAAATAGTTGGGTCTGGCTTCAGAATCCCAATGAAGTCTTTAAGTCGTTAACCTATAATGGTTTTAGAAAAACCTAGGTTAAAGGAGAATCGACTCTAGTCACAACTAGTATCACACAAGAGGTGTGGGGATTAGGTTTCCCAGTTGCTAGAGTTCTCCCTTATATAGTCTTCAAATCAGGGTTTGCAATCAATGTTACCTTGGTAAGAGAGCATTCAATATTCACCGTTAGATGAAAACCTGATTAGATTCAAGCCGATATCTTTGAACCGTTAGATCGAACTTAGCTTGTTACACACAAATGAAATGTGACTTCATTTAGATATGGGTAATCGTACCTAAACGTGTACACCTTGTTGGCTCAACAATAGTTAACCGAAGTTAGCCATATGAACACTTTCATATCAACCTTGTTCATCTTAATCACAACTAGTTCAAATGACCCAAATAAAACTAGTTCTAGAGTTGTTCAATATGTTTATATTCTCGTAAAAATATACAAGACACAATTGAAGCAAAATCGATTTTGATTCACTCGAATCAATTCATGAACATTATAGCCACGGTTTGCAAAAGATTGCATTACGCATACCTAAGTAGTCGGACTTGGTCTAGGTTCGCCAGTATGCGAACACGTAAGCATACTGTCGTACATGACCAAACTCAGTTGAATTTCTGGAATTGAACTGTTAAGCCGGTACGAATACAGGTATGCATACTAAGTTCCAGGACTTCAACTATTAAACCAGTACGCATACGGGTATGCATATTATGGTTCCCGGACTTGGAATAACTTGCAACATTTAGCACAAAAGTACGCATACTGTGATATATCCAATCAATGGTTAATTGTTCTAAACTCCCATTTCAATCATTGAAACATTATAAGAAGATGGGAATAGTTGTCTCACACAAATTATTAGCTTCAAAGCAAATTTTTAAGTGATCAATATATCAATACGAAACATTCCGAGTCTACATCAAATGACTGTTTCACACAAATCATGTTAGATGTTACCAGGCAATTTTCACATGATCATCTTTTGACTTTCGTCAAGAATAAATATGAACTTGGTTAAAGTGAAAACTTACCAACACATATTTCGATAAATATGTAAGCGAGTTAAACTCAGCTCGAAATATCAAATGTGTATAAAGTAAAGTCTATATAGCTACGATTTTTGTCTCAATAAGAGATAAAATAGAAATAGACTTCTGAGTGATAGATGAGTTCAAGTCTCCACATAAATTTTGTTGATGAAGTTCCACAAGCTCCCCTTAGTAGCTCTTCGTCTTCAATCGATGAACGCCATGAAGTCTAAAGCTCAACTACGCATTTTATCCTAATCTGAGATATATCTATAAGTAGACTAGAAATCAAGACTTATAGTTTTGACAACTAAACTTGACAAACAAGCTTGAGATAGCAACGCTTGCGAGTTCGACCGAGCAGTGCTCTAACAATCTCCCCCTTTGTCAATTTTAGTGACAAAACTATCAATACATATGGATTACAAAATAAATAAACTTTGTAGCTTCTCAACCAAATGCTTGATTTCCTTGGTTCTTCAACATTACTCGAAATCTTCATCACTTACAATTCTGAATGTGTTCAACTCAGCATCATAATTGTTGAAGATCCGTAGCCATAACAATAAGTTCACAAGATTGTTCTCTTGTTGTTATACAATATCATAGTATTATTACACAGCGTCAAAGTTCAATTGTATCACAACTTTGACAATAATACTACGGTGATATGTATTACTCCCCCTTAGTCAATACTTCAACTCACAGTGAGAACCATTCCCCCTTACATAATGATCCGTAAACCATATGTATTTGTAGTGTGAACTACACAATAATTCTCCCTCTTTTTGTCAATATAAATTGGCAAAGGTACGAAAACTAGTGGGATCATAATGAAATTCTCATAGAGATACTTCACGACTAAAAGAGAACATATCAACTTTGTTTCGATGATTTCACATAGTCAAAATTTAGTGTATTCATCAAGGAGTTTATAAATATACAAGAAAACTCCTACAATATTTCACAGCCGCACTCCCCACAAAGATTTGGCAATTAAGCACAAGTTCAATTAAGAACTCTCCCCCATAAAATGGCATTCCCGAAAAAACAACAAGAGCGACCTTACTTTTACAAGAAAAGAAGGATTTCTTTGGACATTAACAAATTACATGAAACATGAATTTTTATCCAGAAAACTCAATTAAATTAATTACTACAAGAGAACCCATGATTAATTTAATCGGAAATGCTCAACATAAAGAGAACTTACGGAGCCGTACAGTACTTTCACATATAAGTGGATCAGGGAAAGATCAATACTGCAGAATATACAAAGATCCATTCTATTTTTTTATCAATATTTGCATAATGACACAATAGACTTAATCTTTGACATCAAAAGTTCATTCTATCTTCCATCACTATTTGTATAATGACATAATAAAATTAACTTTTGACATATATGAGACAATCATAGTTCACGGACGTAAACACACATATCCCATAACAATTTTTGCAATATATAAAACCAATAAAGATTAATACTATAAAATCATCTTCTAAATAAACTTTAGAATTTAAATAAATAAACCTAAAAACATTGCAAGATGAAAATCGTTGGCAATAACAATGTGTAATCACAATATAAGCTATTCCAAACCCTAGTTATCCTTCTTAAAACACAAGAATAAGTTCTCATAAGAAGTTTCCTAGACAAAATAAAAATCAAACAAAAAAAACTTTAGACATAGCCAGCAACCAGGGATCGAACAAATTTTTTTTTTCATTAGTTGCTTTCTTCAGTTCAATCTTCAGAAACTCAAGATTCTTTGTTGCAATTACAAGTTGGCCACGAACAACCTCAAAATATCGAAGAAGATTTCCAACCAATTGAGATGACATATGAACTGGAAGATCATTTTAATGATCAACTGCATGAAAGCAGGTGTTTGTGGGTGAAAACTGTTTTTGCTGTTTTTTGGTAAATTTGGGTGTGTGGATGAGAAACAAGTCTAGACCCTAAACAATGCACTACACGGGAGTACTTTTGATTCGAGAGATCAATCTGTACAATCTTGGCCTAAACCAAGAAATGGTTGTTCCAGGCTTGCTTCGGTCACAAAGTGAAGGAGAAGGGTTGGTCTTAGGGAGGGAATCAAATAAAGTGTTGAGACCAGAATGGTTAATTCTGAAAGGTGTGGCTGTTTTATGACTTGTATCAGAAAGTAGAACTGGCTTGCAGAATGAAAAGCTATCAGTTCTTTGGTGATTTATGGATACTATGTTATTGCTCACCAAAAACTTGTTCTTTGGTGGAAATAGGTGAAACCTATTTATACAAGTCATAATAAAACGTACCCTGGTCTCGTAGTAAGTGGGAACGATTGAGTGATGGAAGAGTGGAGTAACATATAACCATCGAAAACCATGCTTCCATGATGAAGGAAGTGGATTCGTTTACACCCGTTACTTCTTGCCACCACTAAATGTTCCGTTTCCTGACACTTTCTTATAACGGGCGTATTGCACGCTGTACGCTGTAAACCGCCAAACCAATACCCCGATGAGTGTCCCCCAGTTTGTGAATGTTTGATGTCTCGAGTGTTTTTGTGGAAAACATGTAGCAGTTTGCTACGTGTGGCAAGTCAAGGTCAAGAGACTTGCAGCAGGAAAAATAGCATGTGGTGCTATTAGGATTATCTCGGATGGTCGCCTAAAACTTGCCACAAGCCTTTCAGTTCGTTGGCGAACTTGGACGGCTGAGATTGCATCTCATGAGGAAGGGTAGCCATTGATTATGGCCATATCCGGTTGGCGCCTGATAATGGCGCAGTGGCGCCATTGGCATATGCCAATGGTATAGTGGCGCCTTTAGCGCATGCCAGTGGCACTGCGGCATGGCTGGCATAGTTCGTGCATGCCAGTGGCATGGTGGAATGGCTGGCATAGCCTGTGCATGCCAGCGGCACGATGGTGTAAGTAGCGCCTAGCGTAGCCATGGTCACTAGATTTTGGCTTATTGGTGTTAGACTCCAATGTGGTGTGGCAACATCAGTTTCAGTGGCCACATCAATCCCAATGCTCTGTGGAACATTATCTGGCTTGGTTGGCGTAGCAACTTTGCCCAAATTAGGGTTTGGCATGCCGAAACCCTAATTAGCGCATATGGCATGCGGCAGGTGGCCGTGGCATGGCATTTTATACAAACGGTGCCAGAGGAGCCATAGGCAGCCACCATGTAGAAGCGGTCACAGGAGCAAATATTTCCAAGAGTGGTTGTGGCGTGGCGCCTTTTTTAGGGTTTCCTAAGTCCGCTCGTCTTGTGGCATGTTGTGGGCCCAAGGCGACATAGTTTTGTGCTACGATTAGAAGTTAGGGTTTCATCCACCGTCACTAGAGCATGGTCGCGCTTACGGTTAGGCTAGCCAAAATTGAAGTCTGTGTTGATGCTAGTCACGAACAGAGAGTGGGTTGGTACGTTTTGGCATGCTGCCGCGGTAAATGGTACGTTTGGCATGTGTACTTGGCATGCCCGTTTGGCATGTGCGCCGGGCATGCTTGTTTTGGCATGTTTAGCATGCCGTTAGTATGTTGGCGCGGTTTTCGGGAAGCCAACTTAGTTTGGCGACTTCTTGGCACAATTTCCACCTCTTTTAAAGCTGTGGAAGGTTTGGAGCAACCTGATTGGTCAATAAAAGTAGGGGGCCGGCCAAGCACGGGCGTGGCCAACCTTTTGGTGCGTGTGGCAGGCTTAATGCGACCTAATTGGTCGATAAAAGAATTAGGTCCGGTTGGGTAGCATGGGGTGTGGCCAAGTGGCGCTGGCTAGCCTATGGCATGGCCACGCTTCCCTCGTTGTTGCTCCTACTTCGCGGCTCTGTTTATTCTTTGCTTTCTGACTGAGTATTTTGTGCAAGGGTATTAACCTTGGTACTTGGAGGTCCGTGCTACTCTGCTGCGAGTGAACACAAATCCGTCATGCCATACCAGTATTAAGGGTTCTGCCGGGGAACATAAGCACAAGAAAAGTACTCAACAGGCTCCGACATTTGTGAGTAATGCAGCTAGGAACTTATACACTCATTAGGCTCTATACTAGTGGACAATTCATCTAGGAGCTTGATTTTCAATATAGTATGAAGAGAGACATAGTCACTCATCAGATTTTGATATATTCTCCAAATTCCCTGCGGAATATAGACATATCAATGTCTACTACATCTGATGCCGGGTCAGGTAGATAGACTTTTACGAATTTAGCACTGAACTAAAAACCACCATCAACATTAAGTCCCCTGCTTTGCTCGTAATAGTGGCATTGTTGCGGGGTAAGCATAAGATGGTGACAAACGAGGATAAAATCAAAAGGGCAAGTTATGAAGAGATTGCCAGGAAGAATTTGGCTAACCTTTTGCGGGAGGCATGAAGAATCTGTGATCCTTGCATTGGCGGCTTTGCATAATTCTGGCTTGGCCATAGAGTGTTGGCGTTGGCACTGTAACTTTGGCTACTGATCGGCAGAGATGGCGTTGTAACTTGGTCCACGACACGGTAGATAATGCTGGATAGCTAGGTCACGGAACATGTGGAGATGACGTTGTAACTTGGTCCGCGGCACGGTAGATAGCGCTGGCTAGCTAGGTCACGGAACATGTGGAGATGACGCTTGGCTTGGATTGGCAGAAACTGGCTTTAATCCGTAGGATGATGGAAATTGGCTTTAGTCCATAGAATGGTGGAAACTGTCTTCAGTCCGCGGAATGGTGGAAACTGGCTTCAGCGGAATGGTGGAAATTGGCTTCAGTCCGCGGAATGGTGGAAACTGGCTTTAGTCTGCGGAATGGTGGAAATTGGCTTCAGTCCATAGAATGGTGGAAATTGCACTTGGCTGACTAGGAGTGAGCGGAGTGGCGCTACTTCGAACGGTGAAGATGGCGCTGCTCTGGCTGTGGAGCGGGCGGATGCTATCATTACGGAGAACTAGTAAGTTGGAAAAGTAGGTTTTGTGAGTATATCTCTAGTAAACCCTCACAAGAGTTGTATGTATTTTAGAATAAGTTTTGTTTGATTTGCTCGAGGACTAGTAAAGTCTAAGTGTGGGGGAATTTGATAGGTGTTGTAAACACCTATATTTATATCTATTGTTTATGCTTTCTTTGCGAGTTTTATTGTAAATTATGTATCTTATGTTTACTTTTGAGTTTATTAGGTGCAAAGGAGTTATTCGGAGCAAAAGAAGGAGAAATCATTCATTTGGAGCGAAAAAGACAAAAAGGTCGATTCACGTGCAAGTTATATTCGGAGCCGACTAAGGTTATGTAGGAGAAAGGTGAAGAATGAACTGTCAATTCCCCATAACTGACAGTTGAGCTGAACAAAGAATTAGGCTGTCAGTTATCTGGAACTGACAGGCCAAATAAGTCAAGGTGTCCCCTATCTATTTGACTGGGAGCGTATAACACTACTTGTTATTACCTAGACCTGGTTTTTAGAGAGAATTATTTTCTCTTATCACTGTCACCTGAAATCGAGAGAGGCGGTTGTCTGTGACCTCTCTGTTTGAGGTCGACGAACACAGAGAAGGGAGATGGAATCGAGACGCTAAAGGAATTGATGATTTGAGAAAACTGGAAGATAACCTGGGTTCGATTAGTGTTGCTCGAACTGTGATATGATTTGATGGACGTTGAAGAACATATTCAGGGAGAAATATTTGAGGGTTTGTAAAATTAGAAGATGGGTTTTGCAGTTGAGTTTGAAGAATTAGATGAATTAGAAGAAGGGTATGAAGATTGCTGTTGAGGAGATGGAATGATGGGGGTTTTGAGTACGAATTTGGCAGCTAGGGTTTGATGTTGGCAGTGATGGAAGAAGACAATGGGGTTCTCTATGGTGTTGCTGGAATGGGTAATTGAAGTAAGGTGCAGTCCAAGGAGGAGATGTTGTTGAGTTCCAGGTGCAGGTAGTTGGGTTTATGAAGATGGTGTTGCTTTCAATTTAGCAGGAGATTATGGAGCTGTAAGTTACATGGAAGGACATCAAGAATGGGTACTCGAATCTGGAGAATATGGTAGTTGAAGATGGCTAGTTTATGCTGTGTCTGGAAATGAGAGATTTTTTTGTTACTAATGGCTAAAGATTGGTGCAACTGGAGAATGTATGAGCTGCAATGAACTGATAAATTGATGCTACAGATGTGGTGTTGAGCAAGAGAACGACAAAGTTGGTTGCTAGGTACTGTTGCCTATTGGTTGAATAGCTATATTGAGTTAGTTACTGATGCAGAGAATGCCACAGTGTGATTGAATTAACGAGAGTGCATAATGAAGGTTTGTTGAGCACGAAAATGCAAAGAAGGGTGACAAAGATGCAGGTAATGGCATTGCAGGTGGTGGTTGGAAGTGCAGGAACTGAGCCAAGGAGCAGCTGCAGTCGCAGGAAATAACGGAGTTGAGGCAGAAGATTAAGAAGCTGAGTGCAGCTGTTGCAGGGAGCTTGATCTGGGCTGTGAGCTGGTGTTGAGTTGAGCATCTTGAGTCGAAGCGATCGCAGAGAGATTGGTGTGTAGTTGCAATGAGAACAAGCGCTGATTTACTATTGAGCTACAACAACAAGAAGTTAGTAGACATGTTGTAATGTTGGTGCTTGAAGTAAGAATGAAGTTGCGGTTTCAGGTGATGTTGGAGGGGGAACTGGGTAGCTGTTGGAAATGATTTTGGTATTACTGTCATGGCCACAATTAGTGTGTTTGATTTCATTTGAGAAGTTTAAGACCGATGAAGTGATAGAAGGATGCAGGATGGATCGAGATTTTCTCTACAAGAGATGTTTGAGCATTACAGGTGAACTGAGTTACAGGGAAGTCTGGGTAAATGGATGAACATTAGATATATGCTAGGAATGAACTGTAGGGATTGTGGCAGCTTTGGTGGTATGAAAGTGCAGTGGTTGGTTAGGTCTTGCTGTTGTTGATTGAAGCCAAGAATGGAGTGAATTGCAGGTGCAGGTGATGCTAATATGGACCTGCAGAGGCTGTATGTATGAGAAATGGCCTAAGGTAATGGTCTTGAATTGTTCTGTAGCTGCATTTGAAGTATGGTTGGAATATTATGAGTTAATGAAGGGTTGAGCCAGATTCAGATGTGTTGTATGCTCTAGATGAATGTTTAGGAGCTGAAACGTGCGGCAACTTGTGCTCGTGTTGCGATTCTGATTAGACTGCAGGAATGGAGTATGGAGTTTCAAAGTGGTGTTGGTTAGCCTGAGATGATGGCTCAAGTGGCAGGTGGTTGAGCTGAACGGAAAGGAGAATGCCTTGAGACTGGGATTTCAGATGGATGCGGAGTATTGGTGGTTCTGGTAGGTTCAGATTGAATTGGAGCTACTATGGAGTTACAGTTCAGTTGGAGATGTTGGTGTTTGAACTGGTGATTACAGTTGTGGGCTTGATTAGGATCTGTAGTTGTTCAGACAACAATAAGATGTGAGTTTGTGACAGTGTTGATGAGGTTGGCAGACTAATGATATTGCAGGTTGTGAAGCGCCATGTTGGTGCAACACTGGGAATGGCCTATGCAAGATTTCAACAGCCTTGGCCTAGAATTTACCAGTTAGCTCACTCAGCCAAGTCAGATGCTGATTCGGTCTTAACTCAGATGACTCATCATGACTCGGTCTGACTTTCCGAGTTGACCCGTTTCAACTTCCGGCGGTGACACCAGTTTTCTAGCTACAAATTTTTGGCAGAATTCTTACATGGGTATTTCTCTTGTGTGGGCTTGGTGGACATCTTACTATTGGATCATTTGGACTTTGGGATTTGAAGACCTAGTTTTGGAAAGATGAAAAGCTACATAAGGAGAAAGTTTCTACTTTCTTTGGTATCACGTATTTTCTACTTCGAGTTTTGGAAAGCGGCGACTAGGGTTTGCTTTTCATTTGTTTTTCATCTTCTTTATTTTATTATTAATTATGATTATGATGAACTCAAAAGTTATGAGTAGCTAAACAATTATTATTGGTTATGGGATAAAGTTGATTTCTCAACATGTTATTTGAATCTATGAATTAATTTTGTCTCAATAATTTATTGTTTATGATTCATGGTTTATATTGTCATATGATTTGATTGTTTGTTTAGTTGAGTCCGGAATCAATCCGATTTGCATTCATTTCTAGAGCTATATTAGGGTTTTCAATACGAAAAAGTTATTTATCCCTGATTCTAAGTAGCATAATTGTGGGTAGTGCTTGTAGTGATATATCCTACTAGTCACAAGTGAATCATAACCTTTGTTAAAACGGATTAGTGCTTTTACACGTTCGTTTGCATTGATTAGTCTTATTCCATAGAACTTAGTGCTTTGAGGGAGTTAAACTTAATTGTGCTTTTACACTTTAGGTTGCTTTCTAGGAAGAATTCACATATGCATCTTTTAATGTGGTTGTGATGAAATCAGGGAATTAGCAGGATATACTTGCGATCATGGTATCCTAGGACTCTTAGTAAATGTGAGATTAAAATATCAATTATAGTCATTGATGAAAATACATGTTTGTGAATGATACTATCCCGTGACCAATATCTTCTCCTTATTGATTATTCGAATTATTTACTTTGTTTTCAATTATTTTTATTGCTTTGTTTAAACAAAAAATCCCCCCTTTGGTACTAAGAAACTGAATTTTTATAACAACAAAAGCCTCTCTGTGGGAACGAACTCTCTCTTATCACGTACTTCATTTATATTTAGTAGAGTGAGAAAGTGAAATTATTTTTGCTCGGCTGACAACCGACCAAATTTTGGCGCCGCTGCCGGGGAGGCATACGGCTAGTTATTTTAGTTTCTTATCATCATTTCTGCTTTTATCTTTGCCTTTTGTTTTCTTATCTTGTTTCTCACTTGTTTACGAGAATTGTTTTCAGGTACCTAATCCCTGGCTTCTAAAGATTGGAACTATCCAAGGTGCGGGATAGCTACTCGAAGAGGCACAATTCTCCAACCAAGTCAAGACACAACAGAAGATCAAGAGTTAAAAGTGGAAGAAGAGTTACAAATAGAAGGAGAACAAGAGGTTCCATTTGTAGACGAACCACAAGTTGAAGAAGAAGAAGCAATGGGTGATGCAAATCGTACACTCAAGGACTTGGCTTCTCATAGGCTAGATGCACAACAATGGTGTATCCAAACTAACTCAACCTTTGAGATCAAGCCGGGGTTGCTTCGAGAGTTACCAAAGTTCCATGGCATGGTGAATGAAGACCCAAACAAGCATCTTATGGACATGCATACCATTGTCAAGGCCATGCTTCCAGCAGAGACTGATGCCGATGGTGCAATGTTGAAAGTTTTTCCGTTTTCTATGGTGGATAACGCTAAGGATTGGTTGTACTGTTTGCCATCCGGAAGTGTCACTACATGGAACGGGTTGAAGAAAATTTTATTAGAGAGGTATTTTCCTGCATCGAAGGCTACTCAAATTCGCAAGGAAATTTGTGGGATGAAGCAAAATATGGGATAATCTTTGTATGAGTGTTGGGAACGATACAAGAGATTGGTGGCAAACTGCCCTCATCACCAATTTAGTGACGCTATGATTATCCAATACTTTTATGAAGGACTCCAATTAAGTGATAGGAATCTCCTTGATGCTGCATGTGGCGGTGCACTAGTGAACAAGATGGTGGCACAAGCTAGAGAGTTGATTGAAAACATGGCAGCGAACTCACAACAATTCTTGAGTCGTGGTTCGGATGTGCTTCTAAGAAGAGTGAATGAAGTGAGCGAGGTCGACGATCTTCGTCAACAAATGGGTAACATGACAGCAATGATGCAACAAGTTGTAGCCGCGGTTATACCAAGTTCTCCTCGATGTTATGAAGATGAGCAAGCTAATGCGGTCTTTACAAATCAACAAAGACGGTATGATCCCTACTCCAATACGTATAATTCGGGATGGAGAGATCACCCCAATTTCAGCTATGCTAACAAGCAAGGAGCGGCTCAACAACCCAACTTCAACCGTTAGGGTGGATTTCAAGCGCAACAACAACAATTTCAGCAACCACAAGCACAAGCACAACAATCAATGCAAAATCAAGGTTCCGATATCGATGCAAAGCTTCAAACTTTTATGCAAGGCATTTCCACCATGTTTAAAGAAAGTCAGCAGGAAACTAAGAGTGCTATCAAGGAGTTGCAGACACAAATGGGCTCCATGGCGATTGATATAAACAAATTAAAGGCACAAAATAGTGGGAAACTCCCTTCTCAACCTATTAACCCAAAAGAGGGTGTCAATGCTATTACGTTGAGAAGTGGTACACAACTTGTGCAACCCGAGATTACTGATTCAGGCAAGGTGGAAACACCAAAGGAACCTGTTTTGGAGGAGAAGAATGAGGATTCTCCCCAAACTTCTGAGGTACCTATTCCTAACTCTAAAACTCAGGTTTATACTTATGTTCCTCCTTTACCTTTCCCTCGCGGATTTGCAAGTTCTAAGAAGTCGGAACTAGAAAAGGATATTTTAGACGTTCTAAAGAAGATCCATGTGAACATACCACTCATTGATGCGATCAAGCAAGTTCCCAAGTATGCAAAGGTGTTGAAGGACTTGTGTACCAATAAGCAAAGGCTCAAAGGTAATGAAGTGCTTAGTGTGGGGGAGAATCCTTCGGCAATCTTACAACACAAACTACCACTTAAGTGAAAGGATCCCGGTAGTTTTGACATTCCCGTCACAATTGGTAACACAACATTTAACAAAGCTATGTTGGATTTAGGTGCATCCGTAAATGTTATGCCTGCATCTATGTACAATTCACTTGATTTAGGTCCTCTTAAAAAGGCTGGAATTGTATTGCAATTAGCCGACCGTTCTAATGTCTACCCAATGGGTATTGTTGAGGATTTTCTTGTGCAGGTTAATCAATTGGTATTCCCAGTTGACTTTTGTGTGTTAGAGATGAATGAAGGGTCATCGGACTCATCTCTTCCATTGCTACTTGGGCGTGCCTTCATGAAAACGGCGAAAACCATTATTGATGTGGACAAGGGAACGCTAACTATGGAGTTTGATGGAGAAACAATACGTTTCAACATTTTCGTGACGATAAGATATCCTAGTGATGTTCACTCTTGTTTCTCCATTGATGTTATGGATACATTGGCACAACAAATGTTTGAATTAAATGGTGATGAAGCTTTGGAAACCGTGTGTTTATGGGTGAAAACTATTTCTGCCGGTTTTGGTAATTTGGGGTGTGTGGATGAGAAATGAATCTAAACCCTAAACAAATGCACTGCACGGGAGTGCTTGTGATTCGAGAAATCAATCTGTACAACTCTGGCCTAAACCAAGAAATGGCCGTTCCAGACTTGCTTCGGTCACAAAGTGAAGGAGATGGGGTTGATCTTAGGGTGGGAAGCGAAGAAGGTGTTGAGATTGTGAAGGTGTTGGCTGTGTACGACTTGTATCGTAAAGTCGAACCGGCGCGCGAGAATGTAAGCTATCAGTTCTGGTGTTGGGATACGATTGTATCAACACTTGGTTTTCTATCTGGTCTTGTGTTGTGGAAATAGGGAGGAGAACCTTTTTATACAAGTCATTAAGCCTAACCCACGTCTCTCATGGGAAGTGGAGGAAGTGGAGTGATGGAGTAGTGGAGTTGTGTACGTCACACGACCAGTCTTGCCCACTTCTCCCGTCATCACTAACCGTCCATGACTTCCTGACACGTTCTTGTGATGGCGCGTTGTGCACTGCACGCTGTAAACCGCCAGACCAATACCCCAGTAAGTATCCCCTAGTTTGTGACATTAATGATGTCTCGATCGTGTGGATCGTGGGACCCACAGGAAATAGCATGTAATGCTGGATTAAATAACTAAGTTATTTAGGAAGTCGATATTTATGAGATATCCTGTGTATTCTATGCAGGTAATGCATCGAATATATTCAGCATGTGTGAAGCATCGTTGTTTTAAGGCTTAACGGAGTAAGTCACGAATTTAAGCGTCTTAAAATAGCATCATGTCCAGCCATCTTTGAGTGATCGTTTGGAGGCTATACAGGCAAGCCCTGATTTGGCCGATCACCTCATGTGGAAGAGTGGTGGACGGTGATCGTAGTGATGCCTTGCTGGTCGCTTAACTCCTAACCAGGGTCGCTTAACCAAGTCTGGTAGAGTTGGACGGACGAGATGATCCGTGACGCTTATCTCTGCGACCGTTGATGAAGTTTTAGGGTTTTGAAGAGGTGCGCAAGCATCACTCTTCAGCTTGGTCGAATCCAAGCATGGGAGACGTTTTTGATAGGACCGACCGGGCATGCGTGTAGACGGCTTGCCGGTGTACACGTCCGTACCTCACCGTCCCATGAAAGTGTGATCTAAACCACTCAATTTTTCCAGCAAAGAGGAGCGGCTGAGATTGATTTGCGACAGAAATCCCATGCCGCAAAGGAGTTGAAGACCACATGTCATGCCTACTTCGGGCGCGCGTTTCGAGACATCCAGCCATGGTTGGCCTTGGTCGATCAATCAGGCGTGTAGATGGGCCCACGGTGATCATGTTGACATGCTCGGGACCCTTTGAATCTACATCTACACCCTCCATCTATGCCAGCGAAGATGGATGGTCGTGATTGATTTGCGACACATGTGATATGCTGCAAACCCTAATTAGGGTTTCATGTCCATGCTACTTTGGCTGGACGAATTGGCAAGCTACGCTCCTCTTTTGGGGAGGCCGACCATGTGGGACCCATATTGGGCCGGTGGTGATCACGCCTGTAGGATCCAAATATCGCACAACACATTTTATTAGTGTGCGAGATTTAATTATTTTCTTAGCTTGAGAGAATGTAGCAGAGCTTGCGAAATTATATATATATAGAGAGAGAGCCTGCGAGATTATAAGGAGAGCTTGAGAGAATGTAGCAGAGCCTGAGAGAATATGAGCTGTATGTGAGCTGTCATCCACTATGTAAACACCTATATAAAGAGGAGAGTAGGAGAGAGAAAAGGAGGACACATTTTGTTAAGAGAGAGATCTTTTTAGGGAGAGAGACAATTTTGTAGAGGGAGAGAGTTTATTTTCTTTATCATCTTCTTCCTCAAAACTAGATCTAGAAAGCTCCAAATACTCATTAATGGAGATTCTAAATGTAAACTCATGTAATTACAAAAATCACTAGTGAAGAACCATGGATGTAGATCACATTGATCGAACCATGTAAAAAATATTGTGTCTCCATTTATAATTTTAGCACTTTTATCTTTATTTTGATTATCAAATAAGTTTAGATCTAGAAAATATTATCATAATATCACAAGGGGTGTGTTGTGGGATTTCCTGCAACTACATTTTGGCGCTAGAAACAGGGATGTTGTTTGTTGGATTAAGAGAGATTCAAAGAAATTACTTACTGTGCATCTGGATCTACAAAGTTCAAGGGCGAAAACGGAAGTTTCAACCAGAGATTTTTATCTCCAGCAAGAAATATCATCAGTCATTCAGAAATCAGATGTGGAGATGTCCAACGAGGAAACGAAAATTGATAATGTCAATACGAAGTTAAGCATGGATTCACTATAGAAGAACATCCTAGCAACTGGAATACTTAACCAACGACCATCCAAACTCATTGGGCAGCAAGGAAAAAAGAATTCCGGTAAAGAAATATTCATAGGCGAAGACAAAACTTCTCATACAGACAGGAGGATACTGGGAAATATCTAACATTGGAGCGAATGGCAAAGGGAGAAAGAATAAACAATTGATGACGGGATATCACTTACACAGGAGAAGAAAAAATAAAATGGTGAAGGACGAGAGAAATATGCTTTGTGCGATCATCTTTGCACAAAGAGGTGATTTGTTAGTGACGAAGGAAGTATAAAAGAAATTATCAGGAGATAGAAAAGCTTCTCAAAACTAATAGGCGAAGTTAAAGATAAAGTATCAGACGAAAAGTTTCTTCAAACTCGCAAACAGAAAGTAAAGAAGTTAACAGAATGTAAAAAAGTAAATAGGAAGTAAAGAAGAAATACTTCATCTGAAATAAGAGTATAATGAAGAGAAAATCAATGGAAAATGATGAGTAGTCCACTTTGCAAGCTTACTACTGTTTCATCAAAATGATTTACGAAGATGAAGAACAGAGATTACTTCAACAAAATACAATGAAGACGAGAGAGGGAGATATTGATGAGCAGAAGGAAGATCAACGAAAGGCAGTGAAAAATGAAATCCAAACCAAGCTGCATCAACAATCTGCTATAAAAGGGATTAGAACACAGTAAAAACAAAAAGTAGCTCGAAAAGATCTTCCCAAACAACCAGCACGATGGATAAAGGTAGCATAGGTGCAAGAAAATAAAAGGACGAGTACTCATCTCGCACGTGAATTGATTCCCAGCTAGAGAACCCAACTCAACAACGCAAATAAATGATTAACTAGCGAGAAGAGAATTAGTTTCGAAGAAATGAACTTGCGAAATAAGCACCCGGAACAACTCGTCTCGCAAAGAAGGACAACTTATAAAAGGAGTCAGCCAATATAGAACCAAGGCTAAAAACACGTCAATCCATCTACGCGAAGATGAAGATAGGAGAGCAAAGATCAACAGTTTAACCTGAATTGAAGGAGAATACAGAAGGTGTGATAAAATTCATCTCGTTAGCAACAATAATTATCGTATGTAACAGAAAGTAAGGGAAGGAATACATCATCAGGAACAATAACTCAACGAGGCAATAGTTCACTTCGTTGCAACATCATTAGCGAAAGAAGAATTTATAGAAAATCAGTTATAATTTGACCAAAAGTTCTGTTATTCCGGGAAAAACCAAGGAAGAATGATAGCTTGCGAAATCCACAAAGACGTAAGCAAATAAATTTGCTAGAATCCATCTTACATACTCTGATGTTCAGATCACTCTAGCGAAGACAACAACTCATCTCGTCAGGAATTATGGCGAAGAATACTTCATAAGTTAAACTGTAAGGCAAACCAACGAACAAGCAAAGTAATTATCCGGCAAAGTCTTTACTAGCAAGGAAAGAAATACAAGCGATCCAGCAACCCAAAGAAGGTGACAGAGAGCCTGGTACTTGGAAGAGTTGCCTCGTGCATAAACTCCAAAGAAGAAATGAAACCAAAGCTGCAAATTCCGAGTGCAAATACGGAAATTTCACTGTAAACTTCTTATTTTCAGACAACACAATCTCATGACAGCCCCAAAAATCAAGAGAGAAAATGGAATGATGAAATCAGCGAAGATATCAATGACTTGAACTAAAGGGACGTCAGCGAAGTAAGACGATAAAGGCTCAGTTCGCCAACAATATTCAAAGAGTTTCATGAATTTAACTCGCAGAGACCTAATAAGACATATCCAACTCGTCAACTTGATACTCCACCAGACAAATTTAAATATGCAGCTTCGCAAAGACCTAATCCATCCACCTATCAAAAGTTACACATTCGGGCTTGTTAATCAGTTCAAACTCGAATTTTCTCAAATCCAATAACTCAAAATGCCAAGAGAAAGACAAACAAAAGCCAAAGAAACATCAGCAAAGAAAAGATACAGTAGAGACAACTACTTCGTCATTAAACTCCGAGAATCAATTTTATGACCAGCCCCAGCGAGGGTCTCGCAGAGTGAGATAATATCATGAAATCAATAGAAGGAATTACCAAGGGAGAAAGAAAGAAGAGAAGGAAAAGAGATCAAGAGAAGTACAACTAAGGCATCAATAAAAGGGACAAAGGAAGAGCAACACAAGTTCAAAAAAGAAGAAGAAGGTTAACAAAGATGATATCTTGTCATTACAATTCAACCATCTCGCTATATCATCAAGAAGAAGAACCTTAACTAATAAGTGATTTCTATAGAAGTTAAGCTAACCTGCGAAGAAGTGTTGCGAAGCTTACTGATAAGAGTTATCACGTGAAGGCAAACTTTTAGTTATAAATCACAAAGGATGATAAAGAAATAATAATAGATATGAAGCTTACCAAACCAACACAAATAAAGGACAGTACAAATGGTTCAGGGTGTAGGCAATGAGCTTGAAGACGCAAGATCAAATCCCATCAAGTGTATTTTTTTTCGCAGATTTTGAAAAGCAAAGGAATGAAGTTATCAATCAAAGAAAACCTTTATTCCATTATGCCGCAAACAGAATGTATCACAGTTGGTGATGAGCGAAGATAACAAGACCAGTATCACGCGTTCGAATCCCTAATCAAGTTTAGTTTCTCGCAAATTTTTTAAATCCTAAAGGTAAAGAAATGGAATAGAGTCACATCACTATGTGTTTCTTTCGCACACAACAAGTGGTACAGATGGTCAGAGAAGAAGTGTTGCGAACTAGAGGGCATGGGTTCAATTCTCCCTACTACCAAATAATTTTTGCTTCGCAGATATTCATTTTGCAGAGTTGGCCTTTGATTATTTCGCAAAGAAGAAGAGTCGATGATTATTTCACACAGATATTTCGCAAAGAATGATTGAAAGAATGGTGAAATGACAGAAATGAAAGAATGAATGAAAGAATAAAGAAACGCGAATAAAATTTCACAGAGACATAAGAATGGGACGAACCTTTATGGCGTACACCCTAGTTCGCGAATAAAATTTCGCAAGAGGCAAATGTAAGACCTAAAGTGCGTCATATAAGGGGGTATCTCTTTGCATGGCTCAGGGAAAAGGTTACACCGCCCCTGGAACCTGAGTCATGGAGATTTGGGGTCAATAAAGCCCATCCAAGAGAGATACCTTGGATTTCCAACTATATATATAAGGTTATACCCTGGTTGGACGACCGAGGGTCTCTTCTAAGGAGTCAGCGTATGATCAAGGCGCCGAGGTACACGGTTGAGCCAAGAGTGCCCGGGGCATTTGAAGTGTCTCGGCCATTCTTGGCAAGTCTTGGCATATGTTGCACTCGGCCCGAAGAAAACTCCACTTAGGGTGCAGTCTCGTAACCATAAACCCTATAGGTAAAAGGGATAAGAAGCTGCGAAAACAACTGGTTGTTGTTAAGACCGTATGGGAGGAGCTAGTTTTGTATGGCCGATGTACGCCTCCTTGAAGGGGCAACCAGGGAGATGATAAGGGCGGCACCCTCCATTAGGGAGCTGATAAGTGTCTTAAGACGCAAATATCATGAGGCTTTATTTTCGCAAGAAAATTTAGGCTTGTCATATTTGTGCGATGATCCTGAAGAGGCAATAATACAAAAAGCGAGGGTAAGACTAGATCAATGGGTCTTTACATGAAAGTGTAAAGACGTCCTGCGATTTCGTCGCAAGACGGAAATGTCATGGGGCTTCATATTCGCAAGAATTTCTAGGCCTGTCATATTGTCGCAACAAAAACATCCTGCAGAGGCAACAATACTAAAGAAATGATAAGGCAAGATCAATGGGTCTTTACATGAAAGTGTAAAGACGTCCTGCGATTTTTTCGCAATGACAAGAGGTGGCACAGTAAGACCTTTAACTAGGAAGGCAAAATAAGACCACATAAGAAAGTGAGTAAGCAAATAAGTCAGAATCTCTTAGCAGTACTATTTAGAATCTCTCAGGAGTGTTATTCAGAATCTCTCAGCAGTATTATTTAGAATCTCTCAGGAGTATTATTCAGAATCTCTCAGGGTATTATTCAGAATTTCGCAGAGGTATTCTTAATTTCGCAGAGGTATTCATAATTTCGCAGAATAAGTCAGAATTTCTCAGAATGTGATTATTTTGCAAAATGTGGTTCTTTCACACAATTATTTCGCAAAATTATAAGCAACTTGAAGAGATTATACTATCGCATGAGCACAAAGCATGAGACAGAGGCAAGATAAGAATAAATAAACAATTCTCTCATTCAACATTTTCTCAAGGATTCTACCTTCATAGATAAAGAACAGAGGCAACTATGGATTACCAAGAAAACATTTTATGTTCATTATCTTCTCGGTAAGAATCATTTCCAAAATAGACAAGAATTCTCACCAAAAATGAAGTAATAATTTCGCATGAATAGAGGCAATACTTATTACTCACAATCAAGGACGGATACTTCTTATACTTCTCAAAGGATACTTCATACTTCTTATATATTTCAAGGATTAAGTACTTCTTATACTTCTTCAAGGATACTTCATACTTCGTATACTTCGGGATGATACTTCTAATTACTTCTCAAAGCTTCGGAACTTCGCAAAAGAATAGAGGAAAGTACGTACTTTTCAAGTCCAGTATTCTTTCGCTCGTTCCTTCATCAACAAAGATCAAAGATTACTACAACAACTAATTTTTCCTTAAAGATCGCTCTTCAAGCAATATTCAAGGAAGAAGAGGCAAGATGTAGGATCCAAATATCGCACAACACATGTTATTAGTGTGCGAGATTTAATTATTTTCTTAGCTTGAGAGAATGTAGCAGAGCTTGTGAAATTATAGAGAGAGAGAGAGAGAGCCTGCGAGATTATAAGGAGAGCTTGAGAGAATGTAGCAGAGCCTGAGAGAATATGAGATGTCATCCACTATGTAAACACCTATATAAAGAGGAGAGCAGGAGAGAGAAAAGGAGGACACATTTTGTTAAGAGAGAGATCTTTTTAGGGAGAGAGACAATTTTGTAGAGAGAGAGAGTTTATTTTCTTTATCTTCTTCTTCCTCAAAACTAGATCTAGAAAGCTCCAAATACTCATTAATGGAGATTCTAAATGTAAACTCATGTAATTACAAAAATCACTAGTGAAGAACCATGGATGTAGATCACATTGATCGAACCATGTAAAAAATCTTGTGTCTCCATTTATAATTTTAGCACTTTTATCTTTATTTTGATTATCAAATAAGTTTAGATCTAGAAAATATTATCATAATATCACAAGGGGTGTGTTGTGGGATTTCCTGCAACTACAACGCCAATACCTGTCTGATGGCTAGGGGTCTGATCTAAGCCATCCAAACATGCCGGTGAAGTTGGATGGTCGAGATCGATTTAAGACCCTTAGTGGAATTTCCTGCGACCCTTAAAGCATCACGCCGGCCGAACTTTGGGCGAGCGTTTGCTCCTTCCTGGCTAGGTCGTGAGATGGTCGGCTATGCACATAGAAAGGGGGCCCGTCGGTGTTTGGTAGGCTAAAAAGGAAGAGATACCTACAATTAAACTGCAAGTGCACAATGCTTTATTGTGTATAGTGCAAATACAGGTCGATCCACAGGGACAAGGTGAATGCAAAGTTAAATTTAAAGCCTTACTTTACTAGTTCAAATCAAAGAGTTTGTCTAAACGATTAGATGTTGGCAAAGAGAATTGACTGAAGAACATAATGCAATTTAAATGAAAGGTTAAACACTTGATAAGAGAGCACTAGAGCTATCAATTCCACCACTTAACCTACACTAGATAATTTAGTTATTGAAACTGTTCTTATCCCTTGTAACGGATCAGCGGTGAAGATACGAGTCTTTCGCCTTTCCAAAAGGGTTTCAAAGATAGATAGTTCAATCACAACTAAGAGATCAATTCTTAGTATAAGTTGTTTTATTACAACACAACTAATCACAAATTGAAAACATACAGTGAAGCATGAGTTGATGCAACAACAAATAATTGATCTAACAACCTAGGATGCAAGACATACAAGGTGAAAGTTATAAGTTGCAGCATATAGACTAAACCAAGTCCATTTCAATTAATCTATACAAGAACAATTTCATTAACATAAAACACTAGCAGTAAGCTAAGGATTTCATCAAAGCTCTAGCTAAGAAAGTTAGAACATAGCTAGTATATAAACAGATGAAGTTTTTGATATTGATAACAATAGAAGTACTTCTCCTTTCAACTGAGTTCTACTAATTCACAAACACAAACAGAGATGGAGACAAGGACTGGGAACTGATTTCTACTCCTCACCCTTGCATGTCTTTACACAACATAACAACCCCTATTTATACAACAATTATTCCCCAAAATCCCCTCCACACAACCAACAAATACACAATATAAAATTCAGGGTTTTTTTGTTCTCGAGACTCACCACTCAGTATTACTCCTCAATCATGTACAACCACAACCTTTATCTTCACCAATTTGACTGATGTTGTTGATTGAAATCAGACCTAATCGCCACTTGCTTAATCATCACAAGCCACCCTATTTCCGTTGATTGTATTCAAAACCTAGGGTTTGTGAATGACATAGACAATAGCAAGTTTTTATGCAGAGAGTAACAAAGTCAAATCCCTAGCTTGAAGATTTCTTTGGTTTTGAAAACCAAACAACTGACCTATTCTTGTATGAGTCAAAACCTAGGGTTAGGTTGAATCGAGTATAGAGAAAGACATAGACAATAGCAAGTGGTCTGATGGGGGAAGGATGTTTATGGAGGTATGAATATGAGTACTGAAATTGATAGGGTCTTGGTTCTCGAGAGGATTGGTAGAGTTAGGGTTTGACAGGGAGAGGAAGAAATTGGAAAGTGAATGGGGTCGGGTGTTGTCGGGGATGAAGGAGAAAGATGGATTAAGGGTCTGTTTGGGTGATGGTTGGATTAAAGGTTTGTCTTTGGCAGATGAGAATGGAACTTCGGCTAGGCTTCTTTTCTTTAACTCCGAACATGGGTATAGCTTAGGTTATGGCCCTGAGCCACACACTTGGTCCACAAACCAACCATGATTGGTTGCCTGAAATAACATGGTCGCGCGGCTTTGAAAGCCAAAATTAGGTTCAAGCCATCAAGTCCATCTTCTCCTAAGCACGAATGGAGGGTCACAGATTAGATTAAGGTGTCCGGGCCATACCAAAGATGACCACCGTGGGCCCATCTACCTCTTCATGCGGTCGGCCAAGGCATATCACGCCCGGCCAATCCAAAACGCCCGCCCTCAAACATGCGTGATACACTTCCCAAATGCAAATCGGGACGAATTGGGTGGCTTAGATCACGTTTTCATGGGACGGTGAGACATGGGCGTGAACATCGACCCACCATCTTCACGCCAAACCAACCGCCAGACCGGCTAGGTCGTCTGGAAAACGCCGGAGGAAAAGAGTATGGCGCGCGCTTTTGCGGTATCAAACTCTTATCGCAAAATCGATCTCGACCACTCCCTCTTTGCCGGTCAAATTGAGTGGGTTCTCGTGTGAGGGAACGGGTGCACCTACACCATTGCACGCATGTATGGCCTGGCCCCTTCCAAAATCCTTCCCATAGTTCTGAAGAGTGATGCTTGCGCACCTCTTCAAAAAAACCAAATATTCATTTCGCAGATGAGTGTCTCAAAGCTCATCTCATCCATCCAACTTCACCACTTGATTTATACAACCCCCGGAGAGGAAGGCCATTACCCATCGCCTTTGGAAGTATCGACTTTGAATAACGCAATTATTCAATCTCAAAAGATTACATGCTATCTTTCGATCCACGATCCACATTCCAGACATCAATCATGTCACAAACCGGGGGATACATCGGGGTATTGGATGTTTACAAAGGCAACGCGCCATCACAAGAATGGGCGGTTAGAGATATGGCTTTAACTCCAGATTGATATCTCGAATCTACAACATGGGTGAAGGTTTAGATTCATTCCTCATCCACACCCCAAATTACCAAATTCTTGCAGGAGTAGTTTTCACCCATCAACATGGGCTTCTTTTCTTTAACTCGGGAACATATAGCTTAGGTTAGCTTCATTCCATGCTCGAGATAATCCTTCTTCTTCTTAATTAGCCACCAATCTTTGCTACCTTGACTCTGTTTAATCCAACAACATTGCTGCCCGCACTTTTGCTCACAGATTTTATGCTTCAAGGTGCGCTATTCCACTCTCAGTGATACCAACCACAGTCTTTTTGTTCTCCTACAATCACAAACAAACATAAATTATCAATATTTACAGCAAACAAGACTATTGATACCTGGAGAAACAAAATGCATAATTTGACTTAAAATGGAACATTAAAGCACTTGAGATGTGACAAAAGACAACAAAATGATCTGGAAACATGCATTATTAGGCACCGATCACACCCCAAAACCTGCCTTTTACTCGTCCTCGAGTAAGACACAAAACAAAAAGAAAAGTCTACCTACGCCACTGGCGCATGACAAAATATACCAAAAAGTTCTTAGGACAAAATATAAGCTCAGATTCCATGAAATGTGACATGTGCAATTTAGTTTTAGCTCACAACAAATGGATATGTCAATCTAGCTTTCAAAGGCACAATTCTAGCACTGAAACAACTAAAGACATGTGATGAGAGTGTAAAGTGTATCTACACATGTTTATAGAATGACCAAAAGTTATGACTGCCAATCGCTAAGAGATAGTTTTTAGGCTAAGAACTGAATTCAAAGGCAAGCTAGCTGTCCGGCTTTACGAGAATTGTGAATGTTCACCTAAGAGTCGGTGATATTTGAGCTTACCCGCGTTGTACATCGATGGATACACCCTCCATTGCTTTATTACACGACTATTTACAACACATAACAGAATAAAGACATTGTCTGCAATATTTACATTGACTACTCTCATTTGAAGCAAGAGAGGCACTTTAACTTTTTTACTGAAACAGAATATAACAGATAATGGAAACTTCTTTCTTTTTCTTTTTCATTTTTTTTTTTCATAACTGATTTTTCAACTGAATTTTCATCTGACTTTGCAATAACAAGAGATGCAAACACAACATGACACAACTTTACTCAAAAGCTCAAAAAAAAACAACATTACATGACACTTTTAGCAAGAGGAAGCCCTTTTCGATGCACCCGGTCAAATTCAATGGTTGATTTTCTTAACATATCCTCCACCTTCTATCCCAGCCAACCAAAGAACAAGCTAGTCAAGTCTCATTCAGTATTCTAGATGATTGGAAGCCTACTTAACCGATAAAACGCCTGCCCGAGGCCATACATGCATTGTAGATCGTGCATGTGCAAATTTCTTATCAACATGTGAATTGTGCTAGAATCAGGGGTGCCTTATCATCTAGACTAAGAATCCTAAGATTTTATATCATGCACATGTATCACATTTCAAGGTAAATGAGCTCAATTTTTCATTTTTTATTTTATCTTTCTAAGATGTTAACCATTCACAAGATTCAAACATACCAAATTGCTACAAATTAAGTTCATGTGATATCTACTTGTACCCCCAAACCTATGGTAAACAATGTCCTCAATGTTTCTAAGGATACACAATTTATAACATGCCATGAAGTTCATGAAGATAAAGAAAGGTTAGAGAGTACCGGATCCAAAAAGTGTTGCCAAACCAGATAATCGAGCAACGACGTAGATATCACAAACAAGACATAAATTATGTACATCAAACACTAATTTGGCAAACTGAAAACAGAAGAAAGCAAGGAGAGACAAAGGAATTCTAAACCTGTGGTATGTACAAGGGGTGAACTAGTTCAGTCCACATAGATGGGATCTTTTAGGTCGGTTGTTTCAATTTTAGGTGGAATTGGTTCAAGGAATGGCTTCAATCTCTGCCCATTGACCTTGAAGACGTTCTTTGTTGCTACGTCTTCGAGTTCTATAGCTCCATGAGGGAGTATTTTTCGTACCAATAATGGGCCTGTCCATCTAGAACGCAATTTACCTGGAAAAAGATGCAAACGTGAGTTGTACAACAGAACTTTCTGTCCAGGCGTGAATGACTTGTGCAAAATACGCTTGTCATGGAACACCTTCATTCTATCTTTTTACATCTTTGCACTATCGTAAGCATCATTTCTCAGCTCCTCCAATTCATTGAGTTGGAGTTTCCGTTGAGTACCTGCCTTATCAAGAGAAAAGTTAAGTTTCTTTATAGCCCCATATGCACGATGTTCTAATTCAACAGGTAAATGACAATGCTTTCCGTACACAAGTCTGTAAGGAGACACGCCAATAGGAGTTTTATATGTTGTTCGATAGGCCCATAAAGCATCATTCAATCTCAAAGACCAATCTTTTCTAGACGGGTTAACCGTCTTTTCAAGAATATGCTTAATCTCCCTATTGGAAACCTCCACTTGGCCACTGGTTTGTGGATGGTATGGGGTTGCGACTTTATGAGTTATGCCATATTTGCGAACTAATGACTCAAAAGACCTATTGAAAAAGTGTGAACCACCGTCACTGATTATAGCTCTAGGGGTGCCAAAACGAGAAAATATGTTTTCTTTTAAGAATGAAAGTACCACCTTGTGGTCATTTGTTTTGGTTGCAATCGCTTCTACCCACTTAGAAACATAATCAACTGCGACAAGGATATACAATTTACCTTCAGAATTAGGAAATGGTCCCATGAAGTCAATTCCCCACACATCAAACAATTCAACAATCAAAATAGGGTGCAATGGCATCATGTTTCTTTTAGAAATACTTCCTAGTTTCTGACAACGTTCACAGGCAATACAATAAGCATGATAGTCTTTGAAAAACGATGGCCAATAAAACCCACTCTGCAAGACTTTTGCAGCAGTCTTCTTGGCACTGAAATGGCCTCCACATGCTTGGTCATGACAAAAAGATATCACATCTTTCTGTTCATTTTTGGGGACACATTTCCTAATGATTTGGTCCGGGCAGTACTTAAAAAGGTAAGGGTCATCCCAAAAGAAGTATTTAACTTCAGCCAAGAACTTAGAACGGTCTTGTCTAGACCAATGCAAAGGCATTCTTCCCGTAACAAGATAGTTCACAGTGTCAGCAAACCAAGGAAACTCAGATATAAGCATTAATTGTTCATCGAGAAAAGACTCTCTAATAAGCAAGGAATCATCAAAAGATTCAACATTTAATCTAGACAAATGATCAGCAACAACATTTTTCGAAGCTTTCTTATCTCGAATTTCGAGATCAAATTCCTGCAATAACAATATCCATCGGATGAGACGAGCTTTAGCATCTTTCTTAGAAAGAAGAAATTTCAGAGGAGCATGATCAGTGTATATGATAACCTTAGATCCTATCAAGTATGACCTAAACTTGTCCAATGCAAAAACAACAGCAAGCAATTCCTTCTCAGTAGTTGAGTAGTTAAGTTGAGCATCATTAAGAGTTTTGCTAGCATAGTATATCACATATGAAAGTCTATCGACACGCTGTCCTAAAACAGCACCAACAGCAAAATCAGACGCGTCACACATGATTTCAAATGGCAATTTCCAGTCAGGTGATCAGACTATAGGGGCTGAAATTAGAAGAGTTTTGAGTTCTTCCCATGCACGCACACAAGCATCATCAAATACAAAATCAACATCTTTACCAAGTAGATTACAAAGTGGTCTAGAAATTTTACTGAAGTCTTTAATGAATCTACGATAGAACCCAGCATGGCCTAGAAAAGATCTAACCTCCCTCACAGAGCGAGGTTGTGGCAAGTGCTGAATAAGGTCAACTTTAGCTTATCGACTTCAATGCCTTTTTCAGAGATGATATGTCCTAGAACTATGCCCGAGTCTACCATAAAATGACACTTTTCCCGATTCAAAGACCTGATTTTTATCTTTACATCTAATCAGCACAAGAGTGAGATGGCTCAAACATTCATCAAAAGAAGATCCAAACACATAAAAATCATCTATAAATATCTCAAGGAAATTATCTATCATGTCAGAAAAAATGCTCATCATACAACGTTAAAATGTGGCGGGTGCATTACACAACCCAAATGGCATGCGACGATAAGCAAATGTACCATAACGACATGTAAATGTAGTTTTTTCCTGGTCCTCGGGTGCTATGTGAATCTGGTTGTAACCAGAGTAGCCGTCCAAGAAACAGTAGTAACTATGCGCAGATAACTTTTCTAACATTTGATCTATGAAAGGGAAAGGGAAATGATCTTTCCTTGTGACTGCATTCAGCTTCCTATAATCAATGCAAACTTGCCACCCTGTGGTTACTCGAGTAGGAACTAACTCATCTTTATCAGTTTGAACAACAGTAATTCCTGACTTTTTCGGCACAACCTGAATGGGACTAACCCATTTGCTATCTGAAATCGGGTATATGATACCCGCATCAAGAAGCTTAAGGATCTCACCTCTAACAACTTCTTTCATGTTAGGATTTAGTCTCCTCTGCATTTCTCTAGATGTTTTAGCATTATCTTCAAGATTTATGTGATGCATACAAACTGTGGGACTAATACCCTTAATATCTGAGATTGTCCATCCCAAGTCTTCTTTATGCTCTCTAAGTACTTCTAAAAGCTTACTCTCCTGTTCTATATCTAAAGCAGACGAAATGATTACAGATAAAGTATTAGAAGAACCCAAAAATGCATATTTAAGAGTATCAGGCAATGGTTTCAGTTCGAGCTTTGGTGGCTCAACAAGAGACAGGACAGACTTGGATTCAGAGAGTGGAAGTGGATCCACTCTAGCTTTCCATTTAGTCGTATCCATGAGGGGTGCAGATTCGAGCAAAGAATTCACTTCACTTATGTATTCATCATCAAACAAATCTATGTTGAAATTATAGAGGCAAGCATGCAAAGGATCAACAGACATGTTACTAGATAATGAATCCTGAACCAAACTCTCAATCATGTTGATTTCATGCACATCATCATCATCATCATGATCTAAATGTTGCTGGCTAGCATTAAAAACATTCAAGTCCACAGTCATGTTACCAAATGACAACTTCAACACTCCATTACGACAATTAATAATTGCATTGGACGTCGCCAAGAAATGACGTACTAAAATGACATGAATGTGACAGTCTGGGTTTTGCACAGGCTGAGTATCCAATACAATGAAGTCCACAGGAAAATAGAACTTATCAACTTTAATCAAGACATCTTCTACCACACCACGAGGAATTTTGACTGACCTGTCCGCCAATTGCAGAGTTATGGGTGTTGCTTTCAACTCTCCCAGACCTAGCTGCACATATACCGAATATGGAATTAGGTTCACACTAGCCCCTAAGTCTAGTAACGCCTTATTGAATGTATGGTCACCTATCTTGCATGTGATTGTGGGACAACCTGGGTCTCTAAACTTAGGTGGAGTCTTGTTTTGAATGATAGAACTTACCTGTTCAGCAAGAAAGGCAAGCTTATGCACATTAAGCTTTCGCTTTTGTGTGCACAGATCTTTCAAGAACTTAGCGTAAGCAGGGATCTGCTTAATTGCCTCGAGAAATGGAATGTTAATATTGACTCGCCTGAACAATTCCAATATCTCGTTATACTGTGTTCCTTTCTTTTGTTGTTCTAACCTTTGAGGAAAAGGAGCTACAGGCGCATTTGACGACACATAAACATTCACATCATCAGATTTTTTAGATCTAGGTACATGCTCAGATTGATTTTCAACAACTGGTGTATCATGCAATTGTGACTTAGACACAGACTCACCCTTTTCAGGCACGCTTACATTGTTATCAATGACTTTACCACTACGAAGAGTAGTAACAACATGTGCAGTTTCATTACAAGTAGACGTATTTGCCTGAAATGTGCCTTTTGGGTTTTGTTCAGGCTGACTTGGAAACTTACCCTTTTCCCTGTCATTAAGCGCATCGCAAATCTGACCTATCTTAAGTTCTATACTTGTGAAACGTTGGTCAGTGGACTTCTGATTTTGCAAAAGATTTTGGGTCAATAGACCGACACTTTCTTCAATACTTGATAATTTATTTTCAGAAGGATGTTGTGTGTACGATTGTACCTGGGGGTTTCTAGAATATGAATATCCTTGTGCGTTACCTGATGCACCCCCTTGTACAGGGCCCTTGGACCATAAAAAGTTAGGGTGGTTCCTCCACCCTGGGTTGTAGGTCTGTGAATAAGGGTTATGTTCTTGCTTTTGATACAAAACATGGGCTTGTTCAGGTCTAGACTCTTGAAATGCATGCAATTGTGGACAATTATCAACAAGATGATCAGAACTATTACACGCAGCACAAATAGAAATCTCAACTTGGTTACAAGAAGTGGAAGCAACAGATTTTATATTTTTCTCCAGTTTAATGCCTCATCTCTTCTAGCCAATGATGCTATTTTAGCATTACCCTCAAAGGCAGACTCTATCTTATGGATACAATCCCTGTTAGTTAACTTCCTAGGTTCTCTAACAGACTCCCATTGCTGAGTTTTCTCGGCAACTTCATGTAAAAAGGTCCATGACTCGTCGGCATTTTTATTTGTGAACTCACCATTGCACATTGCTTCAACCATGGATCGAGTGGCGAAATCCAACCCTTCATATAGAATTTTTGAGAATCTCCACTGTTCGAAACCATGGTGAGGACATTGAAGTAACAAATCGTTGAACCTTTCTAGATACTTGGACAATGTCTCACCATCCATTTGAACAAAACTATTGATACTTTGACGAATGGTGGCTGTTTTGTGATTTGGGAAGAACTTTTTGAAAAATTCTTTCGTAAGATCATTCCAAGTTCTAATGGATTGAGGTCGCAAAGCATATAGCCAAGATTTGGCTTTTTCCTTCAAAGAAAAAGGAAACAAACGCAATTTTAGGGACTCTTCTGTCAACTGATTGAACCGAGAGTCCTGGGCTGATTTCCTCAAAATCTCTCACGTGGTGGTAAGGGTTTTCAGCATCAACCCCTCGAAACACAGGGAGCATATGGATCGTGCTCGCCTTTAACTCAAAATGACCAGCAGTCTCTGGCAGAACAATACAAGAGGGCTGGCTTGTCCTCGTGGGGTACATGTAATCTTTGAGACTGCGGGGTTGGACTATCTCGTCACCCATTGTCTCAGGTTGGTCAGGTCTTTCCTCGACAGACACATGAATCTCAACTACGTCCTCTCGCTGAATTCTAATTAGGCGATTTGTTTGATCTCGAAAAGTCATAATCATAGCCTAGCATGCATATCAGTGAACATGTTATAACAATCACACATCTCACAATACAATGAATCTAAACTTATGAGAAATCAAAAGCTAGTTCAACAGATTCATGCACAAAGGTACCAATGATACTAGTTCAACAGCCAGTCAGGATATATCATAGATTTATGCTTTTGACAATCAATTTCAGGGATGAGTGCACACATATTGCCAAGATCGACGGAATAGTCAGTGATATAATAAAACAGCTAGCAAGCAGTTTAATCGCAATCACAGAGTCATATATACAAATGTGTTTCAGGGGTTTTATGATGGAGTATCTAGTTCAGTGTGCATGCGAGAATGGTGTATCATTCAAGACAAGGATATTAAAGTTGAGGCACGATACCGCCGGTATAAGACCGGGTTTAGGCACAACCAACAGGTTGTCTCGCAATCTTTTACCTCGCCCTTGAGTTGTAATGCAATATCCCAGGTACATGTTTAGCTCAAAAGAGGAATTTCAGTAACCGGAAATACGCTGGTAAAGCAAGGAAACAAAAGAAACTACCGGCAGTTAACAAACTAGAGTAGCAAGACCAATACTGTGTACCACACTGACAAGCTAAGCTATCACTAATCAAAAGATCTGAACATAACAGAATGGAGTTACATTAAAGATGGCAGAAAAACAGAAATGGTATGCCGCAAAATAATGATCTTTGGTGATTATGATTGAAGACTGGAGGAAGTTTAACTTGATGCAATTATGCGATGAAACTAACTAAAACACAATGACCGAAACCACAGTAACTATAAAGATAGATGTATCTAAAAATCCTAGATAGAAAGATGCGATAACATAAAGTTTAAAAACTACTGACTAATAGAACAACTAAGATGTTACAGGGCTACACTACGATTCATCAGATTGATGAGAAGCTACAGGCTATAATGATCGAAGAGCTATAACTAGAAAAAGATGCAAGACAAACAAAGATGCAAGGTATATACATATGGATCAAAACAACAAAGTTATAACAATGACAGCAGGAAAATAGAAAAGTCTATATATACAAAACTAAAATAAAAACCAGTAAAGTTAACAATAAAGCAACTACACTACTACCGAATCCCCGGCAGCGGCGCCAAAAACTTGGTAGGCTAAAAAGGAAGAGATACCTACAATTAAACTGCAAGTGCACAGTGCTTTATTGTGTATAGTGCAAATACAGGTCGATCCATAGGGACAAGGTGAATGCAAAGTTAAATTTAAAGCCTTACTTTACTAGTTCAAATCAAAGAGTTTGTCTAAACGATTAGATGTTGACAAAGAGAATTGACTGAAGAACATAATGCAATTTAAATGAAAGGTTAAACACTTGATAAGAGAGCACTAGAGCTATCAATTCCACCACTTAACCTACACTAGATAATTTAGTTATTGAAACTGTTCTTATCCCTTGTAACGGATCAGCGGTGAAGATACGAGTCTTTCGCCTTTCCAAAAGGGTTTCAAAGATATATAGTTCAATCACAACTAAGAGATCAATTCCTAGTATTAGTTGTCTTATTACAGCACAACTAATCACAAATTGAAAACATATAGTGAAGCATGAGTTGATGCAACAACAAATAATTGATCTAACAACCTAGGATGCAAGACATACTAGGTGAAAGTTATAAGTTGCAACATAAAGACTAAACCAAGTCCTTTTCAATTAAGCTCTACAAGAACAATTTCATTAACATAAAATACTAGCAGTAAGCTAAGGATTTCATCAAAGCTCTAGCTAAGAAAGTTAGAACATAGCTAGTATAGAAACAGATAAAGTTTTTGATATTGATAACAATAGAAGTACTTCTCCTTTCAACTGAGTTCTACTAATTCACAAACACAAACAGAGATGGAGACAAGGACTGAGAACTGATTTCTACTCCTCACCCTTGCATGTCTTTACACAACATAACAACCCCTATTTATACAACAATTCTTCCCCAAAATCCCCTCCACACAACCAACAAATACACAATATAAAATTCAGGGTTTTTTTTGTTCTCGAGACTCACCACTCAGTATTACTACTCAATCATGTACAACCACAACCTTTATCTTCACCAATTTGACTGATGTTGTTGATTGAAATTAGACCTAATCTCCACTTGCTTAATCATTACAGCCACCCTATTTCCGTTGATTGCGCGCTGCTGTTGCTGAAGTTTGCAGAGAGTAACAAAGTCAAATCCCTAGCTTGATGATTTTTTTGGTTTTGAAAACCAAACAACTGACCTATTCTTGTATGAGTCAAAACCTAGGGTTAGGTTGAATCGAGTATAGAGAAAGGCATAGACAATAGCAAGTGGTCTGATGGGGGAAGGATGTTGATGGAGGTATGGATATGAGTACTGAAATTGACAGGGTCTTGGTTCTCGAGAGGATGGTAGAGTTAGGGTTTGACAGGGAGAGGAAGAAATTGGAAAGTGAATGGGGTCGGGTGTTGTCGGGGATGAAGGAGAAAGATGGATTAAGGGTCTGTTTGGGTGATGGTTGGATTAAAGGTTTTTCTTTGGCATATGATAATGGAACTTGGGCTAGGCTTCTTTTCTTTAACTCCGAACATGGGTATATCTTAGGTTATGGCCCATTTCTTCATTCCATGCTCAGATAATCCTTCTTCTTCTTAATTAGCCACCAATCTTTGCTACCTTGACTCTATTTAATCCAACAACATTGCTGCCTGCACTTTTGCTCACAGATTTTATGCTTCAAGGTGCGCTATTCCACTCTCAGTGATACCAACCACAGTCTTTTTGTTCTCCTACAATCACAAACAAACATAAATTATCAATATTTACAGCAAACAAGACTATTGATACCTGGAGAAACAAAATGCATAATTTGACTTAAAATGGCACATTAAAGCACTTGAGATGTGACAAAAGACAACAAAATGATCTAGAAACATGCATTATTAGGCACCGATCAGTGTTCATAACGGTGCTTGTCCGACCGGGAATGGGGCGATCCGCGCCGTCCAATCGCGCCAGGGAAGATGAACGGACGTGATGGATTTGAGACTGCCGTAGGCAGCCTTTGTTCGTACGAGCTCCTCCAAGCCGCTCCATACCAGCCTGGAAATCCAACTTCAGGCTGGTGTTTGGTGGTTGTTTGGAGGGCGTGACTTGTACTTGCCTGCTCCTGCTAGGGTTCATCTAGGTTGGTTAAATCGTGCGGCCAACTTGCGTGCTCATGATTGTTTCTGAGACTGATATGAACGGTCCATATTCAAAATATGCTCAATCGGGCTAGTATAACACACCGAGAGATGTATGCTCAATCGGGCTAGTATAATACACCGAGAGTTGTAGCTCAGACGGGTATTTCGTGCATGCCTCACTATTAACACTTGGAGATTCGTGTTACTCTGCCGAGAGCAACACTCGGTCGTCATGCCGCACTAATAATGATAGTTACGTGGGAACAACACAGAAATACAAGGCTGGTCATGCATTAATTGATAATGCTATAAATTCATAGGGTATATGGGATTGTTGCTACATGCTCCATTTTAGGTGAATTAGCTAGTAAAGTGGAGAAGTATTCATCACTTATCAGTGGCCTTATCCTTTGCGGGATGTCGGCCGCATAATTTTGGCTTTACAATTTTAGCCCTAAACTAAAATCCACCATCAACACCTTGTTAACTACATCCATGGATAACGGTGTAGAGTGTGGTAATGAAGTCAAGGAAGCCCTTGGTGATCTTAATTCACTACAAGGATGCTCGAAAACTCATAATATCTCTTTTATTTCTTTACCATGTAGTGATGAAAAGCTTGTACCTTCCATTGTTAAATATCCAAAGTTAGAATTGAAACTTCTTCCCGATCACTTAAAGTACTTGTACTTGGGTGGCAATGAAGATTTACCTGTGATTGTGTCTAACGAGCTTAGTGATTTACAGGAGCAAAAACTTCTAAGGGTGCTAAGGAAGTACAAGACGGCCATAGGATGGACAATTGCTGATATCAAGGGTATAAGCCCTGCAGTTTGTATGCACAAAATCCGTTTAGAGGACGATGCAAAGCTTACAAGGGAAGCGCAACGTCGTTTGAACCCTCCTATGATGGAATTTGTGAAAAAGGAGATACTAAAGCTTTTGGACGTGGGTGTTATCTATCCCATATCCGATAGTAAGTGGGTGAGCCCGGTACGAGTAGTACCAAAGAAATCAGGTGTGACGGTGGTGGAGAATGATAAGAATTAACTTGTCCCAACTCGTGTGCAAACCGGTTGGAGGGTTTGTATAGATTACAGAAAATTGAATTCCACCACTAGGAAAGATCATTTTCCATTACCTTTTATTGATCAAATGCTTGAACGTTTAGCTGGACACTCTTACTATTGCTTCCTTGATGGTTATTCAGGTTACAATCAGATTGTGATAGCGCCGGAGGATCAAGAGAAAACCACTTTCACTTGTCCTTTCGGTATTTTTGCTTATAGAATGATGCTTTTTGGCTTGTGCAATGCTCCAGCTACCTTTCAAAGGTGTATGGTAAGTATCTTTTCAGAATATGTTGAAAACATAATCGAAGTGTTCATGGACGATTTTAGTGTCTTTGGTGATTCATTCGACCTTTGCTTGAACAATTTGTCTCTAATCCTTGAACGATGTGTTGAAACAAACCTTGTGCTGAAAGGGGAGAAGTGCCATTTCATGGTAACTCATGGCATAGTTTTAGGCCGCATACAAGACTGATCGGATTTCTGATCAAAAAAAAAAAAAAAAAGACTGATCGGATTTTATATAGTGGTAAATAGAGTTGTCGTTCACTCGGACTTGATGAGATAGATTTTTAAAAATTTGAATTAAAGATAATAATAAAACTAGCAAAAATATACAAAATATAAGTAACAAGATGGAGGGACACTGGGACTCGTGGATTTCATCAAACAACAATTTTATGCGGTTCAAATATCAATTCTAAACAGTAATAGCTCATAAAAATTCATTGACTCTAATTCATTGCCTAAAGTAGATTTCGAAAATAATGGATGTAAATCTAAAGCATGGGATATCAAAACATTTAAACAAGCGTAACCCATCAATTGAAATGAAAACCATTCAACGAAAATCATAAATCAATTAAATAACAGTGCAAATAGTCATAATAAAATTAATATAATTACCGCATTCATGAGATTTGGTTTCCTTCGTCGTCCCAGAGATGGGGTTTAGCTCCTCATGATAATACCAGAGACGATAATATGATTAAATAATTTTATTTTATTAATCACCATTGGAGTTCTCACAATAAACCGTACAATCCTTTTTCTAAAATAATAAAAATCAGAAACAGTAGAAAATAGAATTGAAAATATTAAACTCCAAATGAAAGAATGCTCTTGCCTCCGGACTACCAGCCTCCCCAAATGTGCTCTCTTGCTCACTATTTATACACACAAACCCATTACTCAAATATATTCTTCCATAACTCCAAAATCTTCTTCTTTTTAATTAAAAATATCTTCAAGAATTTTTCTTCTTCTTTATATTCTCTAAATTTCTTTATTAAACCCAAATCTTATTTAATTCGCAGAATCAAATCCAAGAGAAAATCCTCTAAGATATCTTTCATGTTTAATAGAAGATAACTTCCCTTTGTTTCAAAACTCCAGGTAATTAATACTCATAGATTTCTGTTAATACTCTTGTCTTAAAAATTGTAAATCCTTTACTGTTGAAACCCAAATTTCTCGCCAATATACTGTTTGAAAATGAAGAAGAAGGTGGTGCCCCTATCCAAAGTGCATGTGCCTTTATTAATTTTCTCAGAGAGGTGCAAACATCACTATTCGAACAACTTTTTCCACAAGAGATTATTTCTCCAAACGCACCTATAAATACACAAAATACCATAGTAAGTACAAATCAAGCACTAATAATACAAAAAATTGAGGACAACTTAGACACAAAAATGTGTCTATCAAAGACACCTATCGGGATGTCTCCCTTTAGGCTTGTGTATGGTAAACCTTGTCATTTACCCGTTGAAATTGAGCATAAGTCATTTTGGGCTATTAAACAATGCAACATGGAGATGGATGGGGCTGGAAAGCAAAGGAAGTTACAACTCAAAGAGCTAGAGGAGCTTCGCAATGATGCATTTGAAAGCTCACGCATTTATAAGGAGAAAACGAAGGCCTTTCATGATATATGATTTCTAGAAAACAATTTTGCATTGGGCAGAAAGTGCTTTTGTTTAATTCTCGCTTGCAATTATTTCCGGGTAAATTAAGGTCACGATGGATCGGACCTTTTATTGTTACTAATGTGTTTTATCATGGTGCAGTGGAAATTCGTAGCATAGCTACAGGAAAAGAACTTAAAGTTAATGGGCACCGGTTGAAACCATATTATGAGAATTTCACGTCCGAAGTTGTGGAAGGAGTTAACTTTGTGGAAGTACTCCCTCTGGAGGAGTCATAGAAAGCAAGGAGATAGTCGGGCTGACGACTTTAAACCAAGCGCTAAATGGGAGGCAACCCAAAGGATGAGTATTTCTTGTCTTGTATTTATTTCTTGTCTTGTTTTTAGTTTTTCTTGTCTTGTTTTTATTTTTTTCTGATTTCTTGTCACATATCATGTTAGAATTTCTTACCTTGACTTACTTTGGATGACTCAATTTACATTGAGGACAATGTAAAGTTTAAGTGTGGGGGAGTGGTTAAGCATTTGCATTGTAAATTTTTCATGAAATTTTCAACTTTTATGTAAAATGGTTAATAAAAAAAAAAAAAAAAAAAAAAAAAAAACTCCAACTTGTAGTTAGTTTAGAGTCACATAGTATACATGTCGCTAAGATTACATCGAGATTCTCATAAGAGTGACTGAACTTAGAGATGATAGAGAACATGATCGGTTTTCTTACTTGTATGAGAGTTAAAGTTGGATTTAACCATGCCAGTGGCAAATAAGGTGCAGACTGAATTCGGTATTAGAGTAGTGGTCCCTTATAGTGGAGACTACCCATGTTACATCATGAGAGGCACCAACCTTCATTTCTTTGTACCTGTCTAAATTTGTGCTTTTAGAGTGTGTGTCACCGTATGTAAACTCCAGGTAGAATGGTGAGCTACCCAACCTCCCACCAATAGAAGCACTATTTTGATCTCTTGAGTGCTATTTTATCAATCATGATGGTGACATCGAATTGCTAACTTACATACCACTTGTAATCTTGTTCGCAGTTAGCACCATCCACTTTATCTCTCTCTAGTAAACCCTCACAAGAGTTGTATGTATTTTAGAATAAGTTTTGTTTGATTTGCTCGAGGACTAGTAAAGTCTAAGTGTGGGGGAATTTGATAGGTGTTGTAAACACCTATATTTATATCTATTGTTTATGCTTTCTTTGCGAGTTTTATTGTAAATTATGTATCTTATGTTTACTTTTGAGTTTATTAGGTGCAAAGGAGTTATTCGGAGCAAAAGAAGGAGAAATCATTCATTTGGAGCGAAAAAGACAAAAAGGTCGATTCACGTGCAAATTATATTCGGAGCCGGCTACGGTTATGTAGGAGAAAGGTGAAGAATGAACTGTCGATTCCCATAACCGTGAGTTGAGTCGAACAAAGAATTAGGCTGTCAGTTATCTGGAACTTACAGGCCAAGTAAGTCAAGGTTTTCCCTATCTATTTGACTGGGAGCATATAACACTACTTGTTATTACCTAGCCCTGGTTTTCAGAGAGAATTATTTTCTCTTATCACTATCACCTGAAATCGAGAAAGGCGGTTGTCTGTGACCTCTCTGTTTGAGGTCGACGAACACAGAGAAGGGAGATGGAATCGAGACGCTAAAGGAATTGATGATTTGAGAAAACTGGAAGATAACCTGGGTTCGATTAGTGTTGCTCGAACTGAGATATGATTTGGTGGACGTTGAAGAACAAATTCAGGGAGAAATATTTGAGGGTTTGTAAAATTAGAAGATGGGTTTTGCAGTTGAGTTTGAAAAATTAGATGAATTAGAAGAAGGGTATGAAGAAATTGCTGTTAAGGAGATGGAATGATGGGGGTTTTGAGTACGAAGTTGGCAGCTAGGGTTTGATGTTGGCAGTGATGGAAGAAGACAATGGAAGAATAAATGGGGTTCTCTGTGGTGTTGCTGGAATGGGTAATTGAAGTAAGGTGCAGTCCAAGGAGGAGATGCTGTTGAGTTTCGAGTGCGGTAGTTGGGTTTATGAAGATGGTGTTGCTTTCGGTTTAGCGAGGAGATTATGGAGATGTAAGTTACATGGAAGGACATCAAAAATGGGTACTCGAATCTAGAGAATATGGTAGTTGAAGATGGCTAGTTTATGTTGTGTCTGGAAATGGGAGGTTTTGTTACTAATGGCTAAAGATTGGTGCAACTGGAGAATGTATGAACTGCAATGAACTAATAAATTGATGCTACTGACTATGATATTGAGCAAGAGAACGACAAAGTTGGTTGCTAGGCACTGTTGCCTATTGGTTGAAGAGCTATATTGAGTTAGTTACTGATGCAGAGAATGCCACAATGTGATTGAATTAACGAGAGTGCAGAATGAAGGTTTGTTGAGCACGAAAATGCAAAGAAGGGTGATGAGAGATGCATGTAATGGCATTGCGGTGGTGGTTGGAAGTGCAGAACCGAGCCAAGGAGAAGCTATGATCGCAGGAAATAACGGAGTTGAGGCGAGAAGATTAATAAGCCGAGTGCAGTGATATGTGGAGCTTGAACTGGGCTGTGAGCTGGTGTTGAGTTGAGCATCTTGAGTCGAAGCGATCGCAGATAGATTGGTGTGTAGTTGCAATGATAACAAGCGTTGATTTACTATTGAGCTACAGCAACAAGAAGTTGGTAGACATGCTGTAATGTTGGTGATTGAAGTAAGAATGAAGCTGCAGTTTCAGGTGATGTTGGAGGAGGAACTGGGTAGCTATTGGAAATGATTTTGGTGTTACTGTCATGGCCACAATTAGTGTGTTTGATTTCAGTTGAGAAGTTTAAGACCGATTAAGTGATAGAAGGATGCAAGATGGATCGAGATTTTCTCTACAAGAGATGTTTGAGCATTGCAGGTTAACTGAGTTACATGGAAGTCTGGGTAAATGGATGAACATTAGATGTATGCTAGGAATGAACTGTGGGGATTGTGGCAGCCACTGGTGGTATGAAAGTGCAGGTGGTTAGGTCTTGCTGTTGTTGATTGAAGCCAAGAATGGAGTGAATTGCAGGTGCAGGTGATGCTAATATGGACCTGCAGAGGCTGTATGTATGAGAAATGGCCTAAGGCAATGGTCTTGAGCTGTTCTGTAGCTGCATTTGAAGTATGGTTGGAATATTATGAGTTAATGAAGGGTTGAGCCAGATTCAGATGTGTTGTATGCTCTAGATAAATATTTAGAGTCAAACTGTGCAGTACTGTGGCTCGTGTTGTAGTTGCGATTAGATTGCAGGAATGGAGTATCGAGTTTGTGGGTGTTGGTTAGCCTGAGATGATGGCTCAAGTGGCAGGTGGTTGAGCTGAACGGAAAGGAGAATGACTTGAGACTGGGATTTCAGATGGATGCGAAGTATTGGTGGGTCTGGTAGGTTCAGATTGAATTGGAGCTACTATGGAGTTACAGTTCAGTTGGAGATGTTGGTGTTTGAACTGGTGGTTACAGTTGTGGGCTTGATTAGGATCTGTAGTTGTTTAGAAAACAATAAGATGTGAGTTTGTGACAGTGTTGATGAGGTTGGCAGACTAATGATATTGCATGTTGTGAAGCGCCATGTTGGTGCAACACTGGGAATGGCCTGTGCAAGATTGCAACATCCTTGGCCTAGACTTTAGCAGTTATCTCACTCAGCCAAGTCAGATGTTGATTCGGTCTTAACTCAGATGACTCATCATGACTCGGTCTGACTTTCTAAGTTGACCCATTTGACCGGTGACCGGGTGGACTTTGTCGGTCACCTGAGATACTTTTCTTGCCGGACGCCGGCCAAGTTCCGGCGGTGACACCAGTTTTCCGGCTACAAATTTTTGGCAGAATTCTTACATGGGTCTCTTGTGTGGGCTTGGTGGACATCTTACTATTGGATCATTTGGACTTTGGGCTTTGAAGACCTAGTTTTGGAAAGATGAAAAGCTACATAAGGAGAAAGTTTCTACTTTCTTTGGTATCACGTATTTTCTACTTGGAGTTTTGGAGAGCGGCGACTAGGGTTTGCTTTTCATCTTCTTTATTTTATTATTAATTATGATTATGATGAACTCAAAAGCTATGAGTAGCTAAACAATTATTATTGGTTATGGAATAAAGTTGATTTCTCAACATGTTATTTGAATCTATGAATTAGTTTTGTCTCAATAATTTATTGTTTATGATTCATGGTTTATATTGTCATATGATTTGATTGTTTGTTTGGTTGAGTCCGGAATCAATCCGATTTGCATTCATTTCTAGAGCTATATTAGGGTTTTCAATACGAAAAAGTTGTTTATCCCTGATTCTAAGTAGCATAATTATGGGTAGTGCTTGTAGTGATATATCCTATTAGTCACAAGTGAATCATAACCTTTGTTAAAACGGATTAGTGCTTTTACACATTCGTTTGCATTGATTAGTCTTATTCCATAGAACTTAGTGCTTTGAGGGAGTTAAACTTAATTATGCTTTTACACTTTAGGTTGCTTTCTAGGAAGAATTCACATATGCATCTTTTAATGTGGTTGTGATGAAATCAGGGAATTAGCAGGATATACTTGCGATCAACGTATCCTAGGACTCTTAGTAAATGAGAGATTAAAATATCAATTCTAGTCATTGATGAAAATACATGTTTGTGAATGATACTATACTGTGACCAATATCTTGTCCTTATTGATTATTCGAATTATTTACTTTGTTTTCAATTATTTTTATTGCATTGTTTAAACAAAAAATCCCCCCTTTGGTTTCTAAGAAACTGAATTTTTATAACAACAAAAGCCCTCTGTGGGAACGAACTCTTTCTTATCACGTACTTCATTTATATTTAGTAGAGTGAGAAAGTGAAATTATTTTTGCTCGGCTGACAACCGACCATAAAGATGGCACTGCTTGCTTGTTGGCGAAAAGAGTGCCGTTGTCGGTGATGATGTGTTTAGGCACGCCGAACCGACACATGATGTATTCCTTAATGAACGCTGCAATTGTGGCTCCAGTAGTCCCTCGTAGAGGGATGGCTTCGACCCATTTGGTGAAATACTCCGTTGCAGTTATTATATACTCATGCTGCTTTGACGATAGCGGGTTGATCTTCCCAATGATGTCGAGTCCCTAGCTATAAAACGGCCATGGACTACTTACCGAGTGCAGAGGAGTAGGTGCATGGATAAGGTTTCCATGGATTTTACATTCATGGCATCTCTGAACAAAAGCAACCACATCGTCCTCCATGGTCGGCCAATAGTATTTCTCGTGTATCTGGAGAAATAATTTCTTTTTTTTCTTGGTGTTCGCCTTCGTGCATTTCTTTCAGCATAATTGGAATTTCCGCCCCACCTAGACACCGTAACAAATCTCCTCCAAAGCTTTTACGATACAAGATTCCTTCATGGAATATGAATCTCTTGGATTTTTGCTTCATCTTGGTTGCGTCTTTCTTGTCAGGGTGGGGAGTACGCCATCATGAAGATAACCGATGTACGGCTCTTGCCAGTCCCCAGTATGGCCAACGTTGAAAAATTCCAATTGATGCGGAGACGTTTGGCAATTGGAGCAAGATCTTTTGAGCAATCGAGATTGAGCCTCCATTTCTGGCCAGTAGTAGCCAAGGCGTTGCAGACGGAGGTAAAGTGTTACCACTAACGTTTGCCCGCAAATTTCGTCATGAATATGTTTAAGCTGCTGTTGTGCCTCTTATTCTCCAAGGCATCTTGACAGGGAGCCATCTGGGTTTCGGCGGTATAACATCCCGTGAAGCATGAAGAAGTTTTGTAAGGTTTTGAGACTGACCTTTCCTTGGGAAAGCGAGCTGTTAAGTTCTTGGATAATCGGTGTTCTCCAGTCACTGGCTTTAGTCTCCTTATATTATGAAAGCCATGTTGATGCCACGGTCCGTCTTTTTACCGTCAGGGTTTCTTCCAAACCTTCGAACTGCAGCTTCGATGCTAATGTGGCTAGGCAATCAGCATGTTTGTTGTTGCTGCGGACAACATGTGTTATGGTCGCATCAGCGAAGTAATTTAGCAGCTTTTGCGCCTCGGATCTATATGGGGCCAGCGTCGCCTCCTTCAGTGCATATACTCCATTCATCTGGTGAACCAGTAATTTAGAATCACCTCTTATTTCCAGACGTGTGGCTCCATCTTGCTTGGATAATGACAACCCTATGAGAAAGGCTTCATATTCTGCTGAATTGTTGGTGCAATGAAAGTCTAGCTTGAAGGAATGTGAGAAAACTTCACCGGTTGGGGATACTAGAACCACGCCCGCTCCTCCGGTATTATTGCTAGGGGTGGCGGAGCCATCGAAAAATAGTAGCCACGTTTCCTCTTTGACAAAAGAGATTTCTGGAAACTCTCCAAGAAGGTCTTCGTGCGGTCTTTTGTGGTACCCTCTCCGGGAAAGTCGCTAGTAAATCCCGCGACCGCTTGTCCTTTGATAGCTCTTAGGGAAGCACACGTTATATCAATCTCTGACATTTGGAGGATCCATTTGGCTGGCCTTCCTATCAGGGCCGGTTTTGAAAGCAAGAACTTCACAGGATCGGACTTAGATATCAGCACCACTTTGTTTGAGAGCAGATAATGCCTAAACTTATGAATGGAGTGAATCAGAGCTAGGCACGCTTTTTCTACCTTAGGATATCTGAGTTCAGCATCCCTCAAAGTCCGACTGAAGTAGTATATAGGGCACTCAATTTCTTCATCATCTTCTTGGGCGAGAAGATCTCCAACAGCAGTATCACTAAAAGCAGTATAGAGACACAACGGTCTTCCTTGTACAGGAGATTTCATGACGGCTGGGGATGACAGTATCTGTTGAATCTTCCGAAACGCCTCTTGTTGTAGCGCCGTCCAAACAAAAATTGTTCCCTTCTTCAGCAAGGGGGTGAATGAAGCAACAAGCTGAGCTAAACCCGATATAAAACGCCGAATGTAGTTTACCTTACCCATGAAGCTCTGGAGTTCTTTCACAGTTTGTGGAGGCGGCATCATGAGTATGGCTTGGGTTTTGGCTGGGTCGACTTTGATTCCCTCGGCGGTCACTTGGAAACCTAGAAATTTGCCCGAGGATACGCCAAAAGCACACTTCAAAGGATTCATCTTCAGTTTGTATTCGCGACACCTTTCAAACACCTGTCGTAGAACCTCTGTATGGGCCGCCCGGGTTTTTGATTTAACCACTATGTCATCCACGTAATCTTCAACTTGCTTGTGCATCATATCATGGACAATTGCGGTCATGGCGCGTTGGAAGGTGGCGCCAGCATTTTTCAAACCGAAAAGCATCACGGTATAGTAAAAGTTTTCGAGAGGAGTTCGAAAAGCTGTCTTACTTGTGTCATGCTCATACATCTTTATTTGATTGTAGCCGTTGTACCCGTCCATGAAAGAGAACATTCCGTGTCCACTGGTGGTGTCTACCAGCATATCAATGTTAGGAAGAGGAAAATCATCCTTGGGGCATCATTTGTTCAGATCCCTAAAATAAACACAATACCTGATTTGGCCGCTCTTCTTCTTTACTGGAACCACATTGGCCAACCAGGTGGGATGGTGAATGGGTTTGATGAAACCAGCGGCTAGCAATTTTTGAATCTCAGTCTTGATCTATTCCTCCACATTGTGTCTGAACTGTCTCGGAGATTATTTGACCGGTTTGGATCTGGGTATTATATGTAGATGATGAGTGACCAGTTTCTCATCCAAACCGGGCATTTCCTCGTATGTCCACGCGAATATATCTTGATATTACTTAAGAAGGTCCACAAGTTTTGCACGTTCATCGGTACATAGAGTCGATCTGATGGAGACAAGCCGTGAAGATTCCACGCATCCGATGTTGACAACTTCGAGTTCATCCGTGATGGAGTTGGTTCGAATCCTGCAGTTGTCGTGGTGCATCTGGCACCTCCTCTTGTGGCTCGTGATGAGTGCCAAATATTGCATATTTCTACATCTTTTTATTGCCATTTAACTCATCTTTTGTGCTCAGAAATTAGATATTATCCCAAATTCTGTATTTTCTCTGTTTTCAAGAATAAATACTTGTACTAATTAATTTTGTGTTTTTAGGTAGTAAATAAAGCTCGGAGAAATTAAGGAGCCAAAGGAGCAGAAAATTGGAGACGAGCGTCTATGGAGCAGAAAGCCACAGCCCGCGTGCGCATCAGTTGCAACCCAACAAGTAGCAACCCATTTACAAGACATGGGCTTGAGAAATCCAAGACTCGGCCCATAACCCGGATCCAAGCCCGTCGCATCTGAGCCGTGAGATCTGACCCTTCCGCATCTAACGCTCGCATCGGCCCGCGCATCGACTCTCGCTGCTCCCGCTTCACACCGAAGCCACCTACACCTTCACCCATCGACCAAACACGCCCCATCTTCATTTCCATTTTCCTTCCCCCGACAAAACCAGAGAAACCCCCATACCTCTTCTTCTTCCCCCGACGGTTGCAGAAACCACCATCACCATCTCCTTCTCCCGACAACCACAAAGGCAAAGATCCGCCACAGCCACCTTCTCTGCCACTCTAGCTCAAGCTACCTCTTACATAGCTTCTCCCAACCCTAGAAGCTAGGTGAGAGATAGTTGGAGCTAGGGTTTCTCCAACAACTCATTAATGGCTACCAGAGCCGAATTTGAAGAGGGAACAAGATTGGGTTCGCATTTATTGTAAGTTTCGAGTGTTAGAGAAGATGGGGAGGTATAAATTGAATTGTTCTTCATGTGAGAGACGGAGTCAATTTTTAGGGTTTTTTGATTTGTAATTTATTTTCAATTCTGTTTTAGTATTTGCATAATGTTTTAATTCACTCTGCTAAGAGCGACTGCAGTGGTGCGAGTATAACCAAAGACCAAAGAGGGAAAAAAAGACCAAAATTTGGGTTTAGTCTGGTGTGTGACGCTACGGGTGGAAGACTAAATTTGGTAGAGCGTAGAGTATACGTTCGCCTGGTGTGGGGCGTGAAGTATACGTTCGCCTGGTGGTGGGGCGTGGATTATACGTTCGCCTGGGGTGTGGGGGAGATTTCGAAAATTCAAAGAAAAAAAAAAAAAAAAAAAAAACAATGGGGCGGAGGTAAACTCAACGCCCCATTCAAAAAATTTAAAAATCTTCATGGGGCGGTGGTATAAACCATGCCCCATTCAAAATCAAAAAAAAAAAAAAAAAAAAAAAAAAAGAAGGGGCGGAGGTATAAACCACGCCTGGTGTGGGGCGTTGAGTATACGTTCGCCTGGTGTGGGGCGTACATTATAAACCCGCTTGGTTTTGGGGCGAACATTATATCAACGCTCGACTATATTTGGGTTTAGTCTTTGGTCCCCGACCAAATATAATCGCCCACTGTTGATTTAGTCTGGGATTTGGTCGATGGTCCGTCCCGCTACGCCTGGTTCAGAGACCAAATAAATGGGTTTAGTCGCCCACTGCTAGGTTGCTCTAAGGGTATAGAGGATACCCTTAATCTTATGTTGAGTTGATTCTTGTTCAAACCCTTGTTCTTGTTGTGCTTCAATGTTATAGGAAAATTGAATTAGCTAATTGAGTTAATTGACCTGTGATTAGATGTCTTGTAAGAAGACATCTAATACTAGGGTGAGTTAGTAAGAGTGGCTAATGCATAATCCCTTGTATCCTTCCCCTGGAAAGAATCAAGAGCACAAGTTGAATAGGTATTGCCTTAGCATAGGATTAGGTGGTGGAATCAACAGACCCTAGTGTTCTCTAACCTTTTACAATCATTTTTGCAACTTAGAAATACAAGTAACAACTCCTTGTCGTATCAACACCAAAACAAACCATATTTGTGTTACTCTCCTTTAGAAATCAGTTTAGTGAAGCTTTAGATCAACTTTACAAACTCAAATCTCTGTGGTTCGACCTGTACTTGCCCTGCCTCCAATAGGCACTGTGCACTTGCAGTTAAACATTGTAGGCATCCCCTTTCCCAGCCTACCAAGTTTTTGGCGCCGCTGCCGGGGAATTGGTAGTAGTTTAGTTGCTCACTAGCTTTCTTTACTGAATTTCAGTTCACCCTTGTATATATATGTGCTTTGAATTAGAGTTTTTAGTCCTTTATTAGTGTAACTTAGCTGTTATTTTTATATTTCTGTATCTTCTATTGCATATTGTTCATTCTATCATTGCATTTTAGTTAGCTTTTCTTAATTGCATGTCTGCATTCTCTTAGTGCTTCTGACTAGTTTACATCTCATAATATCCTGCATTTGTAGCTTAGTTGTATGTTTTTGTCAAACTCCTTGCTTTTGTAGTAAAACCATTATCTGGCTTAGCTTGAACTCAAGTCTGCCTGGCTTGATATGTCACTACTCAGCTGCATTGCAACATCCCTGTGATTAATTGCTAAAACCATTATCTGTGATAGCTGAATCTTGTGTAGTGGTGGGTGTTACTTGAACTACATTATTTCAGTTCTTTTTGTTAAGCTCTGCATCTCTGTATCATTGCCTTGTAGTGTAATTTAGTGTAATCATCTTATCAGCTCTGAAACTCCTTGCTTCACCTGTGCATTCCAGAGAACTAACTCTCCCCTGTGAGTTACAGGTACCTGTGCTGCAAAAAAACTGGAGCATAAACCCAAGGAAGAGAAGAAAAGGGCGCAGGATAATTGTGGAAGTGCCTAAACCCGATTTTTATCGGTGGTATCACTCTCTAACCCTGCTTTGTGTGATGAATATGTGTATGACACACCATGCCTATATGATAAACTTGAGCTTTGCAAAACTCTGATCAGCCCCTGCAATTCATAGTATTCATTTGAGTGCTTCTTTGATAGTTGAATAACATACATACTAGCCGAATTTGCTATATCTTTGTGCTGACCTGTATGCATATGTGAATTAGTTGCCACTTCCATGAGCCTTGCCTCACTGATTTGTGCAATCCTGCCTTGTGAATTAGCATGTCACCTTGAAGTTTGTGTGGACAATTTACATTGTTGCTAGTTTTTGAATTCCCATAAGCTTACTCCTGAGGAAGTTGAATTAACCATCTCTGTATGTGCCTCTGTGAACCATGCTTGCATGACAAAATAGTTACCCTGCTGAGCAACCATCCCAAATTGTCTGTCAGACTAGTTGCTTGAATATCTCTGTGACACTTGAGAAAATTTTGTAAAACTGAAATGTGTGTTGTTGTGTAACCTGTGCATTAAACATTAGTTGAATTAGTTACATTTTCACTGTGAAATCCTGACTTCAACAGCACCTGTGATTAGCTCCAGCCCCTGTAGCTGTTGAGTTTGAGCTGCAACTTGGATAGCCAAGTTAGCTGATAACCCAGTTTGACATCAACTGGGCTGGTTGACATTAACTGACCTTGTTGAACCATCTGCCCTGTACCCTTTAGCATACTCCATCCTGTCAACTAAAGCTGCTGACATACTTGTATGACCACCTGTGTTGCATACCCAGCCATATTCACTTGACATCAACTGACCCTGTTGACTCTGTCACCTCTATGCATAACCTGTACAAAAAAAAAAAAAAAATTGAGGTCAACCAACACAGTTGACACTCTGTGTCATGATGAATGTGCTGTAAAATGCTGAAAGCTTGTATCTAAATCGTGGCTGACCTATTGATTCTATGGTGCTTTGAATGATATGCCATGCCAATATCTGTGATAACTTGTGATGTTTAGCTGTGATCACAAAACCCTGTGAATATCTGGAACTTGTGCATGATCTCTGAAAATTGAGGTCAACTGAACCAGTTGACACTCTGTGGCATGCCAAATATTTTGTAAAGTGTTGAAAGTGTTCGTCTGCTATTGCATCTATTGCATTTGTTGCATCTGTGAACCAGCATCTGTAAGTTGTTTGTGATCCTGTGGTACTTGAATGAGTTGTTGAGTAACAGAAATTGTGTTAGCATTAGCTTGTTGTTTTTCAAACACATTCCCAGCACGTGCTTCACCTTGAGTGAGCATAATTGATAGGTGTAGAATACACCGTATTTACTATCTAGAGTTTATGCTTTCTTTGTTATTTTTCGTGCGAATTATGTACTTTATGCGTGTTTTTGAGTTATTAGGTACTCTGGAGTCGCACAGAGGAAAAGAAGCGGAAATCACCCAAATTGAGCAAGAAGGGAAAGAGTGTCATTTCACAGGCACGTACTATCCGGAGCCCAGTCAAAGTTAATGGGAAACTCTATTGGAGAAGTACTAAACGCAACCAATTGTTGTTAAGGGGTAGCCACTTGTTATAGGGTATCCATTGGGGTGACCCTTATCTTATCTAATGGGGTGTCAATATCCAGCCCCAACTTAACCCTAAATCGAGAAACTAATTTTCAGACACATCTCAATCATTTTTCACCTGAGCTAGAAAGGGAATAAACCAGCCATGGAGGAAGAGCAGATTGCTGTGGAGATCGAATCCCAGAGATGGAGCTGGGGAGGTTATTGTCGAGCTCAAGTGATAATTGATAGCCAGAGATCGAGAATGAAACTGAGAGATGAAATGAAGGCGGCCATGGATCGATACGTAAAGAGAGAATAACATTGGAGGAGAAATCAGTGAGGAGATGTGCTGCTACTGTCGAATCACTACGGAATTAGGTAGGGTTTTGTGCAACGCAAATGAGAAACTACGGACCAGAAATGAAATTGCAGATTCAAGGGATTTGAGTTTCAAGCTTCTACAACCGAAGAATGGTGTTATTGTCAATATGAGAAGACGTTGTTGAGCTCGAATCAGTTTAGGGTTAATGGTTGAAATCGCAAACTCAGGGAATAAGAAGAAATTGGAGGAATTTGTGATGCTTTTTGAAGAACTGAAAGGGGTTTGGTTCATTTGAAGATTCAGAAGGGTTTGTGATCGATTTGGTTTTAGGGTTTTTATTGATGTCACATAGGAGGAGAAATTGAAGCCCTGTAATGGATTGAAACTTGAGCTGTTGCTATGGGTTTTGATGGATCGATGAAGGTGAATCTGAGATACAGCCTGTGGTTTGATTCTGTGTGATGGTCTTGGTATGGCCAGAGTGGTGGTGCTGCCATGGTTCGTACGCATGAAGCGAAGCCTACGCCTGGTAATGAACGGGAGTGAAGAATATAGATGTATGTTAGGAAAATACAGGTGGAGTTGAAGCTTAATCTGGGTTGCAATTGCGCCATACATGGGATTCCAGTGTTGTTTGTATAGCTGAGCTAAGGGGTTGAGTCTGGGAATGCAGTTGGAGAATGGCAGTTGCTGGTGTGTTGTTTGAACTGAGCAGAGAGTTGGAAAGGATGAAGGGGCATTGCAGGTACAGCTATGAAGTGTTCCAGGGCAGGTGTTGGTTTGGGTTCTGTGATGTGCTCAGGGTCCTGGTGAATTGGCTAAGGAGATGATTGGTGGATGTTTACAAATGGTGTGAATTTGCTGAGTTGGTGAGAGCTTGTGTGAATGAGGAGTTGCAGCTGCAACGTAGGAGTGTCACAGCAGGGGAAAACTATGTGAAGTTGAGTTAATATTGCAGGTGCAATGGAGCTGGCTAAGTTGGTACTGTCAAGCAATGAGATGATGCCAGTGATGTTGTGGATGTTCTCAAAGCTAAGTCATGGATATGAACTGCAATGCAAGCAAACGTGAGCTAATGGGCTTGTGTTAGCTGTGACTGGAGGAAATGGCAGTGAAGCTAGGGAGAACTGGTGGAGTTCAGATGCTGCACTGCAAATGGAGCTGATAGTTGTGCTGGTGGAGAATGGCTATGGTGATGCTGGTATAGCAGAATGGAGATTGTCTTTGAGAAGAGTTGAGAAGCTATGGAATGATGGTGGTGTTTGCACTTTGGGTTGACAGAGTTACAAGAAGATGGAGCTAATATGATACAGAGGAGATGGGATATGTAAGGTGCTTGCAGGGTGTTGGCGCGAGCCAGTGAAGCAATGGCTCAATTTGCAATTGCAGGTACATGAGATGGCGGTTTACAGGGCTGATTACAAGGGAGCTGAAATGTAGTGCTGTGACACAATGGCTCAAAAGTTCGAGGCTACAGGTGGTGCAAAGCATGATGATACAAGGGATGGTGGCTTGAGAATGAGATGGAAATTGCAGGTTATGATACTGATGGCAGTGACAGGTTGAGCTTGAGGTAGTGGAGTGCTGTGACAGTGATTTATATTGCAGGTGGATTGAACTCGCAGGCGCGGCAGCTGAGAAGAAGGGTAAGCTGAAATATAACTAGAATTGCAGGCATTGAGTTGCAGCTGTGAGTGGAACTGGTTGTGCAGCTCAGCGAGTAAAGCTCAAATTGAGCTGTGCTGTTGTGATGGGTTGAATGAGTGATTGCAGGTGGTGGTTTGCATGAGATGGAGTTTGTTAGCTTGAACTGAAATGGCAGCAGAATGTGAACAATGGAGAACTGAAGCTAGTAGAAGATGAGTCGGCAGGCAGAGGAGAATGATATTGCAGGTTGAACTGGTTAATTGCACATGTTCTTTGCCGGTGGTGGCTTGGTATGGCAGTGTCCGATCTTGCAATGGCTAGAGCTGAGAAGACTTGTTGCAGTTGATTTGTGGCAGTGAGCTGAGTAGGGAAGAAATTGAGTGATCCTGTGAATTGGTGTTAGTGGCGCGAAACAAGTTTATTGGTGCAGCTGAGAATGGTTGAAAGCTACAGGGATGTGCAACTGAAGGCAAGTGTAGGTGGAGTTCAAATTGGCAAGTAGAGCCATCATGGCTGGCAGTGCATTGGATATGCACAAGGATGGTGCATCACACAGTTATGGCCTGTGCAAATGGCTCAAGGCCCGGCAAACCCAATCAGCCAGAGAATAGCTGACTCTGAATCTGACTTCACCCTGACTCAGACCTGAATCTCCCTGACTCGGTTTGACTCAGTGATCTGGACTGAGTTGACCGATTTGACCCGACCGTTCCGACCCGTTGACCGGTGACCGGGTTGACTTTGCCGGTCACCTGAGACACTTTCCGGCGACTTTTCCGGCGGGATTCCGGCCATAATCCCAGTTTTCCGGCGAGCGTTTTGGGGAGAATTTCTACACGGGTTTCTCTCTCGTGGGCGGGTGAATTTCCAACTAATGGACTTTGAAGACAAAACCTAGTTTTGGAAGGAGAAAAATAATATAAAAGGGAAGACTTCTACAATGTTTTGGTAGACCACGTTTTATTATTCTTTGCCCCTACCTTGTGTTCTAGGGTTTTACAACCATGAAGTCTTTTCTCTTTCTTCTTGTGATGAACTCCATGAATATGAGTACCTAAGTTTATTATTGGTTATGGAATAGTTGGATTTCACATAATATGATTCTTTGATTCAATATATTAGTTTTGTCTCATATCTATCGTTTGCAATTCTCTGAAAATATTGTTTTATGATTGATTGATTGTTTTGTCAAGTTGCAAATTGGTAGAACTTCTAATCACATCTATTGCTAGTTTAGGGTTTATTATACGCAAAAGTGATATTCCTTGGATACAAGTAGCATAATATGATTATAGTTTGTAGTGATATATTCTTATGATCATATGTGAATCGTAACCTTTGTTAAATCGGATTAGTGCGCTTTCCACGTTCGATTGCTTTGATTGGCCTGATTTCATAGAACTTAATGCATCTAGGGAATTAAACTTGATTAGTGCTTTTACACGTTAGGTTGTTCCTTTAGGTAGAATTCATATTCGCATCTTTTAATGTGTTTGTTGATGACATGAGGAGATTTGCGGGATATTCTTGCGATCAAGGTATTCTAGGGTCTTTGATAAAAGTTGAGATTAAATATCAATTCTAGTTATTGTGAAAAGCATGTTAGTGAATGAAAACGAAATCCTTAACCAATATTTCTTATCCTTGAATCTATTTGCTTATTTGTTTATTTGCTTTTATTTTATTTTAGTTTCATAAAAATCACAAAACCCCCGGTTTTTTATATAGGAAACCGAGACAATTTGACAACCTAGACCTCTCTGTGGGATCGATCCTTTCTTGCCCTTGCTATATTTATATTTTGAGTAGTAAGAAAGTGTAATTTATTTTCTGCCGGGGAGGCAGCGGTTGTTAATTGTTTTTGGTTTCTTATTTTTGTATTTCGTTTTTGTTTTATTTTTATTTTTCTTATTTTCTGGGATCTAACCTTGGTTTGAGAATCTTATTTCAGGTGCTTGTTTCTCATGGAAGGAGCATATTGGAGCAATGGATATGATTTTCAACCTCCTCAACACTATGAAAATTACCCACCATCTATGGGATGCAATCAAAACCAATTTATTGGCTATGATGCATATCCTAGAGAACCTTATGGTGATTTTCATACATACCAACAACAACCTTGTAGTGGGTATGTAAGTCAAGAACCTAGGTGGGATAATTCTACATCTAATTGGCTTTATTCGAGTTGTATGCAGATTTTGAATGGATTACAAGACATGCAACAAAGGCTAGACCAACTTGACCGTGATAGAGAGAACGTCGCACAAAACAATTTTTGGAATATTTCTTCTTACCCGACTCCAGATCGTAGTTATGATCATTTACCCATTCAAAGGGAAGAGTCATGGGAAAGAGAACATATTGTAGTCAATGGTGGTAAGCGTGTGAACGTCAGGAAACTTGCGCAGAAATTATACAAGTTGGAAGATGATGGAGCCTCGGAAGAGCTAGTCGATGAAATTAGTAGGACCATTCATATGGAACTTAAACGACGTCGTGATAAGGGTTGGGAAACCGACGACGATTCTTATTATGGTGAGTCTGAAGATGAAGACGAAGATGAATGTGTTAAAAAGGACCAACCTTTGGAGATATTTGATGACATTAGTGTAGTTGACTCAATTATTGATCTTTATAATGATCAACCACCTATTCAAAAGGTAATTGAGTATGATGAAACTAGTGTTTTACAAGATTTTGCAACATGGTTTGAGTTTAACGATGAGGAATATGTTGAGAATGAGACCGTTATGACCAATATTATGGAAGACCCAATTGAACTTGTGAATGTTTATAATGATGATGTTTATGTCGATACTTTGGTTACGGCAGAAACGGACGAAGAATGGTTGCAAGGTTTGATAGAGGACCATGATATAAAAGAGGTGAATTATTCACTTGAGTTTTTCAAGGATGAAGAGGATTCCGTGATACAAGAGATTGTGCAAGGTTTATCTAACCCTTTGCCTATTGTTTCTTCTCCTTTACCTCTTATTGGTTTGAATTTATGTGCTTCGAGAATATTGTTGAATGACTTTGTTTCTCGTTTTCCGCCATTAGAGAAACTTGATTCTCATACTATGCAGGTTATGGAACCAGAAACCGTGGAAATACCCGACTTCTATATTCTTTATACACTTCCATGTGTGGACAAGAATAAGTGTGGGGAAGCTTTTATCGGTTCATAGCTTCACTTTTGCTTTATGTTACTAATATTTGTGTGAAGCTAGTGTTTGCAAAACAGGTTCTATGGAAGGATCCTCAACTTTTCAGGTTATTGGTATATGGGGAATGAATCTTGCAAGGATATAGTCGGGCCGTCGACTTTAAAACAAGCGCTAAGTGGGAGGCAACCCACCGGTTTTGTATCTCTTATCCTTTTGCATTTTATTTTTGTTTCGTTTATTTATTTTTTTTTACTGTTTTCATATCATATTTGCATCCCTATGTTTAATTTCATTGAGTCCGTAATCTATCTTAGAAGAGAATTATGACGAATACCTTTTCGTCAGAAAATTTCAGACTGCGCGTAGTTCAGTCCAGAGACCATAACTGTCAGACCGTTTATCAAAACACTGTGAAATTTTGACACTGTGTAGAAAACACGTAGATGAACAACTTTTGTGAAATGAAGTTTTTCCAAATTCCTTACCAATTTGCACAGTTTTTGCGTTTTATCTGCTGTTACGTCAGAATTCAGAACTTTCGGTTTTACACATTGAGGACAATGTGAAGTTTAAGTGTGGGGAGCATTTATATGTTTGTATAGTTTGTTTTTGACACCATTAGTGGATGGAACCATTTTGAATGCAGGAGTTGAGGAACCAATTAACTAAAAGGGACGAACATAGCTCATGAATCATAAATACCATGATAGTTGTTACCATATCTCGGAATATCACCATATCACATTCTATTTTTATTTTTCCATATTTATCTATTGTTCTCTAAGTGCTTTGGTGGGTCACTAAACATCGACGTGTTATTACTGCTAGGATGAAATAGAGTGATTGAGTTACTAAAAAAAAAAAAAAAAAAAGAGAAAAAAATTGAACAAGAAAAAAAAAAAATATGAAAAAATATTTGAAAAGAAAAAAAAAAGAGACCGACCAATTAGACCAAAACGGAATAAAAAGACACTTGGGAAAAAAGTATGTGTGAAATGTAGTCCCTGTCTCCGTCGCCTAAACAAGCGTGGAATGCGGGATCCAAGGCAACTATCATGTACTTGTCGACAAGAAGCATGCGCTTGGATCCAAAAGATCTAATCATGCCGTCTAAAAAAAAAGAGAAATTGGATCCAGTTTGATCCAATCATAAAAAAAAAAAGAAGAAATTATTATTGTCTTGAATAAAGTCACTCTTGGTTCCCTTGTATATGCCAATTGATTTGATGTAGCATTCAAGACCACCAAGTAGCTCAATCCAATAGGATTAGGTTCATCTTAGCAGTGACCTTCAGACAGATATGGGAAACATCGAACACTTGTGAATATTCGCCAACATCTACATCTATATCCATCTTCTTAATCTTTTCATTGTGATTGTGGTTTGTTAGTTTCCGAGTATTGTGGCTTGTTCGACTATCTAATTAGAGTTTATTTACTAATATATGAATTGAATTTGCAAGGTACCTCCTCCTGTAGTCATTTTGGACTCATTCATTGATTTGTCACAAATAGACGGAGTTTGAAATATAGGTTTTGTAGGTAGACCTCTTGTAAACCTTCACGATACTATAACTCGTCCACTAGGGACACCTAGGGGTTTAAAGGCTTGTTATTTATGCTAAAATTAACCGTACCCTCGACGTCACGGAGTTGTATGTATTCGTTTTAGTTTAGTTTTGTTTGATTTGCTCGAGGACTAGCAAAGTCTAAGTGTGGGGGAATCTGATAGGTGTAGAATACACCGTATTTACTATCTAGAGTTTATGCTTTCTTTGTTATTTTTCGTGCGAATTATGTACTTTACGCGTGTTTTTGAGTTATTAGGTACTCTGGAGTCGCACAGAGGAAAACAAGCGGAAATCACCCAAATTGAGCAAGAAGGGCAAGAGTGTCATTTCAGGCACGTACTATCCGGAGCCCAGTCAAAGTTAAGGGGAAACTCTATTGGAGAAGTACTAAACGCAACCAATTGTTGTTAAGGGGTAGCCACTTGTTATAGGGTATCCATTGGGGTGACCCTTATCTTATCTAATGGGGTGTCAATATCCAGCCCCAACTTAACCCTAAATCGAGAAACTAATTTTCAGACACATCTCAATCATTTTTCACCTGAGCTAGAAAGGGAATAAACCAGCCATGGAGGAAGAGCGATTCTTGTGGAGATCGAATCCCGAGAGATGGAGTGGGGAGGTTATTGTCGAGCTCAAGTGATAATTGATAGCAGAGATCGAGAATGGCGAGAGATGAAATGAAGGCGGCCATGGATCGATCTGTAAGAGAGAATAACATTGGAGGAGAAATCAGTGAGGAGATGCTGCTGCTACTGTCGAATCACGGCCGGAATTAGGTAGGGTTTTGTGCAACGCAAATGAGAAACTACGGACCAGAAATGAAATTGCAGATTCAAGGGATTTGAGTTTCAAGCTTCTACAACCGAAGAATGGTGTTATTGTCAATATGAGAAGACGTTGTTGAGCTCGAATCAGTTTAGGGTTAATGGTTGAAATCGCAAACTCAGGGAATAAGAAGAAATTGGAGGAATTTGTGATGCTTTTTGAAGAACTGAAAGGGGTTTGGTTCATTTGAAGATTCAGAAGGGTTTGTGATCGATTTGGTTTTAGGGTTTTTATTGATGTCACATAGGAGGAGAAATTGAAGCCAGTAATGGATTGAAACTTGAGTTGTTGCTATGGGTTTTGATGGATCGATGAAGGTGAATCGAGATACGACTGTGGTTTGATTACGTGTGATGGTCTTGGTATGGCAGAGTGGTGGTGCTTGCCATGGTTCGTACGCATGAAGCGAAGCCTACGCTGGTAATGAACGGGAGTGAAGAATATAGATGTATGTTAGGAAAATACGGTGGAGTTGAAGCTTATCTGGGTTGCAATTGCGCCATACATGGGATTCCAGTGTTGTTTGTACAGCTGAGCTAAGGGGTTGAGTCTGGGAATGCAGTTGGAGAATGGCAGTTGCTGGTGTGTTGTTTGAACTGAGCAGAGAGTTGGAAAGGATGAAGGGGCATTGCAGGTACAGCTATGAAGTGTTCCAGGGCAGGTGTTGGTTTGGGTTCTGTGATGTGCTGTGGTCCTGGTGAATTGGCTAAGGAGATGATTGGTGGATGTTTACAAATGGTGTGAATTTGCTGAGTTGGTGAGAGCTTGTGTGAATGAGGAGTTGCAGCTGCAACGTAGGAGTGTCACAGCAGGGGAAAACTATGTGAAGTTGAGTTAATATTGCAGGTGCAATGGAGCTGGCTAAGTTGGTACTGTCAAGCAATGAGATGATGCCAGTGATGTTGTGGATGTTCTCAAAGCTAAGTCATGGATATGAACTGCAATGAGCAGCTGAGCTAATGGGCTTGTGTTAGCTGTGACTGGAGGAAATGGCAGTGAAGCTAGGGAGAACTGGTGGAGTTCAGATGCTGCACTGCAAATGGAGCTGATAGTTGTGCTGGTGGAGAATGGCTATGGTGGTGCTGGTATAGCAGAATGGAGATTGTGCTGAGAAGAGTTGAGAAGCTATGGAATGATGGTGGTGTTTGCACTGGGTTGACAGGTTACAAGAAGATGGAGCTAATATGATACAGAGGAGATGGGATATGTAAGGTGCTTGCAGGGTGTTGGCGCGAGCCGATGAAGCAATGGCTCAATTTGCAATTGCGGGTACATGAGCTGGCGGCGATGCGGAATGGATTACGGTGGCTGATTACAAGGGAGTGAAATGTAGTCTTTGTGACACAATGGCTCAAAAGTTCGAGGCTGAGGTGGTGCAAAGCATGATGATACAAGGGATGGTGGCTTGAGAATGAGATGGAAATTGCAGGTTATGATACTGATGGCAGTGACAGGTTGAGCTTGAGGTAGTGGAGTGCTGTGACAGTGATTTATATTGCAGGTGGATTGAACTCGCAGCGCTGGCAAATTGAGAAGAAGGGTTTGAAATATAACTGGAATTGCAGGCATTGAGTTGCAGCTGTGAGTGGAACTGGTTGTGCAGCTCAGTGAGTAAAGCTCAAATTGAGCTGTGCTGTTGTGATGGGTTGAATGAGTGATTGCAGGTGGTGGTTTGCATGAGATGGAGTTTGTTAGCTTGAACTGAAATGGCAGCAGAATGTGAACAATGGAGAACTGAAGCTAGTAGAAGATGAGTCGGCAGGCAGAGGAGAATGATATTTGAGTTGAATGGTTAATTGCACATGTCTTGCCGGTGGTGCTGGTATGGCGTGTCCGATCTTGCAATGGCTAGAGCCGAGAAGACTTGTTGCGATTGATTTGTGGCGATGGTGAGTAGGGAAGAAATTGAGTGATCCTGTGAATTGGTGTTAGTGGCGCGAAACAAGTTTATTGGTGCAGCTGAGAATGGTTGAAAGCTACAGGGATGTGCAACTGAAGGCAAGTGTAGGTGGAGTTCAAATTGGCAAGTAGAGCATCATCATGGCTGGCAGTGCATTGGATATGCACAAGGATGGTGCATCACACGATTATGGCTTTGTGCAAATGGCTCAAGGCCCGGCAAACCAATCCGAGAGAATAGCTGACTCTGAATCTGACTTCACCCTGACTCAGACCTGAATCTCCCTGACTCGGTTTGACTCAGTGATCTGGACTGAGTTGACCGATTTGACCCGACCGTTCCGACCCGTTGACCGGTGACCGGTTGACTTTGCCGGTCACCTGGGACACTTTCCGGCGACTTTTCCGGCGGGATTAGGCCATAATCCGGGTTTTCCCGCGAGCGTTTTTGGGACGAGAATTTCTACACGGGTTTCTCTCTCGTGGGTAGGGTGAATTTCCAACTAATGGACTTTGAAGACAAAACCTAGTTTTGGAAGGAGAAAAAGAATATAAAAGGGAAGACTTCTACAATGTTTTGGTAGACCACGTTTTATTATTCTTTGCCCCTACCTTGTGTTCTAGGGTTTTACAACCATGAAGTCTTTTCTCTTTCTTCTTGTGATGAACTCCATGAATATGAGTACCTAAGTTTATTATTGGTTATGGAATAGTTGGATTTCACATAATATGATTCTTTGATTCAATATATTAGTTTTGTCTCATATCTATCGTTTGCAATTCTCCGAAAATATTATTTTATGATTGATTGATTGTTTTGTCAAGTTGCAAATTGGTAGAACTTCTAATCACATCTATTGCTAGTTTAGGGTTTATTATACGCAAAAGTGATATTCCTTGGATACAAGTAGCATAATATGATTATAGTTTGTAGTGATATATTCTTATGATCATATGTGAATCGTAACCTTTGTTAAATCGGATTAGTGCGCTTTCCACGTTCGATTGCTTTGATTGGCCTGATTTCATAGAACTTAATGCATCTAGGGAATTAAACTTGATTAGTGCTTTTACACGTTAGGTTGTTCCTTTAGGTAGAATTCATATTCGCATCTTTTAATGTGTTTGTTGATGACATGAGGAGATTTGCGGGATATTCTTGCGATCAAGGTATTCTAGGGTCTTTGATAAAAGTTGAGATTAAATATCAATTCTAGTTATTGTGAAAAGCATGTTAGTGAATGAAAACGAAATCCTTAACCAATATTTCTTATCCTTGAATCTATTTGCTTATTTGTTTATTTGCTTTTATTTTATTTTAGTTTCATAAAAATCACAAAACCCAGGTTTTTATATAGGAAACCGAGACAATTTGACAACCTAGACCTCTCTGTGGGATCGATCCTTTCTTGCCCTTGCTATATTTATATTTTGAGTAGTAAGAAAGTGTAATTTATTTTCTGCCGGGGAGGCAGCGGTTGTTAATTGTTTTTGGTTTCTTATTTTTGTATTTCGTTTTTGTTTTATTTTTATTTTTCTTATTTTCTGGGTTCTAACCTTGGTTTGAGAATCTTATTTCAGGTGCTTGTTTCTCATGGAAGGAGCATATTGGAGCAATGGATATGATTTTCAACCTCCTCAACACTATGAAAATTACCCACCATCTATGGGATGCAATCAAAACCAATTTATTGGCTATGATGCATATCCTAGAGAACCTTATGGTGATTTTCATACATACCAACAACAACCTTGTAGTGGGTATGTAAGTCAAGAACCTAGGTGGGATAATTCTACATCTAATTGGCTTTATTCGAGTTGTATGCAGATTTTGAATGGATTACAAGACATGCAACAAAGGCTAGACCAACTTGACCGTGATAGAGAGAACGTCGCACAAAACAATTTTGGAATATTTCTTCTTACCCGACTCGGATCGTAGTTATGATCATTTACCCATTCAAAGGGAAGAGTCATGGGAAAGAGAACATATTGTAGTCAATGGTGGTAAGCGTGTGAACGTCGGGGAAACTTCTGTGAGAAATTATACAAGTTGGAAGATGATGGAGCCTCGGAAGAGCTAGTCGATGAAATTAGTAGGACCATTCATATGGAACTTAAACGACGTCGTGATAAGGGTTGGGAAACCGACGACGATTCTTATTATGGTGAGTCCGAAGATGAAGACGAAGATGAATGTGTTAAAAAGGACCAACCTTTGGAGATATTTGATGACATTAGTGTAGTTGACTCAATTATTGATCTTTATAATGATCAACCACCTATTCAAAAGGTAATTGAGTATGATGAAACTAGTGTTTTATAAGATTTTGCAACATGGTTTGAGTTTAACGATGAGGAATATGTTGAGAATGAGACCGTTATGACCAATATTATGGAAGACCCAATTGAACTTGTGAATGTTTATAATGATGATGTTTATGTCGATACTTTGGTTACGGCAGAAACGGACGAAGAATGGTTGCAAGGTTTGATAGAGGACCATGATATAAAAGAGGTGAATTATTCACTTGAGTTTTTCAAGGATGAAGAGGATTCCGTGATACAAGAGATTGTGCAAGGTTTATCTAACCCTTTGCCTATTGTTTCTTCTCCTTTACCTCTTATTGGTTTGAATTTATGTGCTTCGAGAATATTGTTGAATGACTTTGTTTCTCGTTTTCCGCCATTAGAGAAACTTGATTCTCATACTATGCAGGTTATGGAACCAGAAACCGTGGAAATACCCGACTTCTATATTCTTTATACACTTCCATGTGTGGACAAGAATAAGTGTGGGGGAAGCTTTTATCGGTTCATAGCTTCACTTTTGCTTTATGTTACTAATATTTGTGTGAAGCTAGTGTTTGCAAAACAGGTTCTATGGAAGGATCCTCAACTTTTCAGGTTATTGGTATATGGGGAATGAATCTTGCAAGGATATAGTCGGGCCGTCGACTTTAAAACAAGCGCTAAGTGGGAGGCAACCCACCGGTTTTGTATCTCTTATCCTTTTGCATTTTATTTTTGTTTCGTTTATTTATTTTTTACTGTTTTCATATCATATTTGCATCCCTATGTTTAATTTCATTGAGTCCGTAATCTATCTTAGAAGAGAATTATGACGAATACCTTTTCGTCAGAAAATTTCAGACTGCGCGTAGTTCAGTCCAGAGACCATAACTGTCAGAACATTTATCAAAACACTGTGAAATTTTGACACTGTGTAGAAAACACGTAGATGAACAACTTTTGTGAAATGAAGTTTTTCCAAATTCCTTACCAATTTGCACAGTTTTTGCGTTTTATCTGCTGTTACGTCAGAATTCAGAACTTTCGGTTTTACACATTGAGGACAATGTGAAGTTTAAGTGTGGGGGAGCATTTATATGTTTGTATAGTTTGTTTTTGACACCATTAGTGGATGGAACCATTTTGAATGCAGGAGTTGAGGAACCAATTAACTAAAAGGGACGAACATAGCTCATGAATCATAAATACCATGATAGTTGTTACCATATCTCGGAATATCACCATATCACATTCTATTTTTATTTTTCCATATTTATCTATTGTTCTCTAAGTGCTTTGGTGGGTCACTAAACATCGACGTGTTATTACTGCTAGGATGAAATAGAGTGATTGAGTTACTAAAAAAAAAAAAAAAAAAAAAAAGAGAAAAAAATTGAACAAGAAAAAAAAAAAAAAAATGAAAAAATATTTGAAAAGAAAAAAAAAAAGAGACCGACCAATTAGACCAAAACGGAATAAAAAGACACTTGGGAATAGCAGTATGTGTGAAATGTAGTCCCTGTCTCCGTCGCCTAAACAAGCGTGGAATGCAGGATCCAAGGCAACTATCATGTACTTGCTGACAAGAAGCATGCGCTTGGATCCAAAAGATCTAATCATGCCGTCTAAAAAAAAGAGAAATTGGATCCAGTTTGATCCAATCATAAAAAAAAAAGAGAAGAAATTATTATTGTCTTGAATAAAGTCACTCTTGGTTCCCTTGTATATGCCAATTGATTTGATGTAGCATTCGGACCAAGTAGCTCAATCCAATAGGATTAGGTTCATCTTAGTGATGACCTTGAGACAGATATGGGAAACATCGAACACTTGTGAATATTCGCCAACATCTACATCTATATCCATCTTCTTAATCTTTTCATTGTGATTGTGGTTTGTTAGTTTCCGAGTATTGTGGCTTGTTCGACTATCTAATTAGAGTTTATTTACTAATATATGAATTGAATTTGCAAGGTACCTCCTCCTGTAGTCATTTTGGACTCATTCATTGATTTGTCACAAATAGACGGAGTTTGAAATATAGGTTTTGTAGGTAGACCTCTTGTAAACCTTCACGATACTATAACTCGTCCACTAGGGACACCTAGGGGTTTAAAGGCTTGTTATTTATGCTAAAATTAACCGTAGCCTCGACGTCACGGAGTTGTATGTATTCGTTTTAGTTTAGTTTTGTTTGATTTGCTCGAGGACTAGCAAAGTCTAAGTGTGGGGGAATCTGATAGGTGTAGAATACACCGTATTTACTATCTAGAGTTTATGCTTTCTTTGTTATTTTTCGTGCGAATTATGTACTTTACGCGTGTTTTTGAGTTATTAGGTACTCTGGAGTCGCACAGAGGAAAACAAGCGGAAATCACCCAAATTGAGCAAGAAGGGCAAGAGTGTCATTTCACAGGCACGTACTATCCGGAGCCCAGTCAAAGTTAATGGGAAACTCTATTGGAGAAGTACTAAACGCAACCAATTGTTGTTAAGGGGTAGCCACTTGTTATAGGGTATCCATTGGGGTGACCCTTATCTTATCTAATGGGGTGTCAATATCCAGCCCAACTTAACCCTAAATCGAGAAACTAATTTTCAGACACATCTCAATCATTTTTCACCTGAGCTAGAAAGGGAATAAACCAGCCATGGAGGAAGAGCAGATTCTTTGTGGAGATCGAATCCCGAGAGATGGAGCCGGGGAGGTTATTGTCGAGCTCAAGTGATAATTGATAGCCAGAGATCGAGAATGAAACTGAGAGATGAAATGAAGGCGGCCATGGATCGATCTGTAAGAGAGAATAACATTGGAGGAGAAATCAGTGAGGAGATGTCTTGCCATCTCTTGTCGAATCACTACGGAATTAGGTAGGGTTTTGTGCAACGCAAATGAGAAACTACGGATTTAAATGAAATTGCAGATTCAAGGGATTTGAGTTTCAAGCTTCTACAACCGAAGAATGGTGTTATTGTCAATATGAGAAGACGTTGTTGAGCTCGAATCAGTTTAGGGTTAATGGTTGAAATCGCAAACTCAGGGAATAAGAAGAAATTGGAGGAATTTGTGATGCTTTTTGAAGAACTGAAAGGGGTTTGGTTCATTTGAAGATTCGAAGGGTTTGTGATCGATTTGGTTTTAGGGTTTTTATTGATGTCACATAGGAGGAGAAATTGAAGCCCTCAGTAATGGATTGAAACTTGAGAGTTGCTATGGGTTTTGATGGATCGATGAAGGTGAATCGAGATACGACCGTGGTTTGATTCGTGTGATGGTCTTGGTATGGCAGAGTGGTGCTGCTGCCATGGTTCGTACGCATGAAGCGAAGCCTACGCCTGGTAATGAACGGGAGTGAAGAATATAGATGTATGTTAGGAAAATACAGGTGGAGTTGAAGCTTAATCTGGGTTGCAATTGCGCCATACATGGGATTCCAGTGTTGTTTGTACAGCTGAGCTAAGGGGTTGAGTCTGGGAATGCAGTTGGAGAATGGCGATTCTTTGGTGTGTTGTTTGAACCGAAAGCGAGAGAGTTGGAAAGGATGAAGGGGCATTGCAGGTACAGCTATGAAGTGTTCCAGGGCAGGTGTTGGTTTGGGTTCTGTGATGTGCTCAGGGTCCTGGTGAATTGGCTAAGGAGATGATTGGTGGATGTTTACAAATGGTGTGAATTTGCTGAGTTGGTGAGAGCTTGTGTGAATGAGGAGTTGCGGTACTGCAACGTAGGAGTGTCACAGCAGGGGAAAACTATGTGAAGTTGAGTTAATATTGCAGGTGCAATGGAGCTGGCTAAGTTGGTACTGTCAAGCAATGAGATGATGCCAGTGATGTTGTGGATGTTCTCAAAGCTAAGTCATGGATATGAACTGCAATGAGCAGCTGAGCTAATGGGCTTGTGTTAGCTGTGACTGGAGGAAATGGCAGTGAAGCTAGGGAGAACTGGTGGAGTTCAGATGCTGCACTGCAAATGGAGCTGATAGTTGTGCTGGTGGAGAATGGCTATGGTGGTGCTGGTATAGCAGAATGGAGATTGTGCTGAGAAGAGTTGAGAAGCTATGGAATGATGGTGGTGTTTGCACTTTGGGTTGTGAGTTACAAGAAGATGGAGCTAATATGATACGAGAGGAGATGGGATATGTAAGGTGCTTGCAGGGTGTTGGCGCGAGCCAGTGAAGCAATGGCTCAATTTGCAATTGCAGGTACATGATCTGGCGGCGATGCGGAATGGATTACAGGGCTGATTACAAGGGAGCTGAAATGTAGTGCTGTGACACAATGGCTCAAAAGTTCGAGGCTACAGGTGGTGCAAAGCATGATGATACAAGGGATGGTGGCTTGAGAATGAGATGGAAATTGCAGGTTATGATCTCGATGGCGTGTGAGTTGAGCTTGAGGTAGTGGAGTCTTTGTGTGGTGATTTATATTGCGAGTGGATTGAACTCGCAGGCGCGGCAGCTGAGAAGAAGGGTAAGCTGAAATATAACTAGAATTGCAGGCATTGAGTTGCAGCTGTGAGTGGAACTGGTTGTGCAGCTCAGTGAGTAAAGCTCAAATTGAGCTGTGCTGTTGTGATGGGTTGAATGAGTGATTGCAGGTGGTGGTTTGCATGAGATGTAGTTTGTTAGCTTGAACCGAAATCAAAAGCGTGAGAATGTGAACAATGGAGAACCGAAGCTAGTAGAAGATGAGTCGGGCAGCGAGAGGAGAATGATATTGCGGGTTGGCGGTTAATTGCACATGTTGCTGCCGGTGGTGCTGGTATGGCGGGTCCGATCTTGCAATGGCTAGAGCCGAGAAGACTTGTTGCGATTGATTTGTGGCGGTGGTGAGTAGGGAAGAAATTGAGTGATCATGTGAATTGGTGTTAGTGGCGCGAAACAAGTTTATTGGTGCAGCTGAGAATGGTTGAAAGCTACAGGGATGTGCAACTGAAGGCAAGTGTAGGTGGAGTTCAAATTGGCAAGTAGAGCCATCATGGCTGGCAGTGCATTGGATATGCACAAGGATGGTGCATCACACAGTTATGGCCTGTGCAAATGGCTCAAGGCCTGGCAACTCAGCCCAATCAGCCAGAGAATAGCTGACTCTGAATCTGACTTCACCCTGACTCAGACCTGAATCTCCCTGACTCGGTTTGACTCAGTGATCTGGACTGAGTTGACCGATTTGACCCGACCGTTCCGACCCGTTGACCGGTGACCGGGTTGACTTTGCCGGTCACCTGAGACACTTTCCGGCGACTTTTCCGGCGGGATTCCGGCCATAATCCCGGTTTTCCGGCGAGCGTTTTTGGGACAGAATTTCTACACGGGTTTCTCTCTCTCGTGGGCCGGGTGAATTTCCAACTAATGGACTTTGAAGACAAAACCTAGTTTTGGAAGGAGAAAAAGAATATAAAAGGGAAGACTTCTACAATGTTTTGGTAGACCACGTTTTATTATTCTTTGCCCCTACCTTGTGTTCTAGGGTTTTACAACCATGAAGTCTTTTCTCTTTCTTCTTGTGATGAACTCCATGAATATGAGTACCTAAGTTTATTATTGGTTATGGAATAGTTGGATTTCACATAATATGATTCTTTGATTCAATATATTAGTTTTGTCTCATATCTATCGTTTGCAATTCTCTGAAAATATTGTTTTATGATTGATTGATTGTTTTGTCAAGTTGCAAATTGGTAGAACTTCTAATCACATCTATTGCTAGTTTAGGGTTTATTATACGCAAAAGTGATATTCCTTGGATACAAGTAGCATAATATGATTATAGTTTGTAGTGATATATTCTTATGATCATATGTGAATCGTAACCTTTGTTAAATCGGATTAGTGCGCTTTCCACGTTCGATTGCTTTGATTGGCCTGATTTCATAGAACTTAATGCATCTAGGGAATTAAACTTGATTAGTGCTTTTACACGTTAGGTTGTTCCTTTAGGTAGAATTCATATTCGCATCTTTTAATGTGTTTGTTGATGACATGAGGAGATTTGCGGGATATTCTTGCGATCAAGGTATTCTAGGGTCTTTGATAAAAGTTGAGATTAAATATCAATTCTAGTTATTGTGAAAAGCATGTTAGTGAATGAAAACGAAATCCTTAACCAATATTTCTTATCCTTGAATCTATTTGCTTATTTGTTTATTTGCTTTTATTTTATTTTAGTTTCATAAAAATCACAAAACCCCCGGTTTTTTATATAGGAAACCGAGACAATTTGACAACCTAAACCTCTCTGTGGGATCGATCCTTTCTTGCCCTTGCTATATTTATATTTTGAGTAGTAAGAAAGTGTAATTTATTTTTGACGCTTACGACCGCGGTCAATAATCCAGCCTACCCTGTGCACATTACACACTTTCTGCTTTTCTTGTGCATCTGCCAACAGTGCTGTGCATAACCAGTGTTGTGCACTTATAGCAACAACCAGCACTCCTGTGCTTGGTTCTAAGAATTGGTGTGTCATCTTTGTGAGTTTTGGTTATCTGTTTTGAAATTGATTGGCTGTGTGCATGTTAATATGATCGATGTGCTAGCTAGGCTATGATTGTGTCTTTTAGAGACCAAACAAATCGACTAGTTAGAATCCGACCGGACGATATTGTCAACATACCCAGCTCTTCCACAGAAAGCCCAGACCCATCAGAAACCATGGGTGATGAACCAATCCAACCCCGTAGTCTCAAGGACTACATGTACCCAACTAGGGCAAGCCAGCCCTCTTGCATCATTCTGCCAGCTGATGCGTGTCAGTTTGAACTGAAAGCAAGCACAATTCACATGTTACCCGTGTTTAGAGGGGTTGATGCTGAAAACCCTTACCATCATGTGAGAGATTTTGAAGATATTTGTGGGACTCTGCGTTTTAACCAAATGCCAGAAGAGTCCCTCAAGCTGAGATTATTCCCTTTCTCTTTGAAAGAAAAAGCCAAGTCATGGCTTCATGCCCTACAACCACAATCCATTAGAACATGGGATGATCTCACAAAAGAGTTTTTCAAAAAATAAATTCCCCAACCATAAGACGGCGACAATTCGCCAAAGTCTAAATGGTTTTGTGCAATTAGAAGACGAAACTCTAGAAAAATACTTGGAGAGATTCAATGAATTATTGCTCCAATGTCCCCACCATGGCTTTGAAAAATGGAGACTCGTGCAAATCTTTTATGAGGGTCTAGATGTTAGAACCCGAACCACAGTTGAGTCAATGTGCAATGGTGCATTTATTGACAAAAGTGCTGATGAGGCTTGGACTTTCTTAATCGAAGTCGCTGAAAAGACTCAACAGTGGGAGTCCATCCGTGAACCAACCCATGCAAATAATGTTCATAGAATCGAGTCTGATTTTGAGGGAAATGCAAAAATGGCATCTTTGGCCAGGAGAATAGAAGTGCTTGAGTTGCAGAAGAATGTGAAATCTAATGCCCCTACTCTCGTGACCAAATTGAAATGGCCACTTGTGCCGCATGCCATAGCTCGACCATTTAGTGGACAGTTGTCCAGACCTACATGCATTTCAAGAGTCTAAAACCGAGCAAGCCAATGCATTGTACCATAGGCCAGAAAACAACCCTTATTCTCAAACCTACAACCCAGGGTGGAGGAATCACCCTAACTTCTCATGGTCCAAAGGACCTGTACAAGGGGAACAACAAATAACAACCAAGGATACTCATATCCTAGAAACCCCAAGTACAACCACACACTCGGTACCACTGTCAGAGAAAAAGCCTAGCTTTGAAGACTGTGGTCGGTATGTTAACCCAAAATCTTTCACAACTTCAGAAAACCACCGACCAACGTTTCACAAGTCTAGAACTTAAAATGGGTCAAATTTGTGATGCATTGAATGAGAGAGAAAAAGGCAAACTTCCTAGCTAACCCCAACAAAATCCAAAGAATGTATTTCAGGCAGGTACTTCAACCTGCAATGAAACTTCACATAGTCATGTGAATGCTGTCACCACTCTCCGTAGTGGTAAAGTTTTTGAGAACAATGTAGGTGTACCACCGTCAAGCGAGTCTAAATCAGACTCACCAGTACACACAACACCGCAGAAAACATCTACTGTAGAGAAAGAATCTGAGCATGTTGATAAAACTAAAAGCCCTACTGATATAGATATTTCTTTGCCAAGTCATGCACCTGTTGCTCCATTCCCACAAAGGTTGGTGCAGCAGAAAGGGGGTAACCAGTACAACGAGATTTTGGAAATGTTCAAACGAGTTAACATAAATATTCTATTTCTCGAGGCAATCAGACAGATACCCACCTATGCTAAGTTTTTGAAGGACTTGTGCACACAAAAGCGAAAGCTTCACGTGCATAAGCGTGCCTTTCTCACTGAGCAAGTGAGCTCAATAATCCAAAACAAGATTCCAACTAAGTTTAGAGACCCAGGTAGTCCAACAATTACATGCACCATAGGTGACCATGTGGTCGAAAAGGCGTTACTCGACTTAGGAGCAAGTGTGAATCTATTGCCATACTCTGCGTATGTGCAAGCTGGGCCTTGGGAGTGAAGCCCACTCTGTTACGCTACAATTAGTGGACAGATCTCATGTGAAAATCCCCGTGGTATTGTTGAAGATGTGTTAATCAAGGTTGATAAATTTTTCTTTCTGTGGACTTCATCGTCTTAGATACTCAACCGTGCAAAACCCAAGTAATCACATTCTGTGATTTTAGGACGTCCTTTCCGGGCGACGTCCAACGCCATCATCAAGCTGTCGTAATGGAGTGTTGAAATTGTCTTTTGGTAACATGACCGTAGAGCTTAATGTATTTAACACTAGTCAACAACCCATTGATTGTGATGATCCGATTTGCATGAGATTAACATGATTGAGAGTCTGATCCAAGACTCATTGCCCGACATTTTGTCAAGTGGACCCTTTGCAAGCATGTTTAGATAACTTTGACTTAGATCTCTTTGAGTCTAAGTACATTGGGAAATTCACTCTTTGCTTGAATCTGTTCCACCCATGGATATTGCTAAATGGCGAGAATGCGGTGGAACCACTTCCGCTCTCCGATTCCAAATCGCCCCACCTCTTGATGTACCACCTAAGCTTGATTTGAAACCATTACTCCGATACCTTGAAGTATGCTTTCTTAGGTCCTTCGATACTTTACCTGTGATTATTGCATCATGTTTAGACACGAGAACGGGAAAGTCAACTTTTAGAAGTACTTAAGGAACATAAAGGAGCCTTAGGTTGGACCATCTTAGATCTTAAAGGTATAAGTCCCACAACTTGCATGCATCACATAAATCTTGAAGAGAACACTAAACCATCTAGGGAAATGCAAAGGAGACTTAACCCCAATATGAGAGATGTTGTCAAGGATGAGATTTTGAAATTGCTTGATGCGGGTATCATTTACCCGGTTCCAGATAGCCAGTGGGTTAGTCCCATTCAAGTGGTACCCAAAAAGTCTGGCATTACTGTAGTTCAAAATGAGATGAATGAGCTCGTCCCCACCCGTGTGACCACAGGGTGGCGAGTTTGTATTGATTATAGAAAATTGAACATAGTAACAAAGAAAGACCATTTTACCCTTCCCTTCATTGACCAAATCTTTGGAAAGGTTGGCAAAACATAGTCACTATTGTTTCTTAGATGGCTATTGAGCTACAACAAAATTCACATAGCACCCGAAGACCAACAAAAGACCACATTTACATGTCCTTATGGAATATTTGCTTATCGTCGTATGCCTTTTGGGTTGTGTAATGCACTCGCTACTTTTCAACGTTGCATGATGAGCATATTTTATGACATGGTAGATAAGTTTCTTGAAATTTTCATGGATGATTTTTTTACGTATTTGGGTCTTCTTTTGATGAATGTTTGCATCATCTTACTTGTGTCTTGATTAGGTGTAAGGAAAAGAATTTGGTTTTGAATTGGGAAAAATGTCATTTCATGGTTAACTCGAGGCATTGTTCTAGGGCATATCATCTCGGAAAAAGGCATAGAAGTAGACAAAGCCAAGGTTGATCTCATTCAACACTTGCCTCAACCTCGTTCGTGAGGGACATAAGATCATTCTTAGGCCATGCGGGTTTTACCGCCGATTCATCAAAGACTTTAGTAAAATTTCAAGACCTTTGTGTAATCTTCTTGCAAAAGATGTTACATTTGTCTTTGATGATGCTTGTAAGGAAGCATGGGAGCAACTGAAGGCTCTCCTTACATCTCGCCCTATAGTCGGACCAATTGTTGGACATTACCATTTGAAATTATGTGTGATGCGTCGACTATCTTTGTAGGAGCTGTTTTAGGCCAGCGAGTAGACAAACTCCCTTATGTGATCTATTATGCTAGTAAAACACTTAATGATGCTCAATGAATTATTCCACAACCGAGAAAGAGTTGATAGTCATGTTGTGTTTGCATTGGATAAGTTTAGATCTTATTTGATAGGGTCTAAAGTCATCATATACTCGACCATCTTTGCATTGAAATATCTTTTGTCTAAAAAAGATGCTAAGGCTCGTCTAATTCGATGGATACTCTTGTTACAAGAGTTTAACCTCGAAATTCGAGATAAGAAAGGGTCGAGAAAATGTTGTTGTTGATCACTTGTCTAGGTTGAATGTTGAATCTATTGATGAATCCGTCTTTGATTAGAGAGTCATTCCCCGATGAACAATTGATGCTTGTGTCGAAATGCCGTGGTTTGCTGATATTGTGAACTACCTTGCTACGGGTAGAATGCCTTTGCATTGGTCTAAACAAGACAAGTTCTAAATTCTTGGCTGAAGTTAAACATTTCCTTTGGGATGACCCATATCTCATTTAAGAAATCTTTGCCAAGACCAAATCATTAGAAGATGTGTCCCCAATTCGAACAAAGGGACGTCATCTCTTTTTGTCATGACCATGCATGTGGAGGCCACTTTAGTGCCAAGAAAAGCGCTGCAAAGATCTTGCGCAGAGCGGTTTCTATTGGCCAACATTGTTTAAGGATAGCCATGCTTTTTGTGTTGCTTGTGACCGATGCCAGAAATTAGGAAGTATCTCTAAGAGAAACATGATGCCCTTACAACCCATTTTGATTGTTGAGATGTTTGATGTGTGGCGTATTGATTTCATGGGTCCATTTCCTAACTCTGAAGGTAAGCTGTACATTCTTATTGCTGTTGATTATGTCTCTAAGTGGGTAAAGGCCATTGCATCCAAAACAAATGATCATAAAGTTGTTCTTTCTTTTCTTAAAGAAAACATTTTTCTCGCTTTGGAACACCTAGAGCAATAATCAGTGATGGAGGTAGTCATTTTTGCAATAGACCCTTTGAATCACTTGTGCGCAAGTATGGAATCACTCATAAGGTAGCAACACCTTACCATCCTCAAACCAGTGGCCAAGTAGAAGTTTCTAATAGGGAAATTAAGCATATCCTTGAGAATACTGTTAATCCTTCTAGGAAAGATTGGTCTTTGCGTTTAAATGATGCTTTGTGGGCCTATAGAACTACATACAAAACTCCCATTGGGATGTCCCCTTACGAGACTTGTGTACGGTAAAGCTTGTCATCTACTGTAGAGTTAGAACATCGTGCATATTGGGCTGTAAAGAAACTGAATTTTGATCTTGATAAAGCTGGTACCCAAAGAAAACTTCAACTCAATGAGTTAGAAGAATTGAGAAATGATGCATATGATAGTGCCAAAATATACAAACAAAGAATGAAAGTGTTTCACGACAAGCGCATTCTGCGCAAGTCTTTCACACTGGTCAAAAAGTTTTATTGTACAACACTCGTTTGCATTTGTTTCCGGGAAGTTACGTTCTCGATGGTCGGGTCCATTCTTGGTACGCACCGTTTTCCCCCATGGAGTTGTTGAAATCGAAAACCCAAGCAACCAAGAACATCTTCAAGGTCAATGGTCAGAGATTGAAACCATTTCTGGAGCATCTTCCACCAGAAGTTGAGACCGTCGACTTGGAAGACCCCATCTATGTGGACTGAACTAGTTCACTTGTGTACATACATATGGACTAAAAATCCATTCTCTTTTCCTTTTCTTTTTCTTTTTGCATAGTCTTTATTTGTGCTAACCAACCTTTTTGCTCTGGTTGTTTGCTTTCAAAGCATTCATCCCCCTTTGGTTTAGCAACATCCTTGTACATCCGGTAATCTCTTCCCTTTTTTCTACTCAACATAGTTCTCATGGTATGTGACTGTTTAAATTCTTATCATTTGTTGACACATTGAGGACAATGTTTGATTTAGGTTTGGGGGTGTGTTTTGCATAATAGAGTTTTTAGTCTTTTATTTTCATAAAAAAAAAAAAAAAAAAAAAAAATCAAAAATCAAAAATCAAAAATTTTCAAAACTCTTTGTAAATATGTACATAAAAAACCTCCAACTTTTAGAGATCTTAGAGTCACTAGCATGCTTCTAGCTATGTTTACATAGAGAATCTGACCGAAATAACTGAACTTGGAAGTCTTTGGAGAACACGGTCGGGTTTCTTAGTTGATTAGAGCGTTAAAGTTGGATTTAACCATGCCGGAGGGCGAATTAGGTCTTTGTATAGATATTCGGTAGTAGAGTTGTGATCACCCATAGTGGAGACTACCCATTTTTACATCAAGCGAGGCACCGACCTTCATTTTTTGTGACTTTCTAAAAAATCTGTTAGAGTGTGTGTCACCGTACGTCAACTCCGGGTAGGAATGGTGAGCTACCCAACTTCGCACCACTTTCAGCACTATTTTTGATCTCTTAAGTGCTAATTTTGTCAATCATGAGGGTGACGTTTAAAGATGAAAACTCCTTCTTGTAGTTCGATTTGCAGTTAGCATCACTCTCTCCTTCTCAACAACATCAACAGATCCATAGAAACACATCATCATCAGCAAGCAGAGCAACATCAGAATATTTAAAGAAAAGTTGAAATAGTCCAAGGTTTACATGCAACAATTCAAAGAAAAGAAGATAAGATGAGAATTAATGAAGTTTGTGAAATCAAGACAATACAAGTTGTGGAAAATTGAGTGATAAAGTCCTTCATCCATGGAGTTAGTAGTTTCATTGTTTTTATTGTTATTTTTATAATTTTCTAAAAAAAAAAAAAAGTAAAAAAGAAAAAAAAAAAAAAAAGTAAAAAGTAAAAAAATAAAAAATAAAAATAAAAAATATTGTAGTTTATTTTCTTAGTTTTGATACCACCATGGTAAAGAAGAAGAATTCAAGAAGAAAATTCCAAGTAACAAGGAAATTTGAATAGAAAAGTTACAAATTGTCAAGTTTTTGTGAAGTTCAGAAGTTCATCATCAACAGTTGAAGACCGAAGACCGAAGATTGAAGACGTTTCTATGGATGCTATGAGAGAGTGATGTTAATTGCCGATCGGGTGAGAAGGTAAGTAAGTACTCCCATCCTTACTAATGGTTGATTTCCTTTCTTAGAGATCATCAGAAAAAGATTCTTTTTGTCCACAACTCTGTGGAGTCTCCAGAAATTATTTCGGAAGGTTATCCTTCTCACCTTCAACATGCGCAGGATTTCTCTCTTTATTCCGCCTACACACATGAGAGACTAAAAAGGCGGTCTTTTTTGAGTGCAATTATCATAAAACCCTATTGGTGAGGCGAAGTCGAGGCTTGTGATCACTCTCGAACCCGAATTCTTTCATATGGTATGGTTATTTCTCGCTCAACTCTTAAGGATGAGAATGCGTTCTTTGGTAGTTCTAATTTCGTGTTACTAGCATGCGAAACTCTATGTCCTCATAGCTCCTTGGATGCTTGAGACTCTTTTACGTTACGAAGTTGGAGAAGGTTTTGTGGGTACACCTCTGGTAAACCCTCACGAGACTACAACTCGTCCACTAGGGACACCTAGGGGTTTAAAGGCTTAGTGCATACGCTAAATGCATTCGAGAGACCAGAGACAGTGGTATAGTTAGGATTTCTTAATTTTGTTTCACTTGAGGACAAGTAAAATTCGGTTTGGGGTATTTGATGAGTGCCAAATATTGCATATTTCTACATCTTTTTATTGGCATTTAACTCATCTTTTGTGCTCGAGAAATCGAGATATTATCCCAAATTCTATATTTTTCTGTTTTCAAGAATAAATACTTGTACTAATTAATTTTGTGTTTTTAGGTAGTAAATAAAGCTCGGAGAAATTAAGGAGCCAAAGGAGCGAGAAAATTGGAGACGAGCGTCTATGGAGCAAGAAAGCCACGGCCACGCGTGCGCATCGGTTGCAACCCAACAAGTAGCAACCCATTTACAAGACATGGGCTTGAGCAATCCAAGACCCGGCCCCATAACCCGGATCCAAGCTTGTCGCATCCGAGCCGTGAGATCGACCCTTCGCATCCAACGCTCGCATCGGCCCGCGCATCGACTCTCGCTGCTCCCGCTTCACACGAAGCCACCTACACCTTCACCCATCGACCAAACACGCCCCATCTTCATTTCCATTTTCCTTCCCCCGACAAAACCAGAGAAACCCCCATACCTCTTCTTCTTCCCCCGACGGTTGTTGAGAACCACCATCACCATCTCCTTCTCCGACAACCACAAACAATAAAGCCGGCCGCCATGACCACCTTCTCCGCCACTCTAGCTCAAGCTACCTCTTACATAGCTTCTCCCAACCCTAGAAGCTAGGTGAGAGATAGTTGAGCTAGGGTTTCTCCAACAACTCATTAATGGCTACCATAGCCGAATTTGAAGAGGGAACAAGATTGGGTTCGCATTTATTGTAAGTTTCGAGTGTTAGAGAAGATGGGGAGGTATAAATTGAATTGTTCTTCATGTGAGAGACGGAGTCAATTTTTAGGGTTTTTTGATTTGTAATTTATTTTCAATTCTGTTTTTAGTATTTGCATAATGTTTTAATTCACTCGCTAGGGTATAAAGGATACCCTTAATCTTATGTTGAGTTGATTCTTGTTCAAACCCTTGTTCTTGTTGTGCTTCAATGTTATAGGAAAATTGAATTAGCTAATTGAGTTAATTGACCTGTGATTAGATGTACTGTAAGAAGACATCTAATACTAGGGTGAGTTAGTAAGAGTAGCTAATGCATAATCCCTTGTATCCTTCCCTGGAAAGAATCAAAAGCACAAGTTGAATAGGTATTGCCTTAGCATAGGATTAGGTGGTGGAATCAACAACTCTAGTGTTCTCTAACCTTTTTACAATCTGTTTTTGCAACTTAGAAATACAATAACAACTCCTTGTCGTATCGACCCCAAAACAAACCATATTTGTGTTACTCTCCTTTAGAAATCGGTTTAGTGAAGCTTTAGATCAACTTTACACACTCAAATCTACGTGGTTCGACCCGTGCTTGCCCCGCCTCCAATAGGCCTTGTGCACTTGCGAGTTATACATTGTAGGCATTCACTTTTCTCGGCCCTACCGGCTCGCTACTGTGATTGCATTCCATTGGGCAGAGAGACTGGGTGGTAGTCTCCCCTGCTAATTTCTAACAGCGGCGCCGATATACGGTTTTCCATTTTTCGTCACGACTTGCAATAAAAGCCCGCTCCCGCTTGGTATGAGAATGAGCCATATTTCCGTTTGTTGAGGGGAAATTAGCGTGCTTTTCCTTTGAAGGGATGGCGCGAGATTGGGTCCCTTTATGCAGCAATGCGAGCCTGTCCTCTTCTTTGATTGACGTCCATGTCGGGAGTGGAGTGCAGTGAACTTTGCCTGACGAGTCCCGCGAATTTTCCTTCGGTTCGAACATCTTCATACCACAGATTGGTGCATAAGGAGATAATGACGCGGGAATGCGAACAACTTCTTCATTCAACATGGTCTTTAGGCACTGATGATATGTTGAAGGAATGATCTTGTTATCGTGGACCACGGTCTTCCTTGTATCATGTGGTAGTGATAGGTGTAGAATACACCGTATTTAATATCAAGTATTTATTCTTTCTTTGCGAGTTTTCTTGTAAATTATGTATCTTATGTGTGCTTTTGAGTTTATTAGGTGCAATGGAGTCATTTGGAGCAAAAAGACCCAGTGGAACTCGTTCAAATACAAGATTTCTACTTTTCATTGTGTAGAGGACGAGAAGATGAAGACGATGGCGAAAGAACGAGTCATTCCGACATCGTATGAAGAAGTTATGGGCGAAACAAGAATGAAGATCGATGCTTGAGTTGAATGGAATTAAACTGTCGAGTCTTCGGGGTGACAGTTGAATGAAGATCGCTAAGGGACACCCTCATGTTAAAGGCGGACATTTTCAAAGGAGCTGCTAAAGGAAGTTAGGCCATTACTAGGGGGAAGCCAGAATTCAAAACATGTTTTAAGGCACCAGTCGTCTTGCTAAGGGCATCTTCCTCTTCTTCTTCCCTAACTCAACAGAACTTGACGGAGATGAGGAGGTTTATGAAGCTGTGATTACTCGAGTAATGACAAGGGATGAGTTGTACAGAGAATGATACGATGGTGGTTGGCTGTAAACTCGAGGAGTTAGAAGATGTTATGGTGATCGACAGAAGCTTAGTCGTTGTGGGTGTTGTTGGCAGTGATCACGATGTCAGGGATGATATGGATGAGTGTTGTTGCTGAGGATGGAAGATGTGGAGCATTCGACAGGGTGTTTGCTGTCATTCTTGGTGGAAGAGCTAGTGACAGGGGAGCATGGCAGTTAACGTTGCTGCCATTGTGGAGGTTGACACCGATGTGAGAGTTCAGCTCGAGAAAGAGTTTCAGTTGGAGATGGACAAAGAAGAACTCGAGATGATGATGCTGCCAATGACGAAGAACTGAACGAGATGGCAGACATGGAATTCGAACGAGGAGAATGAATGACGCTGTGGAGATGTTGGAGTCTGAAGATAGACACTGACAGTGACGATGTCACGTATGGTGGTGAGGGAATGGTTGCTCGATATGGAGTTATTCTTGGCAGTGATGAGGAAGAACTGGGTTTGAATGTTCTTTGCCGGTGAAGTCGAAAGAAGCAGTGATGGAAGGAGTTGAAACTAACGTCTGTGGTTGGTGTTGGTGATCGAGACGAGCTCGGGATGAAGTTCTGGGAGACGCTGCTGCCATTGAAGAGGGCTGGGGTGAACTCGAGTAGCAGACAGAGGGCGGCGATTGAGCTTGTTCGATTAATGAAGTTTCTTTGCTGCCATTGATTCTCGGTGATGAAAAGAAGATTGAGAAAGCAGCTCGTGATGGAAGATTGGGCGATGGATATTGACGTTGTAGCTCGAGTCTGCATGTCATGGAAATGGAAGCTCGGTGATGGCAAAGAGTTGTAATGATGGCATGAAGGTCTTGCCATGGAGGCTGGATATGAGGAGTACGGACGTTGCTTTGCCATAGTCGGGTGGAGTAATCTATCTGTAACTAAACACAGGGAACGAAGAGAAGAATTTATCGAGGGAAAGATGGAATTGAGAATAGGCTTGTCGGTTCCACAAACCGACAAGCCAAGAACGATAATGGGCTGGGCTTCCACAGCTGATGCACGAGCTCAATAGGCAGTACGTAGGCGACTTAATTTGCATGGCCGAGACTTGGACGTGAACGATCTTTGGTGATTTTGGCAGCCACTTTGCACGGGGTTTAACGCACGGGACGCAATTCCTAAGAGATGCTTTTTCCTATTTTTGCTAGGTTTCCTAGTTTCTTCAAGAGGAGGTTATAAAACTCTATATATAGAGAAGCCTAGGCACAATTTAGAGATATCTCTTTTCTCATATCTTTGATTCTTTTTCTCTACCTTGTTTTCTAGGGTTTAGAACCATGAAACTTCTCTTTCTTCTTGTGATGAACTCCTTGAATATGAGTACCTAAGTTTATTATTGGTTATGGAATAGTTGGATTTCACATAATATGATTCTTTGATTCAATATATTAGTTTTGTCTCATAATTATCGTTTGCAATTCTCTAGAAATATTGTTTTATGATTGATTGATTGTTTTGTCAAGTTGCAAATTGGTAGAACTTCTAATCACATCTATTGCTAGTTTAGGGTTTATTATACGAAAAAGTGATATTCCTTGAATACAAGTAGCATAATATGATTATAGTTTGTAGTGATATATTCTTATGATCATATGTGAATCGTAACCTTTGTTAAATTGAATTAGTGCGCTTTCCACGTTCAATTGCTTTGATTGGCCTGATTTCATAGAACTTAACGCATCTAGGGAATTAAACTTGATTAGTGCTTTTACACGTTAGGTTGTTCCTTTAGGTAGAATTCATATTCGCATCTTTTAATGTGTTTGTTGATGAAAAGAGGAGATTTGCGGGATATTCTTGCGATCAAGGTATTCTAGGGTCTTTGATAAAAGTTGAGATTAAAAATCAATTCTAGTTATTGTGAAAAGCATGTTAGTGAATGAAAACGAAATCCTTAACCAATATCTCTTCTATCTTATTTGTTTACTTTTGTTTATTTGCTTTTTGTTTATTTTTATTTACACAATCAGAAATTCTTTCGGGTGTTTTATATAGGAAACCATAACAATTTGACAACCTAGACCTCTCTGTGGGATCGATCCTTTCTTGCCCTTGCTATATTTATATTTTGAGTAGTAAGAAAGTGTAATTATATTTGTGTCGATTACGACAGCGATCAAATTTTGGCGCCGATTGCCGGGGAGGCAGCGGTTGTTAATTGTTTTTGGTTTCTTATTTTTGTATTTAGTTTTTGTTTTTTTTTATTTTTATTTTTCTTATTTTCTGGTTTTTAACCTTGGTTTGAGAATCTTATTTCAGGTGCTTATTTCTATGGAAGGAGCATATTGGAGCAATGGATATGATTTTCAACCTCCTCAACACTATGAAAATTACCCACCATCTATGGGATGCAATCAAAACCAATTTATTGGCTATGATGCATATCCTAGAGAACCTTATGGTGATTTTCATACATACCAACAACAACCTTGTAGTGGGTATGTAAGTCAAGCACCTAGGTGGGATAATTCTACATCTAATTGGCTTTATTCGAGTTGTATGCAGATTTTGAATGGATTACAAGACATGCAACAAAGGCTAGACCAACTTGACCGTGATAGAGAGAACGTCGCACAAAACAATTTTGGAATATTTCTTCTTACCCGACTCAGGATCGTAGTTATGATCATTTACCCATTCAAAGGGAAGAGTCATGGGAAAGAGAACATATTGTAGTCAATGGTGGTAAGCGTGTGAACGTCAGAAACTTGCGAGAAATTATACAAGTTGGAAGATGATGGAGCCTCGGAAGAGCTAGTCGATGAAATTAGTAGGACCATTCATATGGAACTTAAACGACGTCGTGATAAGGGTTGGGAAACCGACGACGATTCTTATTATGGTGAGTCTGAAGATGAAGACGAAGATGAATGTGTTAAAAAGGACCGACCTTTGGAGATATTTGATGACATTAGTGTAGTTGACTCAATTATTGATCTTTATAATGATCAAGAACCTATTCAAAAGGTACATGAGTATGATGAAACTAGTGTTTTACAAGATTTTGCAACAAGGTGTGAGTCTAATGAAGAGGAGTATGTTGAGAATGAGACCGTTATGACCAATATTGTGGAAGACCCAATTGAACTTGTGCATGATTGTAATGATAATGTTTATGTCGAGACTTTGGTTAAGGTAGAAACGGACGAAGAATGGTTGCAAGGTTTGATAGAGGACCATGATATAAAAGAGGTGAATAATTCACTTGAGTTTTTCAAGGATGAAGAGGATTAGTGATACAAGAGATTGTGCAAGGTTTATCTAACCCTTTGCCTATTATTTCTTCTCCTTTACCTCTTATTGGTTTGAATGTATGTGCTTCGAGAATATTGTTGAATGACTTTGTTTCTCGTTTTCCGCCATTAGAGACACTTGATTCTCATACTATGCAGGTTATGGAACCAAGAAACCGTGGAAATACCCGACTCTATATTCTTTATACACTTCCAAGTGTGGACAAGAATAAGTGTGGGGGAAGCTTTTATCGGTTAATAGCTTCACTTTTGCTTTATATTACTAATATTTGTGTGAAGCTAGTGTTTGAAAAACAGGTTCTATGGAAGGATCCCCAACTTTTCAGATTGTTGGTGTATGGGGAATGAATCTTGCAAGGATAAGTCGGGCCGTCGACTTTAAAACAAGCGCTTAGTGGGAGGCAACCCACCGGTTTTGTATCTCTTATCCTTTTGCTTTTTATTTTTGTTTCGTTTATTTATTTTTTTACTGTTTTTATATCATATTTGCATCCCTTTGTTTAATTTCATTGAGTCCGTAATCTATCTTAGAAGAGAATTATGCCGAATACATTTTTCGTCAGAAAATTTCAGACTGCGCGTAGTTCATTCCAGAGACCATAACTGTCAGACCGTTTATCGAAACACTGTGAAATTTTGACACTGTGTAGAAAACACGTAGGTGAACAACTTTTGTGAAATGGAGTTTTTCCAAATTCCTTACCAATTTGTACAGTTTTTGCGTTTTATCTGCTGTTACGTCAGAATTCAGAACTTTCGGTTTTACACATTGAGGACAATGTGAAGTTTAAGTGTGGGGAGCATTTATATGTTTGTTTTTTTGACACAATTAGTGGATGGAACCATTTTGAATGCAGGAGTTGAGGAACCAATTAACTAAAAGGGAAGAATATAGCTCATGAAATCACAAATTAACATGATAGTTGTTACCATATCTCGGAATATCACCATATCACATATTATTTTTATTTTTCCATATTTATCTATTGTTCTCTAAGTGCTTTGGTGGGTCACTAAAAATCGACGTGTTATTACTGCTAGGATGAAATAGAGTGGTTGAGTTACATGAAAAAAAAAAAAAAAAAAAAAAAAAAAAAAAAATGAAAAAAAAAAAAAAAAAAAAAAAGGACCGATCAATTAGACCAAAACGGAATAAAAAGACACTTGGGAATAGCGGTATGTGTGAAACGTAGTCCCCTGTCTCCGTCGCCTAAACAAGCGTGGAATGCAGGATCCAAGGCAACTATCATGTACTTGCTGACAAGAAGCATGCGCTTGGATCCAAAAGATCTAATCATGCCGTCTAAAAAAAAAAAAAAGGGAATTGGATCCAGTTTGATCCAATCTTATATAAAAAAAAAAAAAAAAAATTATTATTGTGTTGAATAAAGTCACTCTTGGTTCCCTTGTATATGCCAATTGATTTGATGTAGCATTCAAGACTAAGTAGCTCAATCCAATAGGATTAGGTTCATCTTAGCAGTGACCTTGAAGAGATATGGGAAACATCGAACACTTGTGAATATTCGCCAACATCTACATCTTTATCCATCTTCTTAATCTTTTCATTGTGATTGTGGTTTGTTAGTTTCCGAGTATTGTGGTTTGTTCGACTATCTAATTAGAGTTTATTTACTAATAATTGAATTGAATTTGCAAGGTACCTCCTCCCCGTAGTCATTTTGGATTCATTCATTGATTTGTCACAAATAGACGGGGTTTGAAATATAGGTTTTGTAGGTATATCTCTAGTAAACCTTCACGAGACTATAACTCGTCCACTAGGGACACCTAGGGGTTTAAAGGCTTGTTATTTATGCTAAAATTTAGTAGCCTCGACGTCACGGAGTTGTTGTATTTTAGTTTTGTTTGATTTGCTCGAGGACTAGCAAAGTCTAAGTGTGGGGGAATCTGATAGGTGTCTAAAACACCTAATTTAATATCTAGTATTTATGCTTTCTTTGCGAGTTTTCTTGTAAATTATGTATCTTATGTGTGCTTTTGAGTTTATTAGGTGCAATGGAGTCATTTGGAGCAAAAAGACCAATTAGAACTTGTTCAAATACAAGATTTCTACTTTTCATTGTGTAGAGGACGAGAAGATGAAGACAATGCCGAAAGAACGGAGTCATTCCGACATCGTATGAAGAAGTTATGGGCGAAACAAGAATGAAGTCGGGAATTAAAGTCGATCTTCCAGACTGACAGTTGAATGAAGATCGCTAAGGGACACCCTCATGTTAAGGGGCGGACATTTTCAAAGGAGCTGCTAAAGGAAGTTAGGCCATTACTAGGGGGAAGCCAGAATTCAAAACATGTTTTAAGGCACCAGTCGTCTTGCTAAGGGCACCTTCCTCTTCTTCTTCCCTAACTCACTTGAGAACTCGACGGAGATGAGGAGGTTTATGAAGCTGTGATTACTCGAGTAATGACAAGGGATGAGTTGTACAGAGAATGATACGATGGTGGTTGGCTGTAAACTCGAGGAGTTAGAAGATGTTATGGTGATCGACAGAAGCTTAGTCGTTGTGGGTGTTGTTGGCAGTGATCACGATGTCAGGGATGATATGGATGAGTGTTGTTGCTGAGGATGGAAGATGTGGAGCATTCGACGGGGGTGTTTCTTTGTCATTCTTGGTGGAAGAGCTAGTGACAGGGGAGCATGGCGGTTAACGTTGCTTTGCCATTGTGGAGGTTGACACCGATGTGAGAGTTCGGCTCGAGAAAGAGTTTCGATTGGAGATGGACAAAGAAGAACTCGAGATGATGATGCCGCCAATGACGAAGAACCGAACGAGATGGCGGACATGGAATTCGAACGAGGAGAATGAATAGCTTATTTGTGGAGATGTTGGAGTACGAAGATAGACACGCGGTGACGATGTCACGTATGGTGGTGAGGAATGGTTGCTCGATATGGAGTTATTCTTGGCGGTGATGAGGAAGAACCGGGTTTGAATGTTCTTTTGCCGGTGAAGTCGAGAAAGAAGCAGTGATGGAAGGAGTTGAAACTAACGTCTGTGGTTGGTGTTGGTGATCGAGACGAGCTCGGGATGAAGTTCTGGGAGACGCTGCTGCCATTGAAGAGGGCTGGGGTGAACTCGAGTAGCAGACAGAGAGACTGGCAGTTGAGCTTGTTCGATTAATGAAGTTTTTTCTTGCCATTGATTCTCGGTGATGAAAAGAAGATTGAGAAAGCAGCTCGTGATGGAAGATTGGGCGATGGATATTGACGTTGTAGCTCGAGTCTGCATGTCATGGAAATGGAAGCTCGGTGATGGGAAAGAGTTGTAATGATGGCATGAAGGTGCTGCCATGGAGCTGGATATGAGGAGTCTGGACGTTGCTGCCATAGTCAGGTGGAGTAATCTATCTGTAACTAAACACAGGGAACGAAGAGAAGAATTTATCGAGGGAAAGATGGAATTGAGAATAGGCTGTCAGTTCCACAAAACTGACAAGCCAAGAACGATAATGGGCTGGGCTTCCACAGCTGATGCACGAGCTCAATAGGCAGTACGTAGGCGACTTAATTTGCATGGCCGAGACTTGGACGTGAACGATCTTTGGTGATTTTGGCAGCCACTTTGCACGGGGTTTAACGCACGGGACGCAATTCCTAAGAGATGCTTTTTCCTATTTTTGCTAGGTTTCCTAGTTTCTTCAAGAGGAGGTTATAAAACTCTATATATAGAGAAGCCTAGGCACAATTTAGAGATATCTTATATCTTTTTCTAATTCTTTTTCCTCTACTTGTTTTCTAGGGTTTAGAACATGAAACTTCTCTTTCTTCTTGTGATGAACTCCATGAATATGAGTACCTAAGTTTATTATTGGTTATGGAATAGTTGGATTTCACAAAGCATGATTCTTTGATTCAATATATTAGTTTTGTCTCATAATTATCGTTTGCAATTCTCTCGAAAATATTGTTTTATGATTGATTGATTGTTTTGTCAAGTTGCAAATTGGTAGAACTTCTAATCACATCTATTGCTAGTTTAGGGTTTATTATACGAAAAAGTGATATTCCTTGGATACAAGTAGCATAATATGATTATAGTTTGTAGTGATATATTCTTATGATCATATGTGAATCGTAACCTTTGTTAAATTGAATTAGTGCGCTTTCCACGTTCAATTGCTTTGATTGGCCTGATTTCATAGAACTTAACGCATCTAGGGAATTAAACTTGATTAGTGCTTTTACACGTTAGGTTGTTCCTTTAGGTAGAATTCATATTCGCATCTTTTAATGTGTTTGTTGATGAAAAGAGGAGATTTGCGGGATATTCTTGCGATCAAGGTATTCTAGGGTCTTTGATAAAAGTTGAGATTAAAAATCAATTCTAGTTATTGTGAAAAGCATGTTAGTGAATGAAAACGAAATCCTTAACCAATATCTCTTCTATCTTATTTGTTTACTTTTGTTTATTTGCTTTTTGTTTATTTTTATTTACACAATCAGAAATTCTTTCGGGTGTTTTATATAGGAAATCATAACAATTTGACAACCTAGACCTCTCTGTGGGATCGATCCTTTCTTGCCCTTGCTATATTTATATTTTGAGTAGTAAGAAAGTGTAATTATATTTGTGTCGCTTACGACAGCGGTCAATTAGTACCTGAAAATCAAATTCTAAGAGGTTGAATAAGTATATAGAAATTGAAAATAAAAGCAAAAGTAACAACTAAGAATAAAAATAACAACTAAACTTGCCATGCCTCCCGGCGCGGCGCCAATTTTGACGAGGTGTCAAACTCGCAAAAATAAATTTCTCTACTTCTCTTTAACTAGCAAGTAGTATAATGTAAGTAGGATCGTCCCAAGGGAGGTATGAAGTTCAAGTTGTTATGCATATACTCTTAGCAAAGATGATTTTGTTGTAGAAATGCTGAAAATTGTAAAATGTATTCAAATATGAGATGTAATTGATTAAAGGTTCATTCTAGACCACGGAATACAAACCAAATTGATAGATAGCTATGTTCTTCTCATTATCATGTTACTAACAACCTTAGAATAATTAGTACGCTCAACTATTCCGTTAGTATCTCCTAGCTCACCGGATACGGAAGCGCTCGACTACCGGTTCCTACTTACCAAGTTTCCTAGAGGTACGCTTACTAGGTTTGACTAAAACAAGTGCTCTAAGTTCTGTGAGATAAGGTTGCTCCTAGTGATGAACTCAAAAGCATGAATCACCTACTAGTGTTGATTTCTACATATGGGTACTTAACAAAGTCCCATCATCAATACCCACATATTACTACTTGTGTTTATCTTCTCTAGACAATTACGGGTCGAAGAAAATCTAAACTAGCAAATAGATTAAGAATTAATGATTCAATTTCGAACTTAAACCCTTAACAAATGATCCATAGACAATATTAGCATGGTAGAAATCAATCAATAACATTAATGAATGCAAGAGAACAAGTTATTTCATATCAAATATAGATTCATATTTCGGGCTTCGAAATCGCCCTTAATCAAAGAGAGTTTTAGTTAATCATAATATTGGAGTTCATCATCAAATAATAATGGAAAATAAAGTAAAGGAGATGAAAATATTAAATGAAAGCAAACCCTAGCTCCGGCTCTCTGCAAAACTCCAAGAAGAATACGTGATAACCCAAAAGAATAGAAACCCTTTCTTTTTATAGCCTTCCCACTTTCCAAAATTAGGTCTTCAAAGTCCATCACCAAAAAGTCCACCAAGCCCATGAACCATGTGTGAGAAACCCATGTGAAAATATGTCTCAAAAATATGCTCTCGGAAAACCGGGTTTCCTATTGAATATGGCCTTAATCCGGCGTTTAAAAGCATCTCAGCCGCCTTTGTCATCGACACCGTCACCAGGCAGTTCTACACTTCCATTAGCTCAACTTTGCTTCTCTGCAGTTCATACATTCACAAAAACCAACTAACCCAATTTCTTATCTTGCGAAAACGCACCCAAAAGCGTGACCCATAGCTCATATGTCCGTGGCCAACTCTTGTATCCGACTCATACCCCCCTCGCGATTCACTGAAATATTGCGATTCATGCTTCAAGTTCTGAAATCCGGCTACCGGAACTATGCTCACCGGCTCGCCATTCTAGCTCGCTTTTCGCACTGTTTTTGCAGCTTCAAAATTCATGGAAACCTCAACTTTAGTGCCTCAATTCATTTGCAATTGTAAACTTAACCTCAAGTTCAATTCCCAGCTAGCCTTTGCACCACAAATCCCTTGTGCCACAGTACCACCAACATTGCAATCCAATTCAGTCCATTACCACCTGAACAATAGCTCAAATCACCACCTGCAATCTTACCAAGACCCTGTAATTACACATCGCCCACGCACTCCACCCTTCCTAGCCATCAAACCCAACCGAGCTCGAACCAGTTCCTTGTACAAACTTTGCACCAACCAAAGAAGACTGTCTTGCAACTCGGCTCCGACCCCGTAATCCCAGTGCGCACTTCAAAGTGCATCATTCCCTCGAAATCCAATCATTTTCCCCGTAAAACAACTCACAAAAATCAAACAAGACAAGCTTCACTTCCACTGAGTTTCGCTCGAACTCTCGCCTAAACCACACAAGCCTAACCCCGCCATTCCTTGATCGCAAATTCAATCGCCATAAAGACTATTCTCCAATTCAAAGCCAAGCAAACTACTAGTGCCGGCTTCATCACAAAGAAGACAAAGATGTACGCATCATCGCATGAGCTCCAATGAGTCTCAACTAATTCCTTTGTTCAAGCTTTCATCGACCATCGTTAACTCCAAAGAAACCTCCATCTCGAACCGCAGATCCACGCCTCGTTCCCCCTTTCGATCTTGGCCAACAGTCTCGCTTTTTCGAATCATTCTTCACGCTGGCCGCAACCTGAACTCGATCTCCTTATAGCCAAACCTGTTAACTGAGTATCACAGCGTCACCACTGTCGAGTTCTCTATCTTTGCTGCACATTCAGTTCAACCATGGCTACAGCAGCAAAACAAGTCTCAAACTGCCATCGAACCCTGGCAGCAACATCAGGTCCTTCGCTGTTTTCTCGGCCACAGCTGAGCTAAAATTCCATCACTAACTCGACCATTAACCCCATAGCAACAGTCCACTGATTTTCCAGCATCAATACAAGCTCAAAACTCCATTCCATGATCCCGACCACTGCATTAATACGATCATCTCTTCCGTCTCGCTTTCATCGAATTCTGCATACATCATACTTCTTCCCCCGTCTTCATAACCAGGTTCCGATCCATCTAATCGAAACTCAGCCAAGAACTAAACCCCAACAGACCACATCCATCTCGTCCCTTGTAGATTTCAAGTAAAGCTCTCGACCCTTTCCATCACAGACTCATAGTGCGGCTTGGTTGGTGAGCAATAAGAGTTGCGCAAAAGCGCCGATCATTCAAGCATTTAGTCGAGCACTCAGTATGCGTCCGCAATGTGGAGCCGGATAGAACTCGCAGAATTTAGTACCTTTCACAGCTCCTTCCCCGCACATTTGAGATACGAGACAAACACCCATTCTCTCGCAATCACATTTGAGACTCACAAACATTCATTAATTTCATTCCGTTCATCAACGACTCAACGGAAGCAAACACTTTCTTCCGGTGACTTCTCTCGGCTTGAGTTCTCGTCTAACATTCACAAACTCAAGTTCGAGCAAAACCCATCTTCGATTTCTTCTCAAACTCATGAATCATCTCCTCCGTTTACTCAGAATTTAATGGCAACAACACACATGAAACTGACCTAGTTATGGCTTGGCATGAACCTTGGCTGCAAAGTGAAGATTAGTAGCTCTTTCACACCCCTTTTCTATAGCTCACCACTGGGTTTTAAATGCCGTCATTGGTTTCAGGTAGGGCGAGAGAAAGAAGAACCAATGATGAGAGAAATGATTTTTTTCTCTGTAATTTAGGTTTCCTGTAGGAATTAAAATGGATATATCCACCCAGGTGATATAGATAAGGGGTAGTAGCTCTTCTATGGCTTGTCGGTTTCAGATAACCGACAGCCTAATTTCTTTGTTGCTCAACCGTAGCTAGCTTTTCTCGCCTGTGAATTGGTCCTTTGTGCTCCTTTTCGCTCCAAATGAACGCCTTTTCCTTCCTAGAAATCTTCTGCCAAAAATAGCTCGTCTCTTACTTCTCATATTCACTCTTCTCTTCAATGAGAGTCATCATTAAAGTTGTCGTGCTTTTCGTATTTAAAAGTTGCATCACTAAAGCCAACATACTTTTCAGACAAAGATGAAGAAATAAAAGTAAATTGTGAGAAATAATCCGCCTCCAAAAGCATTTGCACATGAGATGAGACTTTTGCCCTGTTTCTTCTTCTTTAGTTCCAAGTGACTCCAAAGTACCTAAATATTCAAAAGCAAAAATAAGATACATATTTTACAAGAAAACTTAGCGAAGAAAGCATAAACAATAGATAAATATCAAGGTGTTTTAGACACCTATCACCGATGCCAGAAATTAGAAAGTATCTCTAAGAGAAACATGATGCCCTTACAACCCATTTTGATTGTTGAGCTGTTTGATGTGTGGGGTATTGATTTATGGGTCAATTTCCTAACTCTGAAGGTAAGTTGTACATTCTTGTTGCTGTTGATTATGTATCTAAGTGGGTAGAGGCCATTGCATCCAAAACAAATGATCATAAAGTTGTTCTTTCTTTTCTTAAGGAAAACATTTTCTTCCGTTTTGGAACACCTAGAGCAATAATCAGTGATGGAGGTAGTCATTTTTGTAATAGACCTTTTGAATCACTTGTGCGCAAGTATGGAATCACTCATAAGGTAGCAACACCTTACCATCCTCAGACCAGTGGCCAAGTAGAAGTTTCTAATAGGGAAATTAAGCATATCCTTGAGAAGACTGTTAATCCTTCTAGGAAAGATTGGTCTTTACGTTTAAATGATGCTTTATGGGCCTATAGAACTGCATACAAGACTCCCATTGGGATGTCCCCTTACAGACTTGTGTACGGTAAAGCTTGTCATCTACCTGTAGAGTTAGAACATCGTGCATATTGGGCTGTAAAGAAACTGAATTTTGATCTTGATAAAGCTGGCACCCAAAGAAAACTTCAACTCAATGAGTTAGAAGAATTGAGAAATGATGCATATGATAGTGCCAAAATGTACAAACAAAGAATGAAAGTGTTTCACGACAAGCGCATTCTGCGCAAGTCTTTCACACCTGGTCAAAAAGTTTTATTGTACAACACTCGTTTGCATTTGTTTCCAGGGAAGTTACGTTCTCGATGGTCAAGTCCATTCTTGGTACGTACCGTTTTCCCCCATGGAGTTGTTGAAATCGAAAACCAAGCAACCAAGAACATCTTCAAGGTCAATGGTCAGAGATTGAAACCATTTCTGGAGCATCTTCCACCAGAAGTTGAGAACGTAGACCTGGAAGACCCCATCTATGTGGACTAAACTAGTTCACTTTTGTACATACATATGGACTAAAAATCCATTTTATTTCCCTTTTCTTTTTCTTTTTGCATAGTTTTTATGTGTGCTAACCAAACTTTTTATCTTGCGCCCATGTTGTTTGCTTTCAAAGCATTCACCCTCTATGGTTTAGCACCATCCTTGTACATCCGGTAATCTCTTCCCTTTTCTCCACTCAACATAGTTCTCATGGTATGTGACTGTTTAAATTCTTATCATTTGTTGACACATTGAGGACAATGTTAGATTTTGGTTTGGGGGTGTGATTTGCATATAGAGTTTTTAGTCTTTTATTTTCAAAAAAAAAAAAAAAAAAAAAAAAAAAAAAAAAAAAAAATTCAAAACTCTTTGTAAATACTTGCATAAAACCTCCAACTTTTAGAGATCTTAGAGTCACTAGCATGCTTCTAGCTATGTTTACATAGAGAGTCTGATCGAAATAACTGAATTTGGAAGTCTTGGAGAACACAATCGGGTTTCTTAGTTGATTAGAGCGTTAAAGTTGGATTTAACCATGCCGGAGGGCCAATTAGGTGATGTATAGATATTCGGTAGTAGAATTGTGATCACCCATAGTGGAGACTACCCATTTTTACATCAAGCGAGGACCGACCTTCATTTTTTGTGACTTTCTAAAAAAAAAATATGTTAGAGTGTGTGTCACCGTACGTCAATTCCGGGTAAGAATGGTGAGCTACCCAACTTCGCACCACTTTCAGCACTATTTTTAATCTCTTGAGTGCTAATTTTTGTCAATCATGAGGGTGACGTCTAAAGATGAAAACTCCTTCTTGTAGTTCGATTTGCAGTTAGCATCACTCTCTCCCTCTCAACAACATCAACAGATCCATAGAAACACATCATCGTCAGCAAGCAGAGCAACGTCAGAATATTTAAAGAAAAATTGAAATAGTCCAAGGTTTACATGCAACAATTCAAAGAAAAGAAAATAAGATGAGAATTAGTGAAGTTTATGAAATCAAGACAATACAAGTTATGGAAAATTGAGTGATAAAGTCCTTCATCCATGGAGTTAGTAGTTTCATTGTTTTTATTGTTATTTTCATTTCATGTAATTCAAGTATTCAAAAAAAAAAAAAAAAAATCATGTATATATATATTGTAGTTTATTTTCTTAGTTTTGATACCACCATGGTAAGAAAAATTCAAGAAGAAAATTCCAAGCAACAAGGAAATTTGAAAAGAAAAGTTACAAATTGTCAAGTTTTGTGAAGTTCAGAAGTTCATCATCAACAGTTAAAGACCGAAGACCGAAGATTGAAGACGTTTCTATGAATGCTGAGAGAGTAGTGTTAATTGCCGATCGGGTGAGAAGGTAAGTGAGTACTCCCATCCTTGCTAATGGTTGATTTCCTTTCTTAGAGATCATCAGAAAAAGATTCTTTTTGTCCACAACTCTGTGGAGTCTCCAGAAATTATTTCGGAAGGTTATCCTTCTCACCTTCAACGTGTGCAAGATTTCTCTCTTTATTCCCGCTCGCACGCATGAGAGACTAAAAAACGGTCTTTTTGAGTGCAATTATCATAAAACCCTATTGGTGAGGCGAAGTCGAGGCTTGTGATCACTCTCGAACCCGAATTCTTTCATATAGTATGGTTACTTCTCGCTCAACTCTTAAGGATGAGAATGCGTTCTTTGGTAGTTCTAACTTCGTGTTACTAGCATGCGTAAAACTATATGTCCTCATAGCTCCTTGGATGCTTGAGACTCTTTACGCTCTCGAAGTTGGAGAAGGTTTTGTGGGTACACCTCGGTAAACCCTCACGAGACTACAACTCGTCCACTAGGGACACCTAGGGGTTTAAAGGCTTAGTGCATATGCTAAATGCATTCGAGAGACCAACGACGGTGGTATAGTTAGGATTTCTTAATTTCTGTTTCACTTGAGGACAAGTAAAATTCGGGTTTGGGGGTATTTGATGAGTGCCAAATATTGCATATTTCTACATCTTTTTATTGGCATTTAACTCATCTTTTGTGCTCGAAATCGATATTATCCTAAATTCCAGTATTTTCTCTCGTTTTCAAGAATAAATACTTGTACTAATTAATTTTGTGTTTTTAGGTAGTAAATAAAGCTCGGAGAAATTAAGGAGCCAAATGAGCAAAAAAATTGGAGACGAGCATCTATGGAGCAGAAAGCCACAGCACGCGTGCGCATCAGTTGCAACCCAGTTGCAAAGACATGGCTTGAGCAATCCAAGATCCGACCCATAAACCGAATCCAAGCCCGATTCATCCTGAGCCGTTGAGATTCGATCTATCGCTGCATCCAACGCTTCCTTCACCCCGCACATCAATTCTCGCTGCGTCCGCCCAACACCACAGCCACCTACCCCTTCAACCATCGAACCAAACACCTCCTTCCTCATTTCTCTCTTCTCTCTTCCCCGACAAAACCAGAGAACCCCATTTCTTTTCTCTTCCCCGACCAAAGTGCAGAGTCGACATCGCCACCACCATTTCTTCTCCTTCCCTCGACACCAAAGAAGACAAGACCAGCAGCCGCCTGCTCCGCCACTCTAGCTCAAGTTATCTCCATCATAGCTTCTCCATACCCTAGAAGCTAGGTTAGAGATAGTTGGAGCTAGGGTTTCTCCAACAAGCTCATTAATGGCTACCAGAGCCGATTTGGAAGAGGGAACACGATGGGATTTTCATTAATTGCAATTTCGAGTGATTGGGAGGTATAAATTTGAGTTGTTCTTCATGTGAGAGGCTCAGTCAATTTTTAGGGTTTTTATTCTGTGAACTTAAAGTTTAAGTCTGTTTTTTTTAATTGTATGATGTTTTAAATCATCTTGCTAGGGTGTAGATGAAACCCTTAATGTTATATGGAGTTAATTCATATTCAAGCTTTTGTTCTTACTGTGTTGTATTGTGTTAGGATTATTAGTTAATTGTTGAGCAAATTAGCCTGTGATTGGTTGTACTGTAAGAAGACAACCAATACTAGGGGAGAATTAGTGAATTCAATTGACATAATATCCGCCTGAAACCTTCAAGGGAAGTATAAGAGTATAACTTGAATTGTGTTACCTTAGTATAGGATTAGGAGGTGAATTCAATCACCCTAGTGCTCTCTAACAACACCTTTAGCTTATTTACTGCCTTAGATTACACTCACAATTCCACCTTGTCGTATCGACACCCAATCAACTATCACTGTGTCACTTCTCCTAGAAATCAGTTAGTGAAGCCTTGAAATTAACACTACACAACCCCAAATCCCTGTGGATTCGACCTGTATTTGCCCTGCCTACAATAGGCACTGTGCACTTGCAGTTTACCTGTAGGCAATCCCATTTCCCAGCCTACCATTTTCCGCATTATATTTGTTTATATAATTGAAATATCACAGGTTGTGCGTAAGTTCAATCAATTGTGAATCCAACCTTTGGTTGTTGATTAAATTGATTGACACTTGGATATTGGTTTTGATACCGTCCAAGTTGTTTCTTATGTTAATCAAAGCTCACTGGATTTCTATTTGTTTGATTGGTCGTTCACGAGTCTTCCAATAATTGGGAAACTTGACGTTGTCTTGTCCGAGAAGAAGAAGAAATACATGCCGCTTTGGTCACGAAAGCAACAGGATATGTTCGAAAGAATTATGAGGAAAAGTGCTTCTATAACTAGTGGGTGTTTGTGTGGTTCCCTGATGAGCCGGAGTCGGATCAAGTGTTGAATGATACACTCCATGTTGCTGCATTTTTAGTTTTGTGGCTATTCAGACACATTTTTGATGATGGCTCTGGCAAGAAGGAGATAAGGCAGAAGCTCATCAAATTTGCTATCAAACTAGCGAAAGGCGTTGCTCTTCCCATCGGTAGTTTATTTCTTGGCTCTTTGTACACCCATCTGGATCGCTTGGTAGAGGACATGTATGTCTCTAATGGGTACATGAAAGTAGACTCGTATATCCATGTCGCCTTTATCCAAGCATGGTTGTGGGAGCATTTAAAACATTACGCTCCTAACCCGAAAACCCCATTTCCTGATACATATGGCGGCTCTAGGATACTCCGTTGGTTGGATAGGAGTAAAAAAGCCTGGCTCAAAGCTCGTTGATTTTCTTGACAACGTGCATGCAGTTAACTTTCGTCCCTGGGCTCCGGTCCACACCTCTATAGTTCAGCCAAACACTTTTGCTTCCGCACCGAAGGTGATATTACATTCTGCTGACAGGAATATGAGCATTGGAGAAACTGTGTTCTTGCAAAGCTGCATACCTGGGTATGTGCCATCTTTTTTCAGAGGATCTTGTGGAGTAGTCTCTTACAACATTGACAGGGCTGCTCGACATATGGGCTTTGATCAGGGAGTCCCATTCCGTCGCCCACTGACAACCCCGGATAAATTGCTACCCACCATTCTTGATTACAGCGTTTTGCACCGGTAAAAGTCTTCCTTCTTGATCTCCGAACGAAAACCCGTGACGACTCCCAAATATAACATCTTTTGGCAAGATGAGTTCCTCGACATTCATCAGTTCGTCCAGGATGTTGTGACCAAGCCACGTGGAAAACCTTCCTCTACGGTTCTAGCAAAGCATAAATTATTGAAACAGCTTCCTTCGGGCAAGCGAAAATCCTCTAGCTCGGATGCAGACAGCCCCCAGAAAAAGGAGAAAAGGTCGAAAAATCGTGCATGTGGCTTCCAATCGGATTCGACGGCTCTTGTGACTTTCAGTTCTTTCAACACACATGTGTGTATGGTTCCCTCACTGACTTGGCTGAATTACACAAATTTTTCCATTTCGTCATTGACTCCTCTTTTTTTTTTATCTCAGGGTCTTGAAAACTCGAATATCTTTGCCAGACTTGCCCACGGCCAAAAGACGGTGCCTCTTGAGGAAGGAGACGACAAGACTGAATCTCTTGAAGAAGAATCCGAGGAGGAAGAAATTTCGAGATCCGGTGGCGAGAGGAGCACTTTTGAATACAATAGCGAGTCTTCTTCCAGTGGGCCCACAAATGAGTCGGTGAGTTTGCCACACCCCTTTTTTTTAGGCTATTTATTTATTCGGAATAAATACTCAATCGGTGTTATCACAGGAAGAAGCCATCGAAGATAACCCTGAGATGGAGATTCGTCGCGATGAAGATGTGGTTTTGTCTCCAATCATGGAAGTCGTACCTACTAGCAACCCGGAGATTGAGATTGATCGTCGTGAAGATGCTGATGTGTTTCAGATGACGGAAAACGCTCGCATGGCTGCAGGTGCGATTGTTGCCAAGGAATCCCTGCTGGTCGCGGAATCAGTTGCAGGCGCCACTTCCGATCCTCCATTTTTGACTCCTCGTGAAGATCATGTGCTGATCGGAGGCTTTAGTGTACCATCTAAGTATGCAGAGTTGTATACCAGAATATGGGAAAGGTATGGTCATATCGCAACAACCAAAAAAATCACCAGTCGGTTTGCGTTGGTTAAGCGGGTGGAAGAAACATTATCTTTAATTCATGATATGTGCAACGTGACTGGTCACACTGTTATTCTTGGAGATGTAATCTCAAGCTGGAAGTTCCACCGGATATGTGTGTAAACTTTGAGTTTAACGCCTCCTGGTTCTGTGAGGGATTTTCCGAGATCCAAAGGCTGCAGGCTGAAGCGGTTGATGGTCCTTCCGTGGATTTGATTAATCAACAGGAGGCAGAAGTCGAGAAGTTATCCCAGGAGTTGAAGCTGAAACAGGCGGCTCTTCAAAGCATGAAGGACATTTTCTCCAAGAAGAACAAGCCGTTATTAGGCAATTTTCCTTGACTGCTTTTATTTTCTGAACTTCATTTTCTTAGATTTTTTTGAAAGGCAAAAGAAATGCCTAGTTTATGGTTTGGTTTTCTGGTTTTGGATTGATAGGTGACTGTTTCTTATAAGAGTTTTTGGATTATTTTGGAATAATGGCCCTTTGATCAATCAATATGTCAAAATCTGAATTGTGAATGTAGGTGGCAAAGTCATTCGGGAAAATTGTGAAACCGTGAATGTTTCATGAGAAAAGAAAATATATGAAATCTTGGGATGATTGGATTATCGGCTTCCATTGCAAATGTGAAAACCCAAACAATAGATCGTGTAAACATTGTCTGACAAAACTTACTCACTTTAGGGTCTTTCACCAAAAATGAATCTTCAGGGAGTAAATCCGAGTCTTTATGTGACGTCCTCCTTGACGCGAGAAGTCTCCAGTCATTCTTTATTGTCTGTGGAACATCTTTATGTCGATCCGCGGTAAGGCGGAGAATCTCTAGTCCCCAGACGTAATTCTCCTGAATCCGTCTTTTCTTGGACGATGCACTTCGAAGCATTACATTTTACTGGTAGGATGATGGAATTGAGAGTTGAATTTGCAACCGAGAGATTAATCTCCCACTGTGGTCGCCAATTGTTTGTGGGTGAAAACTGTTTTTACCGATTTTGGTAATTTTGGGTGTGTGGATGAGAAACGAATCTAAACCCTAAACAATGCACTGCACGGGAGTAATTTTGATTCGAGAGATCAATCGGTACAATCCTGGCCTAAACCAAGAAATGGCCGTTCCAGGCTTGCTTCGGTCACAAAGTGTAGGAGAAGGGTTGGTCTTAGGGAGGGAAGCGAAGAAAGTGTTGAGACCGAATAGTTGATTTTGAAGGTGTGGTTATTTTATGATTTGTATCAGAAAGTGGAACTGGAATGAAAGGTATCAGTTCTTTGGTGATTTTTGGATACTGTGATGTTGCCGACCAAAACCTATTTTTTTGTAGTAAATAGGTGAAACCTATTTATACAAGTCATATTGAAACGTACCATGATCTCGTAGGAAATGGAAACGATTGAGTGGTGGAAGAATAGAGTAACATGTAACCGGCATTATGCTTTCATGAGGAAGTGAATTAGTTCACTCCGTTACTTTCATAACCACTAATTGTCCCACTTCATGACACTTTCTTATAACGGGCGTATTGCACACCGCACGCTGTAAACCGCCAGACCAATACCCTAATGAGTATCCCCCAGTTTGTGACATGTTTGATGTCTCAAGTGTTTTCGTGGAAAACGTGTAGCAGGTTGCTATGTGTGGCAAGTTAAAGTCAAGAGACTTGCCATAGGAAAATAGCGTGTGATGCTATTAGGCTTGCCTTGGCCGGCCGCCTAAAACTTACCACAAGTCCATCAGTTTGGTGGCGAACTTGAATGGCTAAGATTGCATCTCATGAAGAAGGGTAGCCGTTGATTATGGCTACCTTCTGTTGGCGCCTGGTAATGTCACAATGGCGTTTTTGGCGTACGCGGTGGCATTGCGGCATGACCGGCATACCTCGTGCATGCCGGTGGCACGGTGGTGTAAGTGGCGCTGGCGTAGCTATGGCCACAACTGGTTGCCTGGAACTTGCTGCAAGTTTGTCAGTTCAGTGGCGAACTTGGATGGCTGAAATTGCATCTCATGAGGAAGGGTAGCCGTTTATTATGGCCATATCTTTGTTGTGTAGCAAAGTGGCATCATTAGCATAGTGGCGCCTGGCGTAGCCATGGCATAGCGACATGCTAGCGGCGTAGCCGTGGCATATCGGCATGCCAGTGACGTAGTCGTGGCAGCTGTTTTGGCATATTGGTGTTAGACCCAAATATGGCTCTGGAAACATTGGCCCTGTTGCCACATCGATCCCAACGCTCTGGGAAACGTTATTTGGCTTGGTTGGCGTAGCAATTTTGCCCAAATTAGGGTTTGGCATGTCGAAACCCTAATTAGTGCGTGTGTCATGGCTGCGACATGGTGGCGTTGTGGCATGTCAATTAATATGTTGTTGTGGCAGGGCGCGTTTGGCTCGCCAGTTAGTATGGTGGCGCGGCAGGGTGCGTTTTTCCTTTAATGTAAGGTGGTGAGTTTAGAGCGACTTGATTGGTCAAGAAAAGGGGTCGGCTAAACATGAGGCGCGGCCGCACCTCTAGTGCTCGTGGCGCATTTAAAGTGACCTAATTGGTCGGTAGGAAGGAGAGGGGTCGGCCAAGCATGGGCGTGGCTACACTTCTGGTGTGAGTATGGCGGATTTAGAGCGACCTGATTGGTCGATGGAAAAAGGATCCGACAAGTATGGGCCCAGCCACAACTTATGTGCGTGTGGCGAGTTTAAGGCGACCTGATTGATCGAGGGAAATAAGGCCTGTTTAGGATGGGGCGTGGCCAATGGCAAATGGTGTCGGCTGGCCTAAGGTATGGCCAAGCCTCCCTTTTTGCTGCTCCTATCCTGCGGCTCCCTGTTTTCTGATTCTGGGTAAGATTTTGCGTCTACTAACCCATGGCGGATTAATTACCTAGTTTTCCTAGGCTTAAATTTCGACAAGCAAGGTCTGATATACTGCGCAAGGTGCAAAACCCTAACTTTTGCAAGTTAGCCAGGGTAATCGATTGAATTCTATGTGTTGACACAGAGTTCTTTTAAGTTCATTGCTAGAGAGCATCATGCTTTTTTGATTGAATACCTTATGCAAAGACCTTATCCTTGATATTTGGAAATTCGTGATACTCTGTTGCGAGTGAACACAAATTGTCATGTCATACCAACCTTAAGGGTTCAGCCAGGGAACATAACATAGAAAGTATTCAAAGAAACTTATATTCAGTAAATATGGGCAAGGCGCCGAAATTTGAGTAACATCCTGGGATGGTTGCTACATGCGCCGGTCCTGGATGAATTTCATGTAAATATATTGAACGGCTCAATAAATATGCCAATAGAGAGGTTAACACTCATGGCTCTGTTTCCTTACAGAGTGATGTCACGTCAGATGCAAGGTTTTACGATTTTAACCCTAAGCTAAAAACCACCATCAACAGCTGGGATGTGGGAAAAAAAATTCTCAGTTAAGCGTTCTCGGCCAGGAGTAGTCACATGATGGGTGACCTCTTAGGAAGTTGTTGCTGAATGATCGCAGTAAATTCCAGTTGAAAACGCCACACTGTTGGATAACCGCAATAATATTATTGTATGACCACAACAAGAGCCCGTTGAAAACCTCACACTGCCAGATAATCGTAGTAGCTAAGTGGGAACAGTAACGGTGGACGGAAGGGTCATTACAAATTGTACCAGAGCCAACAATGAGTCACCTTCCGATGGTGGGAAAGTACGCTAAACGGGGTTAATTCAGATGCTTGTCTCACGAGGGTTAGGGAACATCGGATACCTGGGATTGAATATATTCCGGAGATGGGGACGACTCCAATTTAAGGTGGTGGTATTGTAATACCCCAATATTTGGTAGTGCTTGGCCAAACGGAATATTAGTAATGGTTTGTCCTTTCCTAATGTCGAGACCTGATGAGTACCCTTGACTGAGTTACGGGAAAAAAACTTCTCAGTAAAGCATGCTCGGTCGAGAGTAGTTACGCGATGGGTGGATTCTCGGGAAGCTGCTGTTGGATGACCGAAGTAGTGCCGTTAAAAATCCCACACTGCTGGATAATTGCAGAAGGTAAGTGGGAACAATACCGATGTTAGTTGGGATACAACTAGGGAAAGGTAGTTGTGCTCGGGCGGGAGAGTATACCGGGCTATTATGGAAGATACTAGTCTCACAAAAGGTTAGGAACGTACACATTATGTCGATGCCTTTTCAACACAATTGGCTCCAAAGTTGGCAGAAAACTCTGTAGTTAAGCGTGCTCGGGCGAGATAATCCAGGGATGCGTGACCTCTCGGGAAGTTGTTGTTGGACGACCGCAGCGGTGCCCATTGAAAACTCTACACTGCAGGATAAGTGGATAACCACAGTGGCTAAGTGGGGACAATATTTGTGGAGGGTCGGGTCATTACATTTTCTGCTAAAGAAAATGGGAAAAAATTCACTTACACTATGCAGATGATACTATTCTTTTCCGGAATATCAAATGAAAGTAGATTCATTTTGTCTTTAATGCTCTGAAGAGTTTTAAATTAGTTTTTGGTCTTCGTGTAAATGCGTAGAAGACTCTTTTTGTGAATATTGGTTTAAATCCTTTTATTCAAGAATGAGCGGATAGAAGTTGTAGTTTGGTTGATGTTCTTACTATTTCTTATTATCTTGGGCATGCCTCTTGATGGGAATTCTAATTCCAAATCTATATGGGATCCTATAATTGTAGATCCGCCAAAATTATCTTCATGAAAAAAAACTTTCGAAATGAGGTAGGATCACTCTCATTAAAATGTTTTATTGATTTCACCTCTCCCTTTTTTTATGATTTTCAAATCCCTGATATATGTTATACAAATGCTTGAAAAGAAAATTCAAAATTTCTTAGGGTGAGTGGATGAAAATCATAAGAAGAGGCGGCTAGTAAATTGGAGTATTATCCGCAATTCAAAACAAAATGGTGGACATAAATTAAACCATGTTATCCAAACAGGTATGAAGATTTGGTGTTGAGAAAAATCAACTTTGGTGCAAGATAATAAAAGAAAAATACGGGAATTCAGTTTTATATTGGATACCTAATAATATTAAATTTAGTAATACGTTTTTTTTTTGCACAATGTCGTATTGGTTTCTCGCCGCATTAGTGAGAATTGTACTTTTATTGTACATGCATTCAGGTACAAAGGTTTCATTTTGGTTTTATATTTGGGTAGGAGAGCCATTAAAACAGGTGGTACATACTCTTTACAAAGTTTCTGCAAAGAAAAAGGGTCTGATTTATGATCATATTGCGGTATCAAGCGGTGGTGGAGAGTGGAACCTTCGCTGCAAATGGGCCTTACTGATAATAAAGTTATTGAACTGATAATATTATTAAATATTTTAGGTAATCAACCCCTTTCTCCGGATTGCTTTCTTCTTGATGTTATACGTTGGGTTGGTTGTTTTAAACGATTCTTAGTAAGCTATCTCTATTAAACAACTCATGGAAGAGTGTATCTAACTACAATATACATTTGTAAAGGTCTGGAATTCAAAAGTTCCAAATAAGATATATATATTTTTTTACTTGGCTTGCTTGCCTTGACGTATGTGAAAGAGAAGATGAATCTCTTTGTTATATATCGCATTGTTCGTACTCTCGATAAGTTTGGGATTTTCTAATTCCATAACATCATAAGTTTGATTTTCCTGCAAGGATAATCGACCTATTTAGAGTTTGGCTTTTTATTCACATATTTGAGATCGGAAAGGTTTTATAGTCTTACCTACCGGATGCAATAATTTGGGGTATGTGAAACGAATGTAACAAGCGCATTTTTTAAGACAAAAAGAAGATCAACTAAGATCTTTTTTCTCTCATTAAATCTCAGTGGCTAGCTTTTCTAAAGATCGGTCATCTGGTTTGTGTTATAGCCTCATGTTGGGTTTAGTGACCCGAAATCACTTATTTACTCCATGAACCCATTTGCTTTTGTATTTTCCTCTTTTCCCTCCCCTTCTCTTCAATTCCCCATTTTTAGATTCATTTTTGTTACAGCTATTTACCACTTATAAATGTTAGTCCTTTAATATAAAACATCTTTTTTCATCAAAACTTTGTATTTGAGGTATTTGGAGAGGTACCAAGATTAAGCAGATAAGTATAAGAGTAAGCCAGTCGCACGACTAATATTGTACTAACCAACCGAATTAATATAAGACCAGGGTGTGTGGCCTTATAACATTAGGATTCAATAATTTATGAAATGTAGTTTGAAACAATAATTTTCTTCATAAACTTAATTACTCAAAAAAAAATTGTGAAGTCTAAAACAGTTTGATTGTGTTAGAGCACTGCTCGGTCGAACTCGCATGCGTTGCTATCTCAATCATGTTTGTCAATGTTAGTGATCAAAACTATAAGTCTTGATTTCTAGCCTATTTATAGATGTCTCGTACTAGGACATAGATTGTGTAGTTGAGCTTAGACTTCACGGCGTTCATCATTTGAAGACGAAGAAATACTAAGGGGAGCTTGTGGAACTTCATCGACAAAAGGTATGTGGAGACTTAAACTCATCTATCACTTGGAAAGTCTATTTCTACTCTATCTCCTATATTGAGACATAAGTCGTATTACGATATAGTTTTCTATATACACATTTGAGATTTCGAGTTAAGTTTATCTCGCTTACATATTTCTCGAAATATGTGTTGGCAAGCTTTCGCTTCGACCAAGTTCATCTTATATCATGTGAAAATTTCCGAGTAACATCTTACATGGTTTGTGCGATAAAATCATTTGGTGTAGTCTTGGAATGTTTCGTTATGATTATTTCAATATCTTGAAAATTGCTTTGATGCTAATAGTGTGTGAAATTGTCATCCTCTAAGAAAGTTTGAATGATTGAAATAAAAGTTTAGAACACTTAACCATTATTGGATATGTCATGTTGTGCACTCTTGCACATATGTAATCCATGTTCGGGAACCATAGTATGCGCACCCGTTCGCGTACCTGTTGGTTTGAGAAACCGGAACCTAAGTATGCGTACCGGTTTGCGATCTTGGCGCATGTGTTCATGTCCAAGAATTTATGCTGGGATTGAAAGTTCGCGTACCCGTTTGCGTACTGGCGAAACCCAATCTTGGTCCGAGTATTTTAAGTATGCGTACTCGTTTGCATACTTGAAGGTTAAAGATCTAAAATCGGTTATGAACATGAACATAAACATTTATATAATAAGGAATGCAATCTTTGCAAACCGTGGCTATAATGTTCATGATTGATTCGAGTGAATCAAACCGATTTTGCTTCAATTGTGTTCTTGTATCCTTCTATCAGAATATAGCAATTGAACGACTCTTTAACTAGTTTCATTTGAGTCATTTAAACAAGTTATGGTTAAGATGAATAAGGTTGATATGAGAGTAATCATATGGCTAACCTCGATTAACTATTTTTTGAGCCAACATGATGTACACATTTGGGTACGGTTACATAAACCTAAATGAGGGTACATTTCATTTGTGTGTAACAAGCTAAGTTCGATCTAACGTTTGAAAGATATTAGCTTGGTCAAATCAGGTTTTTCATCTAACGGTGAATATTGAATGCTTTGTTACCAAGGTAACTTGGATTGCAAGCCCTGATTTGAAAACTATATAAAGGAGAACTCTAGCAACTGGGAAACCTAATCCCCACACCTCTTATGTGTTACTAGTTGCATAAACTAGAGTCGATTCTCCTTTAACCTTAGGTTTATTCGAGACCCTGTAGGTTAACGAATTCAAAGACTTCATTGGGATTGTGAAGCCAGACCCAACTATTTTCTTTGTAGTTGCGTGTTCTGATCTTGCCCGATTCTATCGTATTGAGTACAATTGAAATAATTGACTCGAGATTAATTTCTCCAATAGGAAAGATAAAATTAATCCAATAGGAAAGATAAAATTACGTCTCATCGTTTGTGATTCCACAATATCTTGTTTCGCTAGCCGATTAAGATTATTGTGAGTTGATTGATAATACTAGGCTGTTCTTCGGGAATATAAGTCTGGATTATCAATTGGCTCATGTTCACCTTGATTTATCAAAAGACGGAACAAAAACTCTTGGGTATTTATGTGGGAGACACATTTATTCAATCTATACACTTTTTTGTGTGAGACAGATTTGTTTATCAAGTCTTCGACTTTGGGTCGTAGCAACTCATGGTTGTTGGTGAGATCAACTAAGGGAATCAAGTGCGTAGTATCCTGCTGGGATCAGAGACGTAAGGAACGTAACTTACCTTGAATCAGTGTGAGATTGATTAGGATTGAACTACAGTCCACTCCGAAGTTAATTGGTAGTAGACTAGAGTCTGTAACGACTTAATACAGTGTGGTGTTCAAACTGGATTAGGTCCCGAGGTTTTTCTGCATTTGCGGTTTTCCTCGTTAACAAAATTCTGGTGTATGTGTTATTTCTTTTCCGCATTATATTTTGATATATAATTGAAATATCATGGGTTGTGCGTTAAGATCAATCAATTATAATATCCAACCTTTGGTTGTTGATTTAAATTGATTGACACTTGAACATTGGTCTTTGGTACCATTTAAGTTGTTTCACATAATAATCAGGCTCGCGGATTTCTGTATGCTTGATTTGCTGATTACATTGTGAAACAGAGATATTAAACTCTTTGATATACTTTACTCTAGACTGAGTCTGACTGTCAAGTTGATTCTCTAGAAAGTATATTGGAGTAAGTCCTCTCATATTGCCAAACGAATTGTTGGGTGTGGTTGTTAGACCCCCGCAATTTCAGATTGAATGAAAGCTTAGAACCGAGCGTCTTACAACCAAATATATCAACCAAAATACAAAGACAGATACACGCATGTCCGTCTAAGGTACAATTCGATAAACGAAATGAGAATCCTAGTAAGGAAATCCCTGAGCAAAGGCTAAGGCCGATCCAAATCCTATACCAAAAGGTAAGGTGATACTTGTTACTCCACATATTTATCCTTTATACAAAGGCAACAAGGATTTGTCGGATTTTTGTTCTTCAACTAGGATCATGGTGGACCTAGTGTTGTCAAAATTGTGAAGGGTTTTTTTCTTCTGATGGTCATTTAGATTCCAGGTTGGACAAAACTCATATTGCATTGATACCCAAAAAGGTCTGTCCTAGTACTATTAAGGAATATAGACCAATCGTCATATGCAACTTTTCAATGAAAATCATTACTAAAATCATTGCTAACAGGTTGAGGCCATTGCTAGATACGATTATCTCTCTAAATCAACATGCTTTTGTGGCTGACAAGTCAATTTTTAACTCAGGTTGAGGCCATTGCTAGATAAGATTATCTCTCCAAATGAGTATGCTTTTATTGTTGGCATGTTAATTTTTGACTCTGCAGTCATTGTTAACGAGATAATATATTCATTTAAGAATAAAAGGTGAAAAATACCGGAAGGCATTGAAACTAGATTTTGACAAAGCTTACGATAAGGTCAGTTGGCCATTTTTTATTATGATTTTATAAATTATTGGTTTTAATAGTTTTTGTTTTCAATGGATTTTGAAATGTATTAACACAGTTTCATTTTAGGTGCTTATAAATGGATCCCCTAGCAAACGTTTTAGACCTTATAATGGTTTGTGGAAAGGGGACCCTCTGTCTCCCTTCCTCTATATAATTTGTATTGAAGCTTTGTCTAGATCAATGATGGGTTGAGGAAGAAAGAAATTTCAGGAATATCTGTTGCTAGGGTGCTCATGTGATTTCTCATTCCTTATACGCCGACGATTGTATCACGTTTCTCAAAGCATAATACAAAAATACTTGTAATTTACGAGTAATTTTGGACAGGTTTTGTAGGTGGTCATGACAGCTTATCAGTGATGCCAAGTCTACGCTTCTCACTCCCGCAAACCTTGGGAGAAGCTTCTCCAAAGGTATGGAAAATGCCCTTAGGGTGCAGGTAACTAGATATCCAGATAAGTACTTGGGTATTCCTCTACAACGGGGAAGAATTGGTGCTCGCACATTTTATGAATTAACCAAAAAAATTAGCAAATATGATGCAAGGATGGAAATGCAAGAATTTGAATATGGTTGGTAGGACAACTTTAATTAAATATGCTCTTGACCCTATCTCTAACCATGTGATGCACGTGTTTAAACTTCCGCAAGAATTGTTGGCCAAGTTTAATAGGTATAAAAAGAATTTTTTATAGGATAGGTGATATGGATAGGAAAAACTTGCATAAATTGAGATGAGATAAAGTTTGCAGAGCTATAAAGTATGGGGGATTAGGATTTTGAGACCTTGAACTTATTAACTGGCCTTACTTGATAAAATCGCCACGTTTTTGATAAACCCGAGTCTGAGATAACAAAACTAGTGAAATCTAAGTATTACCCAGAGCATGATTTTTGGAAATGTAGTGTCAATAAAAAAAAAATTCTCTGTTAGCTGGAGGAGTATTATGAAAGGTATGAATGCGGTGAAAGATTGCCTTAGATGGAATATTGGGGATGGTTCTGCTTTTGATGTTTGGAATGATCCATGGATACACAATTTACCTCTTTCTGCTTTTGCTAGTGATAATGGTCAAATTTTACCTAACTTGAGGGCTATGGATATTACGGGCACTCAAAACAAATGTTGGAAATTGGATTTGATTTACAATTATATCTATGCACATATGATTGAGGATGTACAAGCAAAACCAGTCCCTGGTTTTGGTGAACAAGGAGACCAACTGGTCCGGTCAGAGAGCAAAGAAGGTGCTTCTAATGTTAAAAAACCCTATAAGTTCCTGATCTCTAATAAAATAGGTAATCTTGTACCCAACAAGGATTGGAGATTCTTGTGGACATTAAAATGTCCACAAAAAATTAAATCTTTTTTATGGATTTTCTGCCATACCAGACTAAGTTTTAATGAGTTTCTTTACATAAAGAATATATGCGATCATCCAAGGTCTTAAAGTTTACAATAGTGATTTTGAGACTTCACCATCTTTTCCCTTTATAGTACAGTTGTGACGTTGTGGAATATATAGAGTTGAACTGGTTTCTTTCCGGTAGATGATATTATGTCCACGACTATTTTGAAGAGTTGATGTAGGTTAAAAGGGGTGATTGGAGGTATTAAACAACATCATATTCTTCCTTTTGTACTCTGGTCTATATGGTGAGGAAGGAATGTCAATATTTATAGAAATTTGTTTCAATTGGTGAAGGTTATTGCTAGAACTATTAAGTATGCAAGAGAGTATCTTAAGATATCAGGGCATGCAGTTGCAAGAGTCGCAACACATATTGGTGGAGGTTCCAGTTCCATGGGTTTTCCCTAAACAAGACTTTGTAAAGCTCAATTATGATGGAGATTCTAACAACATGGGCATGTATGGCATCGTAGGGGTTCTAAGAGGTGATCAAGGATGTTACTATGATTAATTTGCAAAACATATTTTCAAGAATGATAACGACATGGCGGAGGGATGGGCAATAAGAGATGGTCTAATTCTAGCTACGGAATTAGGCATGAAGAAGCTAGAGCTCGGAAGTGATTGCACTTATGTTATTCAGGTTTGTATGAAGGAAATTCATGGACCTTAGAGTTTGCATTCTCTCGCGAAATATATAGTTTCTGAAAGAGTATTTTGCTGTTATGTCATTTCAACAGAGATATCGTGAAGCTAACTCTGTTGCAGACTACTTAGCAATGGGAGGTGCTGCAAATGAGTTATAGGGTGTGTGGACTTCTCAACCCCTAGATAAAATTCGACATTTAATCAGTGTTGACCAAGCTGGTAGAGCTGTAATGAGAGAAGTGAGATTGAGTGTTTAGTTTTTTGGCATCAGGCCAATCTAGCAAAAACAAAAAACCAAATTTGGAGAAAATTCGTACTGTATATAAAAGTGAAAAAAAGATACAATGGGCAACCAGATTTGATGACCCAATTTGGCTTTCGTCAAATATAACGAGGTGGAGAATATACCTTCTACAGTGTATCCCAATATAGACGCAATTATAGTCCCGTCAGAAGTTCAACGATTTTATAATCCCCGTCTAAGTGAGGCGAATATATACCGTTTGTTTCAAGAAACATATGAAATGAGACATTAGTATAATTATCATTTTCATTAGGATATCTTAGTTACCAGTGTGGAAACTCCTTAAAAATTTAAGGTAAAAACTATGTTACAGCACTGCTCGGTCGAACTCGCAAACATTGCTATCTCAAGCTTGTTTGTCAACTTTAGTTGCCAAAACTATAAGTCTTGATTTCTAGTCTACTTATAGCTAAGTCTCGGACTAGGATAGAAAGTGTAATTGAGCTCTATACTCCATGGCGATCATCATACAAAGACGAAGAACTACTCAAGGAACTGGTGGAACTTCATCGACTAAAAGATATGTAGAGACTTGAACTTATCTATCACTCAAAAGTCTATCTACTCTATCTCCTATCTTGAGACAAAAGTCGTATTGCTATATAGACTTCGATTATACACATTTGCTATTTCGAGCCGAGTTTATCTCGCTTATCAATTTCTCGAAATACGTGTTGGTAAGCTTTCGCTTTGGCCAAGTTCATCTTTACAAGTGACGAAAGTCATGTTGATTATTTTAATATCTTGAAAATTGCTTTGATGAAGAATAGTGTGAGTAACCTCTATTTGACATCCTCTAAGAATGTTTCAATGATTGAAATGAGAGTTTAGAATATATAACCTTGAATGGATATAAACATTGTATGTGAACTCATACTTGTGTAAGTCCAAAATCCTTGAACCAAAGTATGCGTACTTTGCTGCTCAAGATAGCAGGAACTAAAGTCCCCGTATTGTTGGAAGTTCACGTCCCGTGAAATTCTGCTGGAGTTTGTGAAATGAATACAAACTTAATCAGGGTACTTAAGTATGTGTACGGTATGTGATGAGTGCCAAATATTGCATATTTCTACACCTTTTTAGTGGCATTTAACTCATCTTTTGTGCTCGTAAATCGATATTATCCCAAATTCTCGTATTTTCTCTCGTTTTCAAGAATAAACACTTGTACTAATTAATTTTGTGTTTTTAGGTAGTAAATAAAGCTCGGAGAAAATAAGGAGCCAAAAGAGCAGAGAATTGGAGACGAGCGTCTATGGAGCAGAAGGCCAAAGCCCGCGCACGCATCAGTTGCAACCCAACAAGTAGCAACCCAATTACAAGACATGGGCTTGAGCAATCCAAGACCCAGCCCATAACCCGGATTCAAGCCGTTCCATCTGAGTCGTGAGATCTAACCCTTCAGCATCCAACGCTCGCTGCATCCCTCACATCATCACTCGATGCTCCCGCTTCACACCACAGACACCTATATCTTCACCCATCGACCCAACCTCACTTTCTCTTTCTTTCCCTCTTCCCCGACAGAAAACCCAGAGCTCCATCCCCTTCTTCCCCCGACCATGGCAGACCCAACACCACCTCACCATCGCCACCATTTCCTTCTCCCGACAACTGCAACAACACCAGCAGCAGCAGCCGCCTTCACCACCCTCTAGGTCTAGCTATCTCTTTCTTAGCTTCTCCCATAACCCTAGAAGCTAAATTAGAGATAGTTGGAGCTAGGGTTTCACCAACAGCTCATGCATGGATACCAGAGCCGAATTAGAAGAGGGAACAAGATTGGGTACGCATTAATTGTAAGTTTGAGTGATTGGGAGGTATAAATTGAAGTATTCTTCATGAGAGAGAACTTAGTGAGTTTTAGGGTTTTGTTTTATGAATTTAATTTCAATTCTGCTTTAATACTCTAATGATGTTCTAATTCGATAACTGGGGTTGAGATGAAACCCTTGATTGCATGCTAAGTCAGTTACTATATTTTTATTGTTCTTGTTGTGCTTCAATGGTTTAGGAAGAATGAATTAGCTGCTTGAATGAATTACCCTGTGATTAAGTGTACTGTAAGAAGACACCTAATACTAGGGGGAGTTAGTGATAGTAGTTAATATATCTTCCAAATGTATTCTTCTCTGGAAAGAATCAAGGATATAATTTGACTAGGAATTGCCTTAGCATAGGATCGGGTGGTGGATTCAATCACCCTAGTGCCACTCAATCAATAGTTCACAACACTTCTAGCTTATTCTTGCCTTAGTTTATCGTCACAACAACTCGGTGTCGTATCGACACCAAAGCAAACCCATATTTATGTCACTCTTTGTTAGAAATCGATTAGTGAAGCCCTTAGATCAACCTTACACACTCCATCTCCCTGAGGATCGACCTGTACTTGCCATGCCTCCAATAGGCATTGTGCACTTGCATTATAAGTTGTAGGCAAAATATATTTCCCATCCTACCAAGTTTTTGGCGCTGCTGCCGGGGATTTGGTAGTGTGATGTGTTGATAATTTCCTTTCTGCACTGCTTTTCATTCTAGCTTTGTATATATGTGTTAGAAGTTCATTTGGTTGCAATATGTTGCTAGTGTAACTTAGCTTGACTTGTTACATCATTGCATGTGTTATTGCATTTGTACATTGTCACATCTGTTAGCTCTTCTTTTGTCATTGTTCAACTCATCTGCAGCTTACATCCACAAGCCCTGTCATCTGTGCATATCTCGTATTCTCTTAGTGCCTCTTATTTGTAGATCAGTTGAAGCTTTGCTACTAGTTTCTGAGCAACTTTGCATCATCTTTAGCATCTCAGTATCTAACTCGTTTATGGCTCAAAGTTGTAACTTGTTAGCCTGTTTTGAATATAGTTTAAACCATTTGTAAATTTGCATTCTTGTTTTAGCATCATTGGGAATCAGAACTTTTCATAAAAAGTGCATCTATAGTTAAGCATTTGTAGAAAGTGGCATATTACTGAGTGAGTCATTACATTTCATCACCATGTACTAGTTTGGATAAAGATATACTAGCTGAAATTTGTTAGGATCATATCTCAGTCACTGAGAATCAGTGTATCTATGAGCATAAGTCACCACTCCCATAAGCATTGCCTCCCTAATTACATATTGTTGCTTGCCTGATTCGACATTCTTGTGTGGCATTATCTCCCAATCTTCATACCTTGCAGAATCTCTGTTTTGAAATTCCAGATTAGTATTTTGATGCTCTTGCTTTAATCAGTGCAATATTGAGAACTGAAGTTGATTTGTTGAGATAGCAAAATTGTGGTGCGGTGAGCAAACCCAAGGAAGACAAGGAAAAGTGCGGGACGACCGTGGAGTGCCTAAACCCAGTTTTATCTTTGGTGGTATCGTACTCTCAAACTCAATTTTTGCCTTGAATAGTTGTCGAATCTGCAGAATATCTCTCACTTGAACTAGGATATCTCTTTTGGCATAGTCCCGTGGCATCTCGAGTAATAGTTTCTACTTGCTGAGATTGTCATCTCAATATGCATGTTTTTCTCAATCCCTGAACTGCTGATGATTGAATGAATGCTTGCTGAGATTTGGTATATGTGTGCATGTTGCTTTGAAATTTGAGGTTAGCCAAACTTGTTAATAATTTATTGAATCTGTGAGCCATGCCTGCCTGACAAATTAGCTACCCTGCTGAAACTGCTAGCAGTTCACTCGCCAAATTAATAACTAAGATCATAGTACACCCTGAATGTATGCATAACTTGTTATTTGGCTAACCTGTGTCGAATGCTAGCCCTTGTTCACCGGATAAACTAGCTGCCCTGGTGCCTTTGCATGATAAAAAAAAACCCTTGCTGAGTATTGCTCAATATCTGAAAAGCATGCTTTTGTGTGTTCTGTGCTCAACTCCAGCCCCTGAAGCTGTTGAGTGTGAGCTGCAAATTGGATAGCCAAGTTAGCTGCAAACTCAAGTTGAAGTCAACTGAGATAGTTGATATCAAATGAAACTGTTGAGGTCAACTGAGTGAGTTGACACCACATGCCCTGTACCTCTTTGCATGCTTTACTTTGTCAACCAATTCTGTGAGACCTTGTGTGAGATGTAATCTGCCAAGTTGCATGCTCTATTCACTTGTGCAAACTCGCAACCCCGTTGGGATGCACCCTATTGAGCCATCTACCCTGCAACATAGAGTATCTTTTTGAGCATTAGCCTGTTATATCTGAGCAACATTTTTACATGCTTAACTTGTCATCTCTTTGGGTATGCTTCTCTCTACATAAGGACTGTTGATAATTGGATCTATGCGTGCATAGTTTGACATCGATCTTTGCATAATTCCTTGTTCCCCGAGTTGCATATTGCATGGTTGCCTGATAGCCCAAATTGATTGATGCTCTGCCTTGACTGATGTCCTTATATGCTCCCTGAACTAGTGCTCATTAACCATTGTGAAACCCCTGCAACATCTTGGATCCATGCACATTCCCCTGTGATGTTTTGAGTAACATCTGTGCACTAAGATTGATTCTGTGTGCATTCTCTAGCCTTGGAATCTCACTTGTATTGCTTCCCTGTAGCTGTGAGATTGAGCTGCCACTTGCTGTCATTTTCACAAGTTGGTTGCAAGCCATAGTGATATCAACTGAGTTGGTTGACATCAACTGACCCTGTTGAGCTGTATTCTGCCATGTACCCCTGAGCATAACCTGTGAGAGTGTTGAATCTTGCATCTGAGTAGATTGCTGAACTGTTATATCTACATTGTGCTAGCACTGTTCTTTTGTTGTATCTGTGAAGTTCCAGATCTATATTGTGCTGAACTGTGATGACTCTATGATGCTTTAAATGCCATGCAGATAACTGTGATGACTATATGATGCTATGAATGATATACCATGTTAATATTTGCATACCTGTGCCTGATCTCTAAAAATTGAGGTCAACTGACCTTGTTGACACTCGTGGCATATTTTGTAAAGTGTTGAAATTGTGCATTTGTTGCATTTGTGCATCTCGTGAACCAACATTTGTAATTGTGTGTGAGTCTTTGGTTATTGAATGAGTATTGAGTAGCTGATTTTGTATTAGTAGCTCACGTGTTGTCTCTCACACACACACCCAGCACATGCTTCACCTTGAGTGAGCATAATCCATTACCCAATGCACCTTACACACTCTATGTCTTGCCTTGTGCACCTGCCAACCTGTGCATAAGTTGTGTTGTGTAGTCCAGCATAACCAGTGATGTGCACTCTCTAGCAGCAACAACCAGCACTCTTGTATGCTTGAATTCCAAGGACTGGTGTTTTATTGGTGTGTGATTTTTGCTTATACGTGTTGAAAGTGTTTGGTTTGTGTGCATGTTAACATGCTTGATATGTGCTAAGCTATGGGTGTTTCTTTTTGAGTTCAATTTGATTGACTGGCATGATAGGATTTTGGGATGACACTAGGGATGAAAAATCATCACATAGGTCAATTAGAGAGCTTGCTTACGGGCATGATTCATGTTACGAATCCCCCACAGACCATGATGACACTAGGGATGAAAAATCATCACATAGGTCAATTAGAGAGCTTGCTTACGGGCAGGATTCATGTTACGAACCCCCCACAGACCATGATGTCACTAGGGATTGTTATGGACATTTTCACAGTCTTGAGCATCAATACATAAACCCTAATGACCATGTGCACATGTATCATTCGCCACAGTGGGAGGTTGAACAATGTTGTCCCTCAGTGAACCCGTGTATGCAGTCGATAATGGAGAATATCAAACTCATTGAGCAAAACAATGCTATACTTGAATGGAAAGCACTGCATGATCATCCATATAGCAACATGTCTGAATTTCCCTTTGCTAGTGAACCTTGTGCACAACCATGTACTGAATATCCATGTGAAGCATGCATACCCACTAGTGAAGACTCCCCTTCAATTGAACAGCTTAACATGTTCTTCAAGATGAATCTCAGTCATTTACAAAATGTAAAAAGGGAATATGCCCATAGTCAATCCACTAATGTTGAATATGAACCTCACCTAGAGGAAAATGAGTTGATTTGAAAACACCAATGTTTGTTAATAGGGATGAGTATGCATATTACTCAGATGATGAGTATGATATGTTAGAAGAGCATGTGTATGCTGAAAATATGGTGGAACCTTTGGGTTCAGAGACATTAAGCTTCTCTACTGTGAACCTTATGAATGATGCTTCTTCTAATATTCAATCCATACATACATGTGATGCTGAATTGGGGTTTGAACAATTGTTCACTGAAAATGATGTAGATGACTTGGGGGATATTGATGTAAGTGATAATGGTACTCTTGATCTCACACATGTGAACAACTTAGACATGCCCAACTGCCTACCTATGTCACAATCTGAGGGTCTTGCACCTAAACCAACTATTCTGAGAGTTCCTAATCTAGGCCTAGAACTTTGTGCTTCCCAAGTCCTTTTGGACTATTTTTCATCAAAGTATAACACCTTTAAGGAGCCACAGTTGGAATGTGTATATCTTCCTATTCTTAATAAAACTCATTTTGAATTAGACCTTGTGCATGATGTACCTTTAAAAATGCAAGATTTTGTGTTCAAAAACACACCTGTTGACAAGTTTAGGTTTGGGGGAAAATCATTCACTTATACAGTCTTACTTACGCCCTCATGTTATATTTGTGTAAGGTTGTTGATGTCTCTGCATATCTTCTTTTGGGTTGATCCTCAACTCTTTAGATTGTTGGTATATGGTGAATTTTCCTTGTATATAATCCAGTAGGGCTTGTTAAATTTTCTATCTTAAATCGGTTGAGTCTTCTTTTTATTATGCTAATCCAATAAGATCTCAGCTGAGAATGTTGGATTCTAGCCTTGACTAATGAAGCTATAATCTTGCTTTCGCCGACATCCGGTAATCTCTTCCCTTTTCTCTACTCAACATAGTTCTCTTGGTATGTGACTTTTTAAATTCTTATTATCTGTTGACACATTGAGGACAATGTTTGATTTAGGTTTGGGAGTGCATTTGCATATAGAGTTTTTAGTCTTTTACTTGATAAAAAAAAAAAAAAAAAAAAAAATCAAAACTCTTTGTAAATACTTGCATAAAAACCTCCAACTTTTAGAGATCTTAGAGTCACTAGCATGCTTCTAGCTATGTTTACATAGAGAGTCTGACCGAAATAACTGAATTTGGAAGTACTGGAGAACACAATCGGGTTTCTTAGTTGATTAGAGCGTTAAAGTTGGATTTAACCATGCCGGAGGGCAAATTAGGTGTTGTATAGATATTTGGTAGTAGAATTGTGATCACCCATAGTGGAGACTACCCATTTTTACATCAAGCGAGGCACCGACCTTCATTTTTTGCGACTTTCTAAAAAATCTGTTAGAGTGTGTGTCACCGTACGTCAATTCCGGGTAGGAATGGTGAGCTACCCAACTTCGCACCACTTTCAGCACTATTTTTGATCTCTTGAGTGCTAATTTCGTCAATCATGAGGGTGACGTTTAAGGATGAAAACTCCTTCTTGTAGTTCGATTTGCAGTTAGCATCACTCTCTCCCTCTCAACAACATCAACAGATTCATAGAAACACATCGTCGTCAGCAAGCGGAGCATCATCAGAATATTTGAAGAAAAGTTGAAATAGTCCAAGGTTTACATGCAACAAAGAAAAGAAAATAAGATGAGAATTAGTGAAGTTTGTGAAATCAAGACATTACAAGTTGTGTAAAATTGAGTTTTACCATACAAAAAAAAAAAAAAAAATGTTTGTCAAGTTTTTGTGAAGTTCAGAAGTTCATCATCAACAGTTGAAGACCGAAGATCGAAGATTGAAGACGTTTCTATGAATGCTAAGAGAGAGTGATATTAATTGCCGATCGGGTGAGAAGGTAAGTGAGTACTCCCATCCTTTCTAATGGTTGATTTCTTTTCTTAGAGATCATCAGAAAAGATTATTTTTGTCCACAACCCTGTGGAGTCTCCATAAATTATTTCGGAAGGTTATCCTTCTCACCTTCAACGTGTGCAGGATTTCTCTCATTATTCCTGACTGCACACATGAGAGACTAAAAAAGCGGTCTTTTTGAGTGCAATTATCATAAAACCCTATTGGTGAGGCAGAAGTCGAGGCTTGTGATCACTCTCGAACCTGAATTCTTTCATATAGTATGGTTACTTCTCGCTCAACTCTTAAGGATGAGAATGCGTTCTTTGGTAGTTCTAACTTCGTGTTACTAGCATGCGTAAACTATATGTCCTCATAGCTCCTTGGATGCTTGAGACTCTTTTACACTCGAAGTTGGAGAAGGTTTTGTGGGTAAACCTCGGTAAACCCTCACGAGACTACAACTCGTCCACTAGGGACACCTAGGGGTTTAAAGGCTTAGTGCATACGCTAAATGCATTCGAGAGACCAAATGATGGTGGTATAATTAGGATTTCTTAATTTCTGTTTCACTTGAGGACAAGTAAAATTCAGGTTTGGGGGTATTTGATGAGTGCCAAATATTGCATATTTCTACACCTTTTTAGTGGCATTTAACTCATCTTTTGTGCTCAGAAATCAGATATTATCCCAAATTATGTATTTTCTCTGTTTTCAAGAATAAACACTTGTACTAATTAATTTTGTGTTTTTAGGTAGTAAATAAAGCTCGGAGAAATTAAGGAGCCAAAAGAGCAGAGAATTGGAGACGAACGTCTATGGAGCAGAAGGCCAAAGCCCGCGCACGCATCAGTTGCAACCCAACAAGTAGCAACCCAATTACAATAATGGGCTTGAGCAATCCAAAACACGACCCATAACCCGGATTCAAGCCGTTCCATCTGAGCCGTGAGATCTAACCCTTCAGCATCCAACGTTCGCTGCATCCCTCACATCATCACTCGATGCTCCCGCTTCACACCACAGCCACCTATATCTTCACCCATCGACCCAACCTCACTTTCTCTTTCTTTCTCTCTTCCCCGACAGAAAACCCAGAGCTCCATCCCCTTCTTCCCCCGACCATGGAAGACCCAACACCACCTCACCATCGCCACCATTTCCTTCTCCCGACAACTGCAACAACACAAGCACCAGCAGCCGCCTTCACCACCTCTCTAGGTCTAGCTATCTCTTTCTTAGCTTCTCTCATAACCCTAGAAGCTAAATTAGAGATAGTTGGAGCTAGGGTTTCACCAACAGCTCATGCATGGCTACCAGAGCCGAATTAGAAGAGGGAACAAGATTGGGTACGCATTAATTGTAAGTTTGAGTGATTGGGAGGTATAAATTGAAGTATTCTTCATGAGAGAGAACTTAGTGAGTTTTAGGGTTTTGTTTTATGAACTTAATTTCAATTCTGCTTTAATACTCTAATGATGTTCTAATTCGATAACTGGGGTTGAGATGAAACCCTTGATTGCATGCTAAGTCAGTTACTATATTTTTATTGTTCTTGTTGTGCTTCAATGGTTTAGGAAGAGTGAATTAGCTGCTTGAATGAATTACCATGTGATCAAGTGTACTGTAAGAAGACACCTAATACTAGGGGGAGTTAGTGATAGTAGTTAATATATCTTCCAGTGTATTCTTCCCTGGAAAGAATCAAGGATATAATTTGACTAGGAATTGCCTTAGCATAGGATCAGGTGGTGGATTCAATCACCCTAGTACCACTCAATCAATAGTTCACAACACTTCTAACTTATTTACTGCCTTAGTTTACTGTCACAACAACTCATTGTCGTATCGACACCAAAGCAAACCCATATTTCTGTCACTCTTTGTTAGAAATCAGTTAGTGAAGCCCTTAGATCAACCTTACACACTCCATCTCCCTGAGGATCGACCTGTACTTGCCCTGCCTCCAATAGGCACTGTGCACTTGCAGTATAAGTTGTAGGCAAAACACATTTACCAGCCTACCAGTATGCATACTTGAGTAGGTTATTTTCTAAAAACGATTATTCGTGAACTTAAACTTATATAAACTAAGGAATGCATATTTGCAAACCGTGGCTATAAAGTTCTTGAATTGATTCGAGTGAATCAAAATCGTTTTTGCTTCGATTGTGTCTTGTATATTTTTATGAGATCTAAGCAATTGAACAACTCTCTAACTAGTTCTTTTGAGTCATTTCAACTAGTTATGGTGAAGATGAATATGGTTGATATGAAAGTGCTCATATGGCTAACCACTTGGTTAACTACTTGTTGAACCAACTAGGTGTACACGTTTAGGCAATCGTTACACAAACCTAAATGAACGTGCATTTTATTTGTGTATAACAAGCTAAGTTCGATCTAACGGTTGAAAGATATTAGCTTGAATCTAATCGGGTTTTCATCTAACAGTGAATATTGAATGATTTGTTACCAATGAAACTTAGATTGCAAACCCTGATTTGGAAGACTATATAAAGGAGAACTCTAACAACTGGGAAACCTAATCCCCACACCTCCTGTGTGATACTAGTTGTATAAGCTAGAGTCGATTCTCCTTTAACCTTAGGTTTCTACCGAGACCCTGTAGGTTAACGACTTGAAGACTTCATTGGGATTGTGAAGCCAGACCCAACTATTTTCTCTGTAGTTGCGTGATCTGATCTTGCTGTATCTATCGTATTTGAGTACAATCATAAGATTGGCTTGTGATTAATTTCTCCGATAGGCAAGATAGAAAAGTAGTCACAAACACCTTCGTCTCATCGTTTGTGATTCCACAATATCTTGTTTCGCTAGTCGATTAAGATTATTGTGAGGTGATTGATAATTCTAGGTTGTTCTTTGGGAATATAAGTCCGGGTTATCAATTGGTTCTTGTTCACCTTGATTTATCAAAAGACGGAAGAAAACTCGTAGATATTTCTGTGGGAGACAGATTTATCTATTCTATTAGGCTTTTCTGTGTGATACAGATTTGTTTATCAAAGTCTTCGACTTTGGGTCGTAGCAAATCTTAGTTGTGGGTGAGATCAGCTAAGGGAATCGAGTGCGTAGTATCCTGCTGAGATCAGATAAGTAAGGAGCGCAACTGTACATGGATTAGTGTGAGATTGTTTGGGGTTCAACTACAGTCCAGACCGAAGTTAGTGTAGTTGCAGGAAATCCTACACTACACCCCTCACTAGAATTCACACAACTAATTCATTTGAAGATGAATAACTATAAATTTTATTGATTATTTTCTTGAAATGTTTACAAAGGAAGATAGAACAGAGCTAAAGAAATTACAATCACCTTGAATTTTCTCTCTCCTAATGACTTGCTTAACAATTCAAAAAGAACTCTCCCTACAACAGACTTACTCAACCCTTTATATAGGGTAATACACAGTGGATGACAGCTAAGCTGTCCTTTATTTTTGGGAATGACTTGCGAAATATCGCAAGTGTACAAGTGTTCGTCCTCGCGACACTCCTAAATCTCGCTAAATCTTCACACCTTTCTCATGTTCTGTCTATCGCCATCCCTTGCGTCATTTATATTACTTCCCTGCGACACCTTCGCAATGCTGTCGTTTATGAATCTCGCGAGATATTGATATTGCGATATTCTGATCCTACATCTTGCCTCTTCTCATGTCTTCTCTGCGAAGGAGAGAATGTCATGAGAACCAATATTTTGTAATGTCGCAACCATTTACTTTCTATTAATCTTCTGCCGACAAGATTCCGTGAGTTTAGGAATGACTGTCTACACATATTTAAAATTTCCCTTTTTACCGGTACATTTAATGTTATCCGGTCACTCTTTTCTCGTCTATTTAAAGGAGGATTCCTTGTGAAAGTATTTCTTTTTTTTTTACTTCGTCTTCTTCATCGCCTGCAACTATTATCCGCTGCTTTTCTTCATCATTTTCCTGCTACTGTTTCTATGGCATCAAGGTTTGTTAATTTCACTGAATTTGATCATTTTGCGATTGATCTCTCTTATTGAAGTTGTTTTATTCTGATATTGTTCTTCTTTTAATGTTTCTCCTGCCATTTTTGTTCCAGCAAGAACAAGTCTAGTACCAAGTTCACCGTTTCAAATCCTAATGTTTCCATGGGCTCGCAACTGAAATCCATTGCCTCTAAAAGAAAGCCTGCGAATAATAAGGTATTTAAGAAACATTTACTCTTTTAATAACAATATTGTTGCCTCTGTTTCTTATTTAGCTTATAATTCGCAGGATGACAAAGATGCTGATAAGTCCCCAAAGAAGCCTCGCCATTCTAAACCTGTTGCGCCTTCTGTTACTTTTCCTACATTCAAACTTACAACTCCTACTGCGAAATCTTCGCAAGATATCCCTACTGTTTCTTCCAAAGATAACACTTCTACGCCTGAATTTCTCATAGATCAACTCCCTCATAACAGTCCCATTGCGAATGAGCCTACTTCTTCTTCCATTATTAATGCCTCTGCCATTCCTCCAATCATTAACCTTCACGAGATTTCTCCTTCTCGTGGTGTTCCTTTAACAAAAGATGATTCATTTCTTCCTTCTTTTTCTGAGCAAATCCCTCTTACTAAAGAAAATTTAGAAGGAATAGATGTGGCCTTCAAAATCCTATCAGATATTGTGAACAATGCTAAAAAGACTTCTGTCGACCCTATCAAGTGTAATATTTGCGAGATTTTGAGCAAGCATCTTGGCTCTGATAGGAGTTCGCAAACATCCATGGAACAAGAAATTAACACTCTGAAGAATGATCTCCAAGCTATGACTGCAAAATGTAATATTCTCCAAAATATCTCGCTGGATCGTGATAATCTTCGCAAGAAGAATGAAGAATTAAAAGGTATACTCTTGCCTCAGTATTGTCCATCATTTTTTTTTATTTTTTTTTTAAATCTCAAACCCTTGTTCGCCCTTCAAGCTTTAAACCAGAAACGAAAAATGGAGATATATCAGTTGGAATCTACTGTTGAAGAAGTTCGAGTTGATAAAGATGCTTGGATGGAGCAATATAACCAATTAGATAATCTTCACACATATGTTGTTGACCAAATAGATAATCTTTCTAAAGAAAATGCTGATTTAGCTCAGAAACAAGACTCATTAAGTAATGACTTATCTCGCCTCTCTTACTCTTTGACTAAAGCTAATTTGGAGTTGGAAACTTTATCAGATGAGAATGGAACTCTTTCTCAAGAGAAGCGAACTCTGTTAAACAAGGTGGCGATTTACTCGCAACAATATGATGTTTGTCAAAAATTATGTAAAAAGCAATAACAATCTCTTTGCTCATTTGAGAAACCAACTTGAAGAAGTTTCTTGCCGAGAAGGATAAACTTATTCAGGGTAGAATAACTTTGAGTGTGAAGGCAAACCAATTCAAGGATCAATGTTCCAAGTTAGAAAAGTCCAATTCTTCCCTTGCGAACGAAAATGCCTTACTTATTTCCAACGAAAAAAGCTTGCGATCTCGACTGAAAGGTTTTATCGGAGATAATTTTGACAATACCATGGATCATTTGGAGAATAGTTGCTCGGCTTTAATCCAACATCTTACCTCGCAGAAGGAAGGTAGTCATATGATTTGACTACCTTAATCCGTTTATTTACTATTTTATGATATTTTCCTATAGAATTCCAAAAATCTTAATACTTTTCTATGTTCTTTTGTTTTGCAGACTCTGAGAAAATCTTCGTTCCACTATTGCTACTCTCAAATCTGATTATTCAAAAATTCGCAAAGAAAATGGAGTACTCGCTGCTTCCCTTGCTCGTTCTCGTGATCGTGCAGAAAGAAGATTCTATTATATGTCTGACTGTAAAGCCATAGAAAGTAAAAATCATCAGAAAGCACTCCTTCGTCAATTTCATCTCAAAGCCGAAGTTCTTTTGAATGATATTTTATTATCTAAATCTCTTGATCCTGTTCATGTCGATCCTCTGGAAGTAAGCGATGATGAAGTTCTTAACCCTCCTGACAGCAATTTCGATTATAATAGTGGCGAAGAACTCGCAAATGAAGGTTCAGTCTCTCCTAGTAAAGCTGCCAACAATGGTCTGAATGATGGAAGATCTAGTGGGAATATAATGACTGATGAAAAAATCGCTGAAGAAAATCCAGTATCTCCTTCTAATGAAAAAACTGACATTTGAGAATTGATTTTCTCCTGTAACTTTTCTTCTCGTATTGTTACCTCTTTATGCACTTTAATCATCTTTTAAATGTGTTCATGTACTTATTATTACCCGGTCCTGCAACAAGTTTAAGTCTTGACATTAAATAATTTGATATTTTGTTTTCCATTTTCTTTATTTGAAATTAATCATTGCGACAAGATCGCAGGACGTCTTTACATATTTATGTAATGACCCATTGATCTTGCCTTATCATTATTCTTGTGTGGTCTTATTTTGCCTTCCTAATTAAAGGTCTTATTTTGCCACCCATCGTTGCGACAAAGTCGCGGGACGTCTTTACATTTTCATGTAATGGCCCATTGACCCTGTCTTATCATTTCTTTAGTATTTTTGCCTCTGCAGGATATTTTACTTGCGACAATATTACAAGACTAAATATTCTTGCGAACGTAAAGCCCTATGATATTGTCGTCTTTGCGACGAAATCGCAGGACGTCTTTACATTTTCATGTAAAAACCCATTGATCTCGTCTTATCCTCGCATTAGTATTATTGCCTCTTCAGGATCATCGCACAAATATGACAAGCCTAAATTTTCTTGCGAAAATAAAGCCTCATGATATTTGCGTCTTTTGACACTTATCAGCTCCCTAATGGAGGGTGCCGCCCTTATCTTCTCCCTGGTTGCCCCTTCAAGGAGGCGTACATCGGCCATACAAGACTAGCTCCTCCCATCCGGTCTTAACAACAACCAGTTGTTTTCGCAGCCTCTTATCCCTTATACCTATATGGTTTATGGTTACGAGACTGCACCCTAAGTGGAGTTTTCTTCGGGCCGAGTGCAGCTGTTGATGGTGGTTTTTAAACAAGGGGTAAAATCGTAAAACCCCATGACCTAGTGTTACCCGCAACACATTAACTAAGAGCATTTAACTCGGGTGTAAATAATTAATAGGGGTATTTTTTCAAAATACCAGATTAGGGTTTTCGACACAGAACCCTAATGCCAAAACCAAGCCGCATACTGCGCACCATGGCAACAATGCCAAACCAAGCCGCACACTGCGCACCATGGCAACAATGCCAAACTAAGCCGCACACTGCGCACCATGGCAACAATGCCAAACCAAGCCGCACACTGCACACCATGGCAACAATGCCAAACCAAGCCGCACACTGCGCACCATGGCAGCAATGCCAAACCAAGCCGCACACTGCGCACCATGGCAAGCAATGCCAAACCAAGCCGCTGCTTTGCGCACCATGGCAACAACGCCAAAACCAAGCCGCACACTGCGCACCACGGAAGCGACACCGAAACCAAACTACATATCGCACCCATTGGCAACCATGCCAAACTAAGCCGCTATGCCATTGGCACACGCCAAATATAGCGCCCTAGGCTTGCAAGACTTGCAACTAGGTCAACATGGTCGTACGTGCCATTGGCACATGCCAACACGTACCACAAGCCATATTTCCAAGCCGCTATGCCATTGGCACACGCCAAATATAGCGCCCTAGGCTTGCAAGACTTGTAACTAGGTCAACATGGCCGTACATGCCATTGGCACATGCCAACACGTACCACGAGCCATACATCCAAGCCGCTATGCCATTGGCCCACGCCAAATATAGCGCCCTAGGCTTGCAAGACTTGCAACTAGGTCAACATGGCCGTACGTGCCATTGCACATGCCAACACGTACCACGAGCCATACTTCCAAGCCGCTATTGGCCCACGCCAAATATAGCGCCCTAGGCTTGCAAGACTTGCAACTAGGTCAACATGGCCGTACGTGCCATTGGCACATGCCAACACGTACCACGAGCCATACTTCCAAGCTGCTATGCCATTGGCCCACGCCAAATATAGCGCCCTAGGCTTGCAAGACTTGCAACTAGGTCAACATGGCCGTACGTGCCATTGGCACATGCCAACACGTACCACGAGCCATACTTCCAAGCCGCTATGCCATTGGCCCACGCCAAATATAGCGCCCTAGGCTTGCAAGACTTGCAACTAGGTCAACATGGCCGTACGTGCCATTGGCACATGCCAACACGTACCGCAAGCCATATTTCCAAGCCGCTATGCTTTTGGCACACGCCAAATATAGCGCCCTAGGCTTGCAAGACTTGCAACTAGGTCAACATGGCCGTACGTGCCATTGGCACATGCCAACACGTACCGCAAGCCATATTTCCAAGCCGCTATGCCATTGGCCCACGCCAAATATAGCGCCCTAGGCTTGCAAGACTTGCAACTAGGTCAACACGGCCGTACGTGCCACTGGCACATGCCAACACACCGCAAGCCATATTTCCAAGTCGCTATGCTATTGGCCCACGCCAAATATAGCGCCCTAGGCTTGCAAGACTTGCAACTAGGTAAACATGGCCGTACGTGCCATTGGCACATGCCAAACACACACGCATTTCGGTAGCCTAACTTGCAAACCGTGCAACCTACCACCAAGGCATTCCGCACATGCCATTGGCACATGCCAAACACACACATTTGGTAGCCTAACTTGCAAACCGTGCAACCTACCACCAAGGCATTCCGCACATGCCGTTGGCACATGCCACACACGCCACTAGCAGCTCTGGCATTACCACTTACGCTCGAGGTGCAACTCGCAACGAAGGCATTCCGTACATGCCATTGGCACATGCCACATGCGTCCCTAGCAGCACCACTTGCACGCAAGATGCAACCAACACTCGAGACATCAACACAAGCGGGGGATGCTTTCTAGGGTTTTGGTTTGGCGGTCACAACATGCAGCGTACACTACGCTCACATTAAGAAAGCGTGAAAAGGAATAAAGCGGTCAAATAAAAGAGGAAATAATGGTGAAAACGTTTTTACCCATTAACACCATGCGGTTACCACCTCCTCCCATTATTTCACCCTTTACTCTCTTCCTTCATGAGGCCAGGGTACGTTTCAATCTCGACTTTTATAAATAGGTCTTACCTATTTCCACCAGAGAACAAGTCTCGGTCAGGAGAAAAATACTACACTCTCAGAAAGGCAACTTTGCAAGCTCTCCCAAAAGCTTCCACCTCTTGCAAGCTTAGGAAGCTTGCACTTTACGATACAAGTCGAGACGCTACTCTCCTAGAATTATTCTCGGTCTCAACACCTTTCTTTGCTTCCCTCCCCAAATCAACCCTTCTCCTACACTTTGTGGACCGAAACAAGTCCGGAACGGCCATTTCTTGGTTTAGGCCGGACTTGTACAGATTGATCTCTCGAATCTATAAAGTGCTCACGTGCGACACATTTGTTTAGGGTTTGAACCAGTTTCTCACTCACCTACCGAATTTTTGAAATCGGCGAAACGATTTTTACCCATAAACAATTGGCGACCACAGCGGAGGTTCGATCTTTCGGTTACAATGTCAATTTTCAACCAGCGATCTCATTCTTCGACCCGGACGTCAAGATGGTAGAGGAAGGCGATCCACTCGACTCTGTTACTCGACGGCTCGATTATCAGTCATGACGTGACAAGGGACGACTGGGGACTTCTCACAGGCTAGAAGCAAAACGATCCGCCCAGGGATTAACGGCACTGTTATCCGACAACTCAGCAATGATTCGGAAGACTGGGGACTTCCCATGATCATGTTTCAAAAAAAAAAAACTTGGTCTTGCACCCGGAAAGTTTATTCTCATCAGAAGACCTGAGAAACCGAGTAAGTCTTATCTAGACAAAAATACGTGGTTTTCTTTTTCAAGTCCTAATAAAACCGATAGCCATGTTATGTTTCATCCCATATCATCTACCAACACACGGTTCCATGGTTTTCCTGGGATGTTTGCGTCACTTTCAATCATAGCTAAAACAATCAACTCCTAAACAATTCATTCCAAAAAGAATAACCCAAACTGTCAAGACGTTACTACAGTGACATTTGAAGAATTATTTATGATGAAGTATTTCCACAAGTTTATGAAAGGCATACCTATGGCTACGGTTTACACCAGCACAAGAAAACAATAAAACAAATTGAAAGAGAAATTATTTGGAGTACACAGCTGGAATATGCTTGCCCACTTTATCACTACCGCGCGACCGCTAACACCATGACGTGATAACAAAGATACGAGGTAAAAGGGGAGCCAACCCATTTCATAAGCATAACACTTTTTGGAATTTGATTAAGGAAAGGATTTCCTGTTTGAGCTACGTATGGGAAGAGGCAACTGGGCCCGCAGGAACAAGTCCAAGCCACGCCAAGCCAGCACCGTGCCAAGTCAATGGTCCACACCATACCGAAATCCAAGTCAGCGCCCATTCCAAGACGATCCAGCGCCTACCAGACGCGTTTCCCAGATGCGCTTACCTGATGCGCTTTCCAGACGCACATGCCAGAAGCGCTTGCCAGACGCACTTACCAGACGCACATGCCAGGCACACATACCGCACACGCATGCCGGCCCATGATACCACACTTTGTGCTAACGGTTTGCATCATTCCGGCGCTAACGTCTTGCGCCCTTCCAAAGACCATCCATCCTCGCCCTTCGAAACAGCGCCATGGCTCCAAGACTTCGTGATCAAAACCGTGTCATCTACGCACGATACACTTACGATCACGTAACTGAGAGCCGCTTCCGCCACCCCAACGGTTCTTCAAGCATGGAAGCTCCAACCGTCACCGGAGACGCTACTCCACCATCATGGCAAGATCTTTGGAAGATCCGGAAGAAGCCGACCTCCTTTTAGCTTGTTGATTTGATGAAAAGACAAAAGATACTTCACGGGACATGCATTTATAGATGAAGAGGCTCGCGTTGCTCTTGGACGCTTGAGTAGAAGGGGATAAGAAATCCAATTTCGTCACACATGAAGATCGGGAAAGACTTCTCCAAAATCAAAAGCAAGGAAATCAACAACTCTCCCGAGTTCACGGAGACCCTTCTCCCGTCAGGACCCGCACAATGGAAACTTCGCCCACAAAGTCGTACAGTCTATGATGAAACAGTTATGTGAGATTCTATGTTTCTCCAAGGCGTAGCGTCGAGACATATTTGCACCCCTCAACCGCACTGCATCAGGAAAGCAGGCGCTTCCATCCAGGGAAGCCGTCCCAAACCACAACCTCTCCTAGAAAGCACGATCGATAGATGGAACTGGGGACTCCTAACCTCTGTTCTCTTGAGGGATGTCGAGTTTGTGAACGTGACGCGACCTCCGACTTCAAAATGGTAACCATCAAGGCTCGAAAGTTGCAAGACGTCGTTCCAACATTCTCTCCAAAGTAGCTCCGCATCAACGTTCTCCGAAGTAGCTACGCATCAACATTCTCCGAAGCGGCTTCGCTTCAACCTTCGCTTCAACGCCACTCCTTCTTGCAAAGTTTGCTCGCTTACGCATCCGGCCAATCCTTTTACTTCCACGAAAGCCCATAGAATATCAGCCAACCTACTTTGTTACCACGACAATGTAGTCTCTCCTGATTACATCTCCAACCAAGAACTGTTGCCCCTCACTCATTGATACCCGCGTGAGCTTCACCGCACAGAACAATTACTACAAAGATGGAAACACGTATACCATACTTGAGGACGGAAGATATACATGGGATCCCTTTACTGTCAAAGCTCCGAAGACACAGTCTACCAAAAATCCTTACCCACAACAAGGTCCTCTACTCTTCAAGGGTGCAACGCAAGAATATCATCACCTCTCTGTCTAGAAGACGCCTTCAACACTTTACGAGGATGCGGAGGATCCCGAGCCTGCACTATCCAGAATATGTCATCATGTAATTTCTGAGCATCCCAGTGTCACATCCAGCAAGATGCATCGGCACCGAAGTTTTCTCCCAAATGGGAAGGGCCGTACCTAATCACCAAAGCGTATGACAGGGGTTACTACAAGATTATCAAAGAAGATGGGGAAAGCTAGAGACAGTCATCAACGGAAAGTGGCTTAAGGCATACTACGCCTAATCACTTCCCTGCAACATGCTACATCAAAAATTCTTACTCTTCAAGTCTCGAGTTAAATCTTCAATCCTCTGAGACTCCAAGGCTAAAGCTTTCTCCTCTTCCAGCATGGTTTTACGTGGCGGGAATCACACCAAAGAAGAATACCGGCTCATCGACTTTCACAATATTGAGACGATGCCGCAACCGGGTGATATTAAACTCCAAGGATTCACAGGTGGACACCATGTTCTCCCACCTTTGAATGGCTAACTCTGAGTGGCACGGATGGACGTATTCTCCATCTCGGCAATCATTGGCAAAAGACAGGTTCACTACGGAAACCAAGGCGGACGAACATCACTTCCTTTGCGCCCCTGGTAGCGATATGGCCGCATGTCTTCCATATCCTCGTATAAAGGACCACGAATTCTTTCCGCACCAGAAACCGCTAACATTTCGATAATTGGAGGAGAGACACCTCATACGAGTCCCAAACGACGAACCTGCATAGGGGTATTCATGACAAGAGAGCCCTAAATCAGCGTTCTCCAAGTCTGCAGCAGTCAACAAGGTTGGATTTGAAGGGAGGGGAACGACTAGGTCATCCTCGTCGATAACACTAACGCATGCTCCAACGGGATATCTCTACACAAAAGGAAAATTTTCCATTCATCAAACAAGCGGTAAAGCGTACGTCGGTCCACAAAGAAGAAGAAAACATCCGGTATGATTTTCTTAGAATAACCTTTGTTGGGATGCTCTGCCAGTCGGACCTCGCGCCTTCACCTGGAGAACTGGCTGGTTAGAAGATGGTTCGTCTCTTTGCGACATGACAAAGAGAGAAACTCAACAAGAAGAACCCTTTCTCAAACGAGGGAGATGATGCAATTACGTTGGGTATGAATACAGAACCTTAAAAAAGGAAAGGAAGCAATGAGGGACATAACGCTTCCATATTTTAGCATGGACAATGCCCTGATCGAAGCCGCGCGCGTGAAGGAAGGCAAAACAAGGAAACTTTGCTATATGTAGAAACACCTACTCCCTCCTTGTTTACACCGGTCTCGCTTGACTAGCGAATCGGCTTCCCCCACTTTTGCGCCGGTCCCGCCCACTAGCACGCTCAGTTTCCCAACTTGCCAACTTCCCAATGACCGCCCAAGTCACGCCAACAAGCACGCACAGCTTCCCTACCTTGCGCCGGTCCCACCAGCTAGCACGCACAGTTTCCTAACTCGCGTCAATTTCCCAATGACCGCCCAAGTCACGCCAACAAGCACGCACAGCTTCCCTACCTTGCGCAGGTCCCACCAGCTAGCACGCCCAGTTTCCTAACTCGCGTCAACTTCCCAATGACCGCCCAAGTCACGCCGGCAAGCACGCACGGCTTCCCCTACCTTGCGCCAGGTCCCACCCGGCCTAGCACGCCCGGTTCCTAACTCGCGTCAACTTCTCAATGCAGCTGACTTCCTGTCTCTCAATGATGCTTGACTTCCCAATTGCGCCATGCCTCCGATTTGTGCAAAACTACCGGAGGCAAGGATTCCAAATCCCATTTATAAAAGGTCGGACAAGCCTCCTCAATTCTCTTTACGGTTTGTTGTTGATAGTTTGTCACCATCTTATGCTTACCTCGCAACAAAGCCCATGTTCCGAGCTAAGCGGGGACTTAATGTTGATGGTGGTTTTTAAACAAGGGTAAAATCGTAAAACCCCATGACCTAGTGTTACCCGCAACACATTAACTAAGAGCATTTAACTCAGGTGTAAATAATTAATAGGGGTATTTTTTCAAAATACCAAATTAGGGTTTTCGACACAGAACCCTAATGCCAAAACCAAGCCGCATACTGCGCACCATGGCAGCAATGCCAAACCAAGCCGCACACTGCGCACCATGGCAACAATGCCAAACCAAGCCGCACACTGCGCACCATGGTAACAATGCCAAACCAAGCCGCACATGCGCGCACCATGGCAACAATGCCAAACCAAGCCGCATGCTGCGCACCATGGCAGCAATGCCAAACCAATCCGCTCCTGCGCACCATGGCAACAATGCCAAACCAAGCCGCACAGACATGCGCACCATGGCAACAATGCCAAACCAAGCCGCATTGCTGCGCACCATGGAAGCAATGCCAAACCAAGCCGCACACTGCGCGCACCATGGCAACAACGCCAAAACCAAGCCGCACACGCGCACCACAAGACACCGAAACCAAACTACATATCGCACCCATTGGCAACCATGCCAAACTAAGCCGCTATGCCATTGGCACACGCCAAATATAGCGCCCTAGGCTTGCAAGACTTGCAACTAGGTCAACATGGCCGTACGTGCCATTGGCACATGCCAACACGTATCGCAAGCCATATTTCCAAGCCGCTATGCCATTGGCACACGCCAAATATAGCGCCCTAGGCTTGCAAGACTTGCAACTAGGTCAACATGGTCGTACGTGCCATTGGCACATGCCAACACGTACCACGAGCCATACTTCCAAGCCGCTATGCCATTGGCCCACGCCAAATATATTTTGCCCTAGGCTTGCAAGACTTGCAACTAGGTCAACATGGCCGTACGTGCCATTGGCACATGCCAACACGTACCACGAGCCATACTTCCAAGCCGCTATTGGCCCATGCCAAATATAGCGCCCTAGGCTTGCAAGACTTGCAACTAGGTCAACATGGTCGTACGTGCCATTGGCACATGCCAACACGTACCACGAGCCATACTTCCAAGCCTCTATGCCATTGGCCCACGCCAAATATAGCGCCCTAGGCTTGCAAGACTTGCAACTAGGTCAACATGGCCGTACGTGCCATTGGCACATGCCAACACGTACCACGAGCCATACTTCCAAGCCGCTATGCCATTGGCCCACGCCAAATATAGCGCCCTAGGCTTGCAAGACTTGCAACTAGGTTAACATGGTTGTACGTGTCATTGGCACATGCCAACACGTACCGCAAGCCATATTTCCAAGCCACTATGCTTTTGGCACACGCCAAATATAGCGCCCTAGGCTTGCAATACTTGCAACTAGGTCAACATGGCCGTACGTGCCATTGGCACATGCTAACACGTACCGCAAGCCATATTTCCAAGCCGCTATGCCATTGGCCCACGCCAAATATAGCGCCCTAGGCTTGCAAGACTTGCAACTAGGTCAACACGGCCGTACGTGCCATTGGCACATGCCAACACGTACCGCAAGCCATATTTCCAAGTCGCTATGCCATTGGCCCACGCCAAATATAGCGCCCTAGGCTTGCAAGACTTGCAACTAGGTCAACATGGTCGTACGTGCCATTGGCACATGCCAAACACACATATTTGGTAGCCTAACTTGCAAACCGTGCAACCTACCACCTAGGCATTCCGCACATGCCATTGGCACATGCCAAACACACACGCTGGTAGCCTAACTTGCAAACCGTGCAACCTACCACCAAGGCATTCCGCACATGCCGTTGGCACATGCCACACACGCCACTAGCGGCTCGGCATTACCACTTACGCTCGAGGTGCAACTCGCAACGAAGGTATTCCGCACATGCCACATGCGTCCCTAGCGGCACCACTTGCACGCAAGATGCAACCAACACTCGAGACATCAACACAAGGCGGGGATGATTTAGGGTTTTGGTTTGGCGGTCACAGCATGCAGCGTACACTACGCTCACATTAAGAAAGCGTGAAAAGGAATAAAGCGGTCAAATAAAAGAGGAAATAATGGTGAAAACGTTTTCACCCATTAACACCATGCGGTTACCACCTCCTCCCATTATTTCACCCTTTACTCTCTTCCTTCATGAGGCCGAGTACGTTTCAATCTCGACTTGTATAAATAGGTCTTACCTATTTCCACCGGACAACAAGTCTCGGTCGGAGAAAAATACTACACTCTCGAAAGGCAACTTTGCAAGCTCTCCCAAAAGCTTCCACCTCTTGCAAGCTTCAAGCTTTCACTTTTTCGATACAAGTCGAGACGCTACTCTCCTAGAATTATTCTCGGGTCTCAACACCTTTCTTTGCTTCCCTCCCTAAATCAACCCTTCTCCTCCACTTTGTGACCGAAGCAAGTCCGGAACGGCCATTTCTTGGTTTAGGCCGGACTTGTATGAATTGATCTCTCGAATCTATAAAGTGCTCACGTGCAGCACATTTGTTTAGGGTTTGAACCATTTTCTCACTCACCTACCGAATTTATCGAAATCGCGAAACGATTTTTACCCATAAATGACAAAGATATGCCAAGACTTGCCAAGAATGGTCGAGACACTTCAAATGCCCCAGGCACTCTTGGCTCAACGTGTACCTCGGCGCCTTGAGCATACACTGACTCCTTGGAAGAGACCCTCGGGCGTCCAACCAGGGTATAACCTTATATATATAGTTGGAAATCCAAGGTATCTCTCCAGGATAGGCTTTCATGGGCCCCAAATCTTCATGACTCAGGTTCCAGGAGCGGTATAACCTTTTCCTGAGCCATGTCAAGAGATACCTCCTTATATGACGCACTTTAGGTCTTACATTTGCCTCTTGCGAAATATCATTCGCGAACTAGGGTGTACGCCATAAAGGTTCGTCCCATTCACTCACTCTTCCACTTTTGTTAATTCATTCAATCATTCATTTTTGGTTATCTCTTGTTATTATGTTTGCGAAGCTATCGCACAATTTTGCTTTGTTTGTTGTAATCTCATTTCAATTCTTCAATCAGATTTTCATACATTCTTGATAGCGAGATTCTCTCGCATTGCTTCTCCAACTATTATTTCTTTCTCTTACTCTTGATATGCCTTTGTCACTAATTTTGATGATAACGATTATTCATTTCTTCCATCTTTTGCTCATGCTACTCTCTGCCTCTTCACCATTCAAACCTCTTAATGATTCCTTTTCATCATAATTTTCAACTGCCTTCATGTACTCACTTCGCAATGTATCTTCTCCTCTTGCATCTATGGTATCCACCATCAACCTTTCTCTTCTTTTTCATCTTTTATATTTTGCTTCAAACCCTTCCTTTTGCGGCTCTTTCCTCGCAACTCTCCACATCAACCTCGTAGCATTTTTGTCCTTCCAACCAATCTCCCTTTATAATTCCAACACCACTAGGATGAGGAAACTTTATACACTGATGATACGTTGACGCTACACCCAGAATTTCATGCAACCATGGCCGTCCAATTAATGCATTATAAGGGGATTCCACATCAACTACACAGAACAAAACTTCAGTTGATAATCCTTGCAAGGGTATTCTCATATGAACTTCTCCCTTAGGCTTATTCGTTGTACCATTGAAACCATATATTTTGTATGTCGAAGGTATCAAATCTTCATCCTTCCCTCCCATAGTCTTGTAAGTATGGTAAAAAGAATGTTTCTCGAGCTCCCAAGTATCAATTAAGATTCTATTGATCGCCCAGCAATTTTCTGCTTCATCATCTTCGCCATCAACAGGTTTTGGATTAATTTCCAATTTTACAACCAATGGGCTATCATGTATCTCTCTGCCTTTAGGTATTTCTTTCGCAGAGAAAGAAATAATCTGCAATTGCCACTCTTTTAACTACGACGTCTTCGCAATGTTCATTACTTCTTTATCATCAGCATCCCTCGCAAAAATCCTACTGAGTACATTATCATGAAAATCTTCAATTGTGCGGTACAAATGTACAATGGAGTTGCAAAACAAATTTTTAGCTTTCGCTCCAACTTCTATTACGAATGTTTCTTTCCCCTTTGCTGAGTTTGTCCTGTGCATCTCTGGTGGTGGTGGTAACGGTTGAACTTTCTCTTCACTTTTTAGAAAGTGATTCAGCTTTCCTTGGTCAATCATTCTGAGGATGATTCTTTTTATGTTTCTGCAGTCATTTGTTAGATGTCCATGAAAGCGGTGGTAAGAGCATAATTCGTGACTTCTATCACCTGGTGGCGGTTCATTCCCCATGTTCCATGGTGCGGGTATGTTTTCCATCAAGAGTATAGCTTCCCATATTTTTTCCACACTAGTATTTAGTGGTGGCATTTTGATTTCTTCCCATACTACTCTGTGACGTCGCTGCCCTCCATGATAATTCTGCCTTTGACTTCCATAAGTTTCTTGCGGATGATCAAGTCTTTGAATTTTGTTATTTCCGCCACGGTTGTAGTAGTTCCTTTCTCTCTCAAATTCTTCTTGATCACGGCTTCCCATAGCTACTATCTTTGGCTGTCCATCGTCTATTATCCTTTCTTGTTGACCTTGCGAAGTGCTCGCCACTGTGTTTATCAGTTTGGGTAATAAGCTTGCATTCGCAGCATTTGAACTTGTATTCGCAATTGGATATGATTCCATTTCATTTTGCCTTTCCTCTAGAGCAATATATTCTTCTTGAAGTTCTGCAACTCAGTCATCGTGATTGTATTCTTGACTCTAAAAATTTGAATATATAACAAATTGGTTGCGAACATAGCATTTATGAACGATAGAATAAGATATCTTTCATCCACTCTTCCAGCCATTTCACTACACATCGTTTTCCATCTTACAGTTAAATGTTTCAAACTTTCGCCAACTCTTTGTTTCAGCCCGAACACATCTTCAATACACAGTCGCGAAGAGTTGTTACTTATATATGCCCCTAAGAATATAGCTTGTAAATGGTTAAATGACGTGATTGTGTTTCTTGGTAAACCCTCAAACCATTTTAATGCTTCTCCTGTTAAACTTGTTGCAAAGTATTTGCACAATATGGCATCATGATTTTCCCATTGTAACATACATCTCACATAAGCTTTGATGTGTTGTATCGCACAAGTTGTTCCATCAAAAATCTTTGGTTAATGCGGGTAAATTGCACTTTGGGGTATTCCTCCTAACCGCACTTCTAATGTAAAGGGAGTTTTCGCAGACCTCTTCGATGGCCTCATCAAATTGTCTTCTTCCTCCTCCCCTCTGCTGTTCAGCATTCGTCTCATTTCTGCCAATTCTCTCAAGATTTGTTCATTTTCCTCAGAATTCGAATCTATTGGTCTTTTTAATTCTGCCTCTCTCCTTCTGCGTTCATGTCTACTTAGATTTTCCTGTTCATCATTCTCTTCTCTTCTTTCTCTGCGATTTTCTCCTTCACCTCTTTCACGAATTCTCACACCATTATATCTATCATTTTCTTTTCTTGGTTGTCTATCAGTTCTCCTTTGTGTTCTTTCATATTCTTCATTGATATTTCCATTGTTGCGATTTTGTTCGCGTCTTCTTTCTCGATTGTCATGATTATTCTGCTGAATTGCTTCTTCCAATTCTCGTTCTTCCATTTCTGCTCTTAATCTTTCCCTTTCGCAAGCTAGACGCGCTTGTTCAATATAATGCCTTTCGATGTCATCTTCAATCTCCTTTTGTTTCCTCCGTGTTTCTCTCCCATGCAATATTCTCTTTCCTTCTTCCTGATTTTCTTCACCAATTAGATTATTCTGCTCTTGACGCTGCCTATTTTCTTGATTTCCGCCATCTTGGCCATTCTGCAGAATTTCAGGACGTGGAATATAACGATCTTCTACCACTTCTCTTCTCTCACAACATCCTTCACCGAGATTTGGCTCTCTTTCTAAATTTTCTTCATTAACATTTTCTACAGGTAATATTCTTCTCATATCCTCTCTAACTGATCCTGATCTTGACCTGGTATTACTTCTTGACCTTCTATTCTGCAACCTCATATTTTCCATTCTTAATTCATGGTTTTGCCTTGTTAAATTTGCACGTTCTTCCGCTTCTAACCGCCTTTCTTCATGTATTGTTAGCCTCAATGCTTCTAATGCTGCGATTTCTTCATTTCCACGAATTGTTTCTCCCATCTCTTCTCGATTTCTCTCCTCTTGTCCATTATTTATCAATTGTTGCACTTCTTCTCTTTCCTCCATAGAATCTGATCTCCATGTATGCACACTCACTCTATCATAATCTATTATTATATTCGGTGCTGGTTGAATTAGTGGTTGAATTTGACCTTCTTCTCCATCTCTTACGTTTATTCTTGAGGGTTCACCTACTTCATTTCTCCTTTCTCCAGCTAATCTCCTGCTTCTTCTAACAGTCGTTGGTTGTTCTGATGCATTCCTTCTTCTAGCCATTTCTTAATTTTGGTAAACTGTTGAAAATTATATGAAATTTCTTCCCTACTACTCCAAATTCCTTCAAATCACGATGTCGATCCTTACTCTCTCCCTGTTTCTAGTGTCATTATGTAGTTGCAGGAAATCCTACACTACACCCCTCACTAGAATTCACACAACTAATTCATTTGAAGATGAATAACTATGAATTTTATTGATTATTTTCTTGAAATGTTTACAAAGGAAGATAGAACAGAGCTAAAGAAATTACAAATCACTCCGAAGTTTCTCTCTCCTAATGACTTGCTTAACAATTCAAAAAGAACTCTCCCTACAACAGACTTACTCAACCCTTTATATAGTGTAATACACAGTGGATGACAGCTAAGTTGTCCTTTATTTTCGGGAATGACTTGCGAAATATCGCAAGTGTACAAGTGTTCGTCCTCGCGACACTCCTAAATCTCGCTAAATCTTCACACCTTTCTCATGTTCTGGCTATCGTCATCCCTTGCGTCATTTATATTACTTCCCTGCGACACCTTCACAATGATGTCGTTTATGAATCTCGCGAGATATTGATATTGCGATATTCTGATCCTACAGTTAGTTTGTAGTAGGCTAGTGTCTGTAGCGGCTTAATACAGTGTGTGTTCAATCTGGACTAGGTCCCGGGGTTTTTTTCTTCATTTGTTGTTTCCTCGTTAACAAAACTTCTGGTGTCTGTGTTATTTCTTTTCCGCATTTTATTTTGTTATATAATTGAAATATAACAGGTTGTGTGTTGAATCAATCAGTTGGGAAATCCGACCTTTGGTTGTTGATTGAAATTGATTGATACTTGAACATTGGTTTTTGGTACCGTTCAAGTTAGTTTCTCTTGTATTCAATTAGACTGTGATTTCTATTTGCTTGAGTAAGTATTGAATCGAGAAATTGAGATATAACTCTTTGATATACTTTTTATTAAGATTGAGTCTGACTGTCTAGTTGATTCTCTTAAAAGTATATTGGAGTTAGTCCATATATATTGCTAAGCGAATTATTTGGTGAGGTTGTTGTACCCCCACTTTTTCAATTGGTATCGGAAGCAGGCAAACACGTTTAAGACATCATAAGTCCGTGTTTGTAGCAATCTGTCTCTATGGACGAAAGATTATCTCTTCTCATTGCGCACACCAAAATGTCCTTCAAAGCTTTCAATTATGCCAAATGTCTTGGAACTACCTCAAAGGATAACTCCTTAACTGATTATTTCGAATCCCGAGGTAGAAAGGGTGTTTTATCGAATCTTGATGAGACATTTGACATTTTGTCAAAAGCTGAAATGGATATCACCAGAATCTCAAAAAAATCGACTGTGGCTATTGATTTTCATAATCATGCTCAGCTCATTGATGAATTTGAGAAGTCTCTTGGTCGAGAATGGGAACTCTATAGTATAATTGAATCCTTCTCCAACAATATCGAAAAACTTATTCAAGAAACTACTCTTCAGCGTGAAAAGATTATTGTTCTTGAGAATACTGTTAAAGAAGACTCAATTAGAGATAAACGTTTGATCGAGACGCACTCATATGATCTAAACAGACTTCGTGTTGAAAAGGAGAAACTATGTACTTCCCTTAATCTAGCCCAAGAACAGTGCAAATCCTTGAAAAAGGAAAACTCTATTTTAATGAGAAATTCTTTTGTACCTATGATCAATTCTCAAACAGAATTACAGTACATGAAGAGATGTTCTCCAAAGGAAGTTTCTGCTGAGATGGGTTTACATAACTTGCAATCTTCTATTAGGGCTATGAATTCAAAAAAGACTCATGTAAACGTTTCTCCTCCACGAACCTGTTCCTTCTGTGGGAAAAAGAATCACCTTGTTCATCATTGTTTTGCTAGAAAGAAACAGATTTCTGATCTTCAAAATCTACTTCTTTTCACTGTCAACAGAGTAAACTCTCTAATGACCACTACAATGGATTTTATCCCTGCATAAAAACAGGAGTCTCATAGGATGGATTTCAATGGTCACCCGTCTCGAAATCCTCACCGGAATTGTGTTTCTCCGAATGGTGCAAAAATACACATTCCAACATCTATGAGAATAAATCTAGTAAATCTAAGTCTAAATGATGGAGACATGTCTCGTCTATTTCTCTGGAACCGATTTCTAGAGGTCCTAGACTTAATTCTCATAAAAATACTTCTGAGGGATCACCTGACAAGGTTATGATAAATTCCTATGGAATAAAAAATAACTGAAGGAGGATAAGAAATACCAGGTTCAAACCTTCAGATGTAATTTACAACTCATCTCTCAATACTCATAGTGAGATTACATCTCACTTGACTGCCTAATCGTAGGCACTCTTATTCTTGTATCTGACTTGAGAGATGCAAGAATGTCTATTGGGAAATGCTCAAGTCTACTGTAATTTTCCATTTGTATTGTGTTTGATTTTTTTTGTGAAAGTTGAGTCTTTTGACTCCTTGTTGCTATGTATCACACTTTTATGCTCTGGTTAATTTTTGAGTCACGATGAAGTGGGATACATGAAAACAGAGGTATTATATTCTTGTAAAAACTCTTTTTTTCGGTTATTTTCAACCAGTCCACGAACGTCCGTGTCTCTCTTGGGAGTTTAGGGTTTCCACAACAAGGGTTTCACTCTCTTGCTTAAAAACATTTATATATATTATAGTGTTTTGCCTTCCCTAATAAAAAAAAGGGGATATGGAGAACTCCTCAAGACCTCAAGAACTTGTGAACCTTGAGATGGAAGAAGACTCTAAAGGACGTGATTCTGTTCAAGAACTTGTTTTGAAAAGGATGATTGAAAGGAAAGAGTACAACGCCTATGTTGGAGAGTCTGTCAAGGATTTAATTCTGTTTCAAAATGACTCTAGAGTCGAGTTTGCAAACCTTCAACTGCAAATAAATCAGCTTATTGATGGAAGGGCCAAAATCCTTGATAATCAAAACACCTTGATCAGGAATCAGAAGAAGCTCATCATGGACTGTTTCAAAGCTAGGCATCTTGCCCACACTGTTGATCGAAAAGTTAATGTTCTAACTCATGAACATGGAATTTCTACGGTCAAGAAAGTCAAGGACATCAGTGATACCTTTTTTGATGGACCCTTTCAAAGGTATGAAGTTATCAAAGAAACTTGATTTTCTCTTTTTGTCTAGGAAAACTTCTTATGAGAATTTTATTCTTGTGTTTTTAAGAAGAATAACTAGGGATTGGAATAGCCATTATTGTGATTACACATAGCTATGTCCAACGATTTCATCTTCATGTTTTTAGATTTATTTATTTAAATTCTAAGTATTTTGGAAGATGATTTTTGCAATTTTAATCTTTATGATTTTGTATATTGCAAACTGTTATGGGATATGTTGTTTACGTCCCCAGTGAACTGTGGTATCCCATACTTGTTCAAAAGTTATCTCTATTATGTCGGTATGAAAGTATTGCAAAAAGTACTGCAAAAGTTAAAGCCTTTTATGTCATTATTTGATGGAAGAAAGGATAAAACTTTTGTTTACAAGGATTATGTCTATTGTATGTCATTGTGCAAATAGTGATGGAAAATAGAATGAATCCTTGTGTATTCCGCAGTATTGGTCGATCTCTGATCCATATTTTTTATGTATATAATGTGCGACTCCGTAAGTTTTCTTATGTTGAGCATTTCCGATTAAAATAATCATGGGTTCTCTTGTGGTTAATTTAATCGAGTATTTTGGATACAAATTCATATTCTTATATGATTTGTGTTGCCCAAAGAAACTCTTTTTTTTTTTGTGAAAGTAAGGTCGCTCTTGTTGTTCTTTCGGGAATGACATTTTATGGGGGAGAGTTCTTAATTGAACTTGTGCTTAATTGTCAAATCTTTGTGGGGAGTGCGGGTGTGGAATATTATAGGGGTTATCTTGTATCTTTATAAACTCCTTGATGAATGCATTTAGCTTCGGTTATATGATTGCATCTAAAAAGTTGATGTGTACTTTCCTGTGGTCATGAAATGTCTATATGGAAATTTCATTAGGATCCCACTAGTTTTCGTACCTTTGCCAATTTTATTGACGAAAAGGGGGAGAATTAATGTGTAGTTCACGCTACAAATACATATGGTTTTCATTTTTTATTTTTTTATTATTTTTGTAGTTATATTAGGTTTACATTTTAACCCATTTTATCTTAACCCTAGTAAATTCTATGGTCGAGCCAGGATAAGCATTAATTTTTTTTGTGAAGATCTTCCTAGATTCAATACCTAGTTCCTCCCTTGATGTTGTCCATTATGAAGATGTAATATTAATTCCCTCAAGGACACTATATTATGTAGATTTAAATAAGAATGTCTTGATATTTTAATAAATTATTAAATTATCGATGAATTAATATTTTGCTAATGTTATACTTAGCTGGTGCTGTCCTACGTCATCTGTACGGACTCAAATAATGCAACCAATCTTGTCAGTGCATGATAGCTGTTTCACAGTTGTAATAACAGAAATAGTTTTCTGTTGATGTTATTTTCCTTTCACCTCTTGTAATTCGAGTCTTAGTTCTGTTGAGTCTGGTCTTTATATAGACCTAGTCCTATATCTTTTTTTCTAACTTCAGCAATACACCAATATGGTAGCCCTGGAAATGTGTATGTTTTATGTGCCTACTTGTGATAACCGCAAGTGCACGGCGTCTACAATGTAGACAATGGCAAATACGGGTCGATCCACGAGACTTGTGGTCTTTGGGTTGATCTTAAGCTTTCTTCTACTGAATTCCTAGAGGTGTAACACAATTATGAGTTTTGTCGATGCGACTGAGTTTGCATAAGTAACTGAAATAGTGAAATCAGATGTGATATAATGATAATGGGGATGCTAGGGTCTTCAAATCCACCTCTAACTCCTATTGTGTGTTCAACTAAGTTGAATTTCTTGTTCCTATGCCAGATAAGTGAAGTTTGTCAATTCTACCACCTATCTAAGGAGTTTCTCCATGTAATGCTTCAAATATCAGCTAAAGTACTAACCCAGAACACTAGTTGTCTAATTAAGTACAACTAGTCAAGGGAATTAGCAATTGTATCTAAGGTATGAGTTTGCAAAGAATCTCAAAACAGTTGTAACCTAAGCCGCAATGGATACAAGGCATCCATTGTGAGAAAAAAGTTTTGGATACTAGAATTGAAGACATCTTTATAGTTTAAGCATTCAAAAACAGTTCAACAGAGTTAAAATACAACATGGAATTAGGGTTTCAATGAAACCCTAGCAAACTAAACTAGAACATGATTAAATGTTTAAAACACAATTTAAACTACAATTAAACCTAAAATGGTGCTCTGGCTAGCCCAGGCATAAACTCTAACACACACAGACTCTTCTATTTATACATACACAATACCAAAAACAAACCCTAGTTCTTCAAAACAGAAATTTACATCATACCCTTTGGCCCATACCCTCTGAATCGAGCTCTCCTCTTGTCAAATCGTCCATGCGTCGATTTGTTGTACAAACCCTAGCTCTAATTTTCTCTAAGTTAGCTTCTAGGGTTGGGAGAAGCTAAGAGAGAGAAAACTAGCCCTAGAGAGGTGGAGAAGGTGGTGCGGTACATTGCGAGGATGGTTGTTCTTTGTGTCGAGGAGGTGATGGAGGTGGTTTGCAAGGTATGGGAGAAGAGAAGAAGGGCGAGCTCTGGTTTCTCCGAAGGTGTCGGGGGTGAGGGGAAAGAGAAAGATGGAAGAGAAATGGGTTTGGTCGACTAGGGTATAGGGTTAGGGAGTTTTGTTGTGAAGCGGAGGCATCGAGGTTTGATGAGGAAGGCGGAGCGAGCATTGGATGCGAATGGGCGAGATCTGAACGGCTCAGGATATAGGCAGTTCTGGTGTTGAGCGGGAGCATCGAGAGATTTGATGGGAGGGATGCAGCGAGCGTTGGATGCATAAGATGGAGATCTCAACGGCTCAGAAATGATGGGCTTGGATCCGGGTCGGGTCTTGGATAGCTTGGGCCCATGTCTTGTTAGATGGGTTGCTCCTTGTTGGGTTGCAACTGTTACGCGCGCGGGCTTTGGCTTTCTGTTCCATAGACGCTTGCCTCCAATTTCTGCTCTTTTGGCTCCTCAATTTCTCCGAGCTTTATTTATTACCTAAAAACACAAAATTAATTAGTACACATATTTATTCTTGAAAACAAAGAAAATACAGAATCTGGGATAATATCTGATTCTTGAGCACAAAAGATGAGTAAAATGCCAATAAAAAGATGTATAAATATGCAATATTTGGCACTCATCAAATACCCCCAAACCTGAATTTTACTTGTCCTCAAGTGAAACAGAAAATAAGAAATCCTAACTATACCCTGTCATTTGGTCTCTCGAATGCATTTAGCGTATGCACTAAGCCTTTAAACCCCTAGGTGTCCCTAGTGGACGAGTTGTAGTCTCGTGAGGGTTTACCAGAGGTGTACCCACAAAACCTTCTCCAACTTCAGTGTAAAAGAGTCTCAAGCATCCAAGGAGCTATGAGTATATAGAGTTTCGCATGCTAGTAATGGAAGTTAGAACTACCAAAGAACGCATTCTCATCCTTAAGTGCTTTGAGCGAGAAGTAACCATACCATATGAAAGAATTCGGATTCGATTGTGATCATAAGCCTCGACTTCGCCTCACCATTAGGGTTTTATGATAATTGCACTCAAAAAGACCGCTTTTTAGTCTCTCATGTGTGCAGGCGGGAATAAAAGAGAAATCCCTGCACACGTTGTAGGTAAGAAGGCTAACCTTCCGAAATAAATTCGGAGACTCCACGAGAAGTGTGGACAAAAAGAATCTTTTTCGATGATCTCTAAGAAAGGAAATCAACCATTAGCAAGGATGGGAGTACTCACTTACCTTTTCACCCGATCGGCAATTAATATCACTCTCTCATAAGAACCATAAAAACGTCTTCGGTCTTTGGTCTTCAACTGTTGATGACGAACTTCTGAACTTCACAAAAACTTGAATTTTTTTTATTTTTTTTTTATTTTTTTTTTATTTTTTTTTTAAGAACTTACAATAAAGCAATAAAACTTAATTTTTCATTAATTCTCATCCTATTTTCTTTTCTTTTTCTTTGTTGCTTGTAAACCTTGGACTATCTCAACTTTTCTTCCAATATTCTGATGATGCTCCGTTTCTTGACGATGATGTGTTTCTATGGGTCTCGTTGATTGAGAGAGAGAGTGATGCTAACCGCAAATCGATATTTAGAAGGAGTTTTCATCTTTAAACGTCACCCTCATGATTGACAAAAACTAGCACTCAAGAGATCAAAAGTAGTGCTTTGAAATTGGTGCGAAGTTGGGTAGCTCACCATTCCTACCCGGAATTGACGTACGGTGACACACACTCTAATAACTTTTCTAGAAAGTTGCAAAAAATTGAATGTTGGTGCCTCACTTGATGTAAAATGGGTAGTCTCCACTATGGTTGATCACAATTCTACTACCGAATATCTAAACAACACCTAATTCGCCCTCCGGTATGGTGAAATCCAACTTTAACGCTCTAATCAACTAAGAAACCCGATTGCGTTCTCCAGTACTTCCAAGTTCTGTTATTTCGGTCAGACTCTCTATGTAAACATAGCTAGAAGCATGCTAGTGACTCTAAAATCTCTAAAAGTTGGAGGTTTTTATTTACAAAAAGAGTTTTTTTTTTTTTTTTTCGAAATAAAAGACTAAAAACTCTATATGCAAATGTACCCCCAAACCTAAATCAAACATTGTCCTCAATATGTCAACGAGATAGGAAAAATTTAAACAGTCACATACCAAGAGAACTATCTTTGATAAGAGAAAAGGGAAGAGATTCTTGGTATGTCGGCGGGAGCAAGGTTAGAGCTTCATTTGTCAAGGCTAGAATCCAACAGATCATATTGGATTAGCACAAAATATGTACAAGAAGACTCAACCGATTCAAGAAAGAAAAATTTAACAAGTCCTACTGGATTATATACAATGAAAATTCACCATACACCAACAATCTAAAGAGTTGAGGATCAATCCAATAGAAAATATGTACAAACATCAACAGTCTTACACATATATAACATGAGAGTGCAAGTAAGACTGCAAATGGGAATGATTTTCCCCCAAACCTAAACTTGTCAACAGATGTGTTTTTGAGCACAAAATCTTGCAAATTTAAAGGTACATCATGCACAAGGTCTAACTCAAAGTGAAATACGCTAAGAACAGAGCGGACATACATATTCCAAATTTGTGGTTCCCTAAAGGTGTTATACTTTGATGCAAAATAGTCCAAGAGGACTTGGGAAGCACAAAGCTCTAGGCCTAAGTTAGGCATTTTCAGAAAGGTTGGTTTTTCAATTTTGTTACAAACTACACCTAGGTTTGGTGGAGGAGTTTCAGTCTGTGACTTAGGAGAGAAAGTAGGTAAATTTAAGTTGTTTTCATGCGTACGATCATTTGCACCATCACATACTTTCCTAAAGTCAGGCAAAGGTAAATCATGCTCACCTGCATAGAGCAATTCATCAATCTCCATGTCATACTCATCAGAGGAGGCAACATATTGTGACATGTGCAGGGAATCAGACACAACAATAATATCATGATCCAAAAGAACATTAGTGTCAACAGAAGATTCATCCTTTCCTAAGTCACAAACAAGTTGTGTAGCATGCTCACTTTCACTAAAGAATTTCACAAACCCAAGCTCAGAGTCAACATCACATGTATGAATGTTAGAAGAAGTATCATTCATAGGGTTCACAGAAGAGACGCCTAACGTCTCTGAACCCAAAGATTCCATCATATTTTCTGCATGCACATGCTCTTCTAACATATCATATTCATCATCATCATCATCATAACAAAAATGCATTTCCCTATTAGCATTTCTAGTGTACTCATCTACCTCTAGATTAGGTTCGTATTCAGTGTATGGTTGTGCATATGGTTCACTAGAGAAGGGATGATCATGCATTGCTTTCCATCCAAGTATATCATTTCTTTGTTCTATAAGCTTTTCCATTAGTGACTGCATACAAGGGGTTGGGGGAGTATAATATTGTTCAACTTCCCACTGTGATGGATGATGCATGTGTGCATGGTCATCATGGCTTTCCCTAGACCGCCTAAACTCATGCAAAATGTAGCAGTTCTCGGCGGGGGTGGTCTAAGCTACCACATAAGGTACAAGCATACATTTCATATTGCCTAGGGAATTAGATTCGACGGATTTCTCATGTAATTGCCTTTCTAAAGCGAGATACTTGAGCTTCTAATTGATCGAGAAGTGATGGTGGGTGTGAGAAAAGTGTTCATTTTCAACCTGTGGTGGATGATACATGTGCTCATAATGATTAGGGTATGTGAAGTCAGGGCCCTGAGAAGGCTCATAATATTCCCTAAAATCATCATGGACTGTGGGGAGTTCATACTGTGAAGCATGCCCGTAAGTAAGCTCTCTGATGGATTTGTTTCCATCCCCAGTTGCAGCCCAAAATCCTGACATGGTCTAGCAACTCAATTAGCCTAGCACACATCAAGCATGTAAAACTAATGATGTCTCAAAACAGGAAGCTAAGCCCAAGTGATGCAAAGCCCAGGCTATGTAAAGATGCACAGCCCAGTTTATGCAAAACCCAGAGTACAGTGGGCTTTAGTTTGGTTTTAGTGGGATTGGTTTGGTTTTGTGGGCTTCTTTGGTTTTGTTGGGATTCAGGGTATGTGTAAGGCCCAGGTTATGTGCGAACAAGTGGCACGGGAGGCCTCGGCTACGATGATGTAAAGCACGAGGTTATGGAGGCTTCTAGTTTGTTGCGAGCTCAGTGAGACACAACTCGCTCAACAAAATTGACACCGATTCTAATCACGAGAGGAGTGAGCATGGATTACACAAAGCACGGCTTAGGTTGGTCACGGGTTAAATGCACGGGGTCATGAGATGCTCATGCAAATCATTTGTTTAACAATTCACTCGGGTGTCATAGATTTGATGCACAAAGATGCCTGGGCAGCAGCTAGTTGAGCTAAGCACTAATGGCAATCACCAAGGCAGAGCAACGATCAAGATATTACCAAGCAACTCATGCACGGAAAAATAGCAATTGGGTAAGAAGCACTGAGCAGCCTATGCACAGTCCCAGTGAGACACACAGCAAAAATTACAAAATTTCAAACATACAGGAATGCTTGGGTGCTGGTGGAGAATGCACAGAGTTGCAAATGAACACACACAGGCCCTAGTGCGGCTCACGGCACATGACAGATTAATCAAAAACTTGTACAAAAATCAACATACCAATTCACAAAACTAAGCACACGAAGTGCTTTGAAAGTCTTGGTAGTCGTTTGGTCTTCACGGCTCGGTTTATGACTAAGTGCAACAAAACTTATGCCTTTGGTCAAGTGCACGAAACAGATTATGTGCGAGCACAATTTAGCGAGATGCAAGGTCGGGTGCAGATGATTATGCTTACTCAAGTTGCTCAACACTCATTCAAATGCTATAGGTCGCACACAATTTGCGAGAATTTGTTGCACAAATGACAGTCACTGACAAATAAGCAAAGCTTGGTCTTTACAACATACCACTTTGGGTGTCAACAAGGCCGAGTTGTTGTCACTCTTCATGAGTCTATGCTCTAAAATTTTCAGGGTAGATGGAAAAGCTAATACCAATTCACAATTGCAACAGGGTCGACAGGTAATGCTCAGGGTATGCAACTCAAATGGTTATACAAGCATAGTATCAGATTTTAGAGCATGCAAAAGTGCTGTGGCATTAAGTCACTCGGTGACTTCATTTGGCTGTCCACAGATTTCGAGGGTTGATAGAGTTACCAGGGTCTCACAGATTCAAGGTCTAACACACGTTTAAATATGCATAAAGTCTCAGGGCATGTTGTGTCAACAAGCTCAGTTGATATCAACTCTGGGGTTGCGGCTACAACCACTTGGCATTCCAAGTTGTAACTCAAAACCTGCAGCTTCAGGGGCTAGCAAGGTGGTAAGTGGCTCACAAGGTCACTCAAGGCAAAGGCAGATGAGATGAGCTGGCAACAACCTAGCTCAATAGGGTCTGCAGCTTAAGCTCAGGGCAGATGACAACTAGGTTTTAAAGCACAGGCCTTGGGTATCTGTAACTCAAACTCACAGCTTCAGGGGGCTGGAGTTAAGCTCAGAGTTATGCTTGCAAACACAGGGTGTGCCGAGCTATTAAGTCAACTGGTTCAGTTGACAGCAACTAGAGAGGCTAAGTTGCGGCTCAGCTTATGCACAGGACAGCTCTTGTTGTGTGGATTTTAAATGGATTTAAGCAAAACACAACAGATGGCTTAGCTTAGGTTGACAGGGCTGATGGCTTACAATTTCAGTTGACTCAGGTGTGTCAACAACCTTGGTTGACTGAGTAGAGTATGGAAAGTACAGGGCAGCTAGTCTATCATGCAAAACATGATTCACAGGTCATGCTCATACAACTTGGGAATTGCAGCAACTTGGTTACCCGGTTGCGGCTCGATCTCTACGGCTGCAGGGGTGGAGCCGAGCACAAGGCAAATGTAGACTAAGATGTTACGAAAGCTCACACAAGAACAAAGGTTTCAGGGCATGAGCACTACCTAGCACAGGTGAAGACACACTCAGGTTACACACAAGCACACAGGTGCATAAACAAAGATGCTCAGCTTACCTTCAGTCATGTACAGGTTAGCATAATAGCAGTGAGGTGGAACTCAAAGAACAAGTGACAACTTCATACAGGGAGAGTTTACAGAGCATACATGGCACATGGCATAGGGCATACAGGGGAAGTTTAGTAATGCACTTGGTAGGCTTACCTCATTCACAGGGCAATACAATGTTCAAATACTAACCTCAAATCCTGCACTTTTTTTTTTCTCCTTGGCTTATGCTCCGGTGTTTGCAGTACACGTAACTCAGCAGATTAACTTCAGTTCTCGGTTTTGCACAATTGAAACCGGGAGTTAAAGCCAAAATAGCATCAATGTTGTAGTGACATGATTCAGGCGCTGTATTTAAGCTACAAACTTTGTGTGAACCGAGAGGAAAAATAAGTTACTAGCTGCACAAGAGATAATCTGAGATGAGAATTGAAGTTATACGAGATGAGATAAGCAAGACTAGAAGAGAGACTAACAGATGGACTATTGAGCTAGAGATTACAATGCAGGATATAAAACAAAATGATTAAGCTAAGTTATACTAGCAGAGGAGTAATGAAACTAAGATGCAGATGAAACTAAGTTACACTAATGCAGGGCTGAGTTATACTAAAAACAGGACTAAAAGAAAAAATTTAAAGTGAGTATGTACAAGGTGAAATGAAACTCAGTAAAGACAGCAATGAATCAACAGGGCACACGCCAAGTCCCCGGCAACGGCGCCAAAAACTTGGTAGGCCTGGAAATGTGTATGTTTTATGTGCCTACTTGTGATAACCGCAAGTGCACGGCGTCTACAATGTAGACAATGGCAAATACGGGTCGATCCACAGAGACTTGTGGTGCTGGGTTGATCTTAAGCTTTCTTCTACTGAATTCCTAGAGGTGTAACACAATTATGAGTTTTGTCGATGCGACTGAGTTTGCATAAGTGGCGAAATAGTGAAATCAGATGTGATATAATGATAATGGGGATGCTAGGGTCTTCAAATCTACCTCTAACTCCTATTGTGTGTTCAACTAAGTTGAAGTTCTTGTTCCTATGCCAGATAAGTGAAGTTTGTCAATTCTACCACCTATCTAAGGAGTTTCTCCATGTAATGCTTCAAATATCAGCTAAAGTACTAACCCAGAACACTAGTTGTCTAATTAAGTACAACTAGTCAAGGGAATTAGCAATTGTATCTAAGGTATGAGTCTGACAATCTCAAAGCAGTTGTAACCTAACTACAATGGATACAAGGCATCCATTGTGAGAGAAAAGTTTTGGATACTAGAATTGAAGACATCTTTATAGTTTAAGCATTCAAAAACAGTTCAACAGAGTTAAAATACAACATGGAATTAGGGTTTCAATGAAACCCTAGCAAACTAAACTAGAACATGATTAAATGTTTAAAACACAATTTAACCTACAATTAAACCTAAAATGGTGCTCTGGCTAGCCCAGGCATAAACTCTAACACACACAGACTCTTCTATTTATACATACACAATACCAAAAACAAACCCTAGTTCTTCAAAACAGAAATTTACATCATACCCTTTCGCCCATACCCTCTGAATCGAGCTCTCCTCTTGTCAAATCGTCCATGCGTCGGCCGAGTTGTACAAACCCTAGCTCTAATTTTCTCTAAGTTAGCTTCTAGGGTTGGGAGAAGCTAAGAGAGAGAAAACTAGCCCTAGAGAGGTGGAGAAGGTGGTGCGGCTGTTGCAGGGATGGTTGTTGTTGTGTCAGGAGGTGATGGAGGTGGTGACTGCAATGAGGTATGGGAGAAGAGAAGAAGGGCGAGCTCGGGTTTCTCTGAAGGTGTCGGGGTGAGGGGAAAGAGAAAGATGGAAGAGAAATGGGTTTGGTCGACTAGGGTATAGGGTTAGGGAGTTTTGTTGTGAAGCGGAGGCATCGAGGTTTGATGAGGAAGGCGGAGCGAGCATTGGATGCGAATGGGCGAGATCCGAACGGCTCGGGATATAGGCGGTTACGGTGTTGAGCGGGAGCATCGAGAGATTTGATGGGAGGGATGCGGCGGCGTTGGATGCATAAGATGGAGATCTCAACGGCTCGAAATGATGGGCTTGGATCCGGGTCGGGTCTTGGATAGCTTGGGCCCATGTCTTGTTAGATGGGTTGCTCCTTGTTGGGTTGCAACCGTACGCTGCGCGGCTTTGGCTTTGTTCCATAGACGCTTGCCTCCAATTTCTGCTCTTTTGGCTCCTCAATTTCTCCGAGCTTTATTTATTACCTAAAAACACAAAATTAATTAGTACACATATTTATTCTTGAAAACAAAGAAAATACAGAATCTGGGATAATATCTGATTCTTGAGCACAAAAGATGAGTAAATGCCAATAAAAAGATGTATAAATATGCAATATTTGGCACTCATCACAATACCATTTCTTACATGGTATCAGATTCCAAAAGGGGAATTATGACTTCCTTTGATCCTTACCTGTATAACCTCCATTAAACCTTCAAATCTACCTGTTTTTTTACCTAACAATGGTGAGAACTACTCAAACTCACACTGCATCTTTTTCCGCCGTCAACAACAACAGTCTAAACATCAACAATTCATAGTTGTTTCCACCATTATCATCACCATAACATCAACAACAACATTCTTCTATCCCTTCTTCCTCTTCTCAACCACCACCACCACCGTCGTTATCTCAACACACATCTACACCACCACCACCATTATCACAACCTTTACAACACACTCCAATACAGATTCCTCAACATACATCTCCCAAACAACAAAAGTTTTCACGATTTTACTTTCCACAACAACAACAACAATACCAATTACAACCTAATTTTTTCAATACGTTTGGTTTTCATAGTCGATTCATAATCTCATTTCAAAATATCTCTTATTTCGTTTCTGGTAAACTTGATGGTTCAAATTATCTTGTATGGAAAGACCAGATTTTGTCCATCCTTATATGTACAAATATTAATCGTTTTGTTGATAGATCTGTTCCTCCTGAGTCTCATACGGTGGTGATCAACAACACTCACATTCCTAATCCAAATTATCTAGAGTGGTTGCAGATTGAAAAATTTGTTGGATTTTGCATTAATGCAATAGTTGATCGATTTTTCTCTTCAGAACTTTTTGGTAGACACATAGCAAGAGAAAAATGGTTGCATTTGGAAAAACTTTTCAGTGATCAATTTCTTGCTCGAAAATCTTTGTTGCGCTCTCAACTTCACTCTATCAAGAAAGGTTCCTCAACAATCTATCATTTTATTCATCAGATTAATACAATTGCAGATTCTCTTGCTGAGATTGGTAAACCTGTTCAAGATTCTGATCTGGTAATGTACACACTTAATGGTCTTGGAAGAGAATTTATTCATCTTGTTGTTAATGGTCATAATAGAGAACCTCCATTATCTTTTTCTGAACTTCGATCACGTCTCATTAGTCATGAACAATTTCTGAAGGAGCAAGACTCAGATTCATTCTCTTCACTTATCACAGATCCAACAAACTCTGCTTTCTTTGTCAGGAAACAGAATTCATCGTATCCACCTAATTTTCGAAAACCTATGCCTTCATATAATCCAATTTCATCACTATTACCATCTTTTTATCCTCCTGGTTTTCGTAAAACTGAATTCAATCTTGCACAAAAACAAGTTGTAGATTATGGTTCAATTCTTTGTCGGATATGTGAAAAACAAGGTCATCTTGCAAATCGTTGTCGTTTTTGATATACTGCATCTAGAAATAGTGTTGCACTACCACAAAAGGCTTTTCTTGGTCTTGATCTTAATTCAAGCAGCAACTCCACTTCTCCATGGTCTTCTAATGAGTTTGATTTCAATGTATAATTTCCTTATGATACTGCTTATGAAAATGGAGGCTATTGGAGTCACAGTTCTTCTGGCCCTGTTTGGATACCACGATTAGGAGCTTCTAGTCATATAAATAATGACTCATCTACTAATTCTTCAAACACCTACTTCACATACGGCACAGAACAAGTTATGGTTGGAGATGGTAAGTTACTTCCTATTTCATTAATAGGTTCCTCTACTTTATCCACACCATCTAAGGATTTTTGTTTAAACAAAGTACTTTATGTTCCACATTTGCAACATAATCTAATGTCTGTTGCTCAGTTTACTCAAGAGAATAACTGTGTATTTATGTTCTATCCATGGGGATATGAAATAAAGTCATTGAAGAACAACCTTATCCTTGCTAAAGGAAGAATCGCAGAATGGGCTATATCCAATACTCTCTGGTTCATCATCTACATCATCTACTGATAGGATCCGGAGATGCCTATATTATAATAACCGCAATCGCACGGTGTCTAACAAGTAGACAGAGGCAAGTACGGGTCGTTCCCACAAGGAGCGGTGGAAATATCAATAATCAGTATCTCTTATTGACTAACAGAAATGAATTTTTTTAGATTTTTGAAAGAATAATAAAATAAAAATAAACTAAAGTAACAAAACGAATCAACTTGGTAACCAGGGTTTATAGTATCCACCACAACTTCTATTCAATTACTGAAATGAAACATAATTCATGAATATTTATTTATTGTTCGTTCTATCGACATCACCTATTATATGTTTTAGAATCGCAAATATCACTGGGACACCCTAAGCATGGCACATCAAAAGACAAAACCAAAGCATGCACCATCAAATTGCATTAGTGAGAAAATAATACGAAACTAAATTATTGATTCATAAAATATTATATGGCTCTTCTAAGCATAACCCATCAAAGATATTAACCCAAGCATGGAATTATCAAATAATGAGACAAAAATATATTTATGAACCAAACGATTAGGCACAAAGGTTATTGTATTCAAAACCGGTGAAGCAACAACTTGTTTTTTCGATTAATCAAATAAACAAAATCAAGAATTAATCATATTCAATTCATAATAGTCTATTGCTAGATTTTATTAAATTTTATTCAAAATAGCCTAAAACTCCATGTGGCTTCAACATATAAACCCTAGCTACAATAGAACTAGCAAGCCATGGCTTTCACAAAAGCCATAAAAATAATAAAGAGAATAATAAGCTCAAAAGAAACCTAGGATCGACGATGGAACTTGAACACCCTTCTTTTTCTGTGAATGGCTTCTGTAACAGTGCCTCCAAACTGGCTGCCGTCGACCCCCTCTTCGTCTCCCAAAAACGGCCTCCTGAAACAGTCCTACCCACTTTCCTTTTATCTCTTCCTTTTGCCCATGCCCAAAATAATGCAAATCTTGCGCTCCATTAATTAGTGGATATTCAGATCTCATTTCCCCCAAATGACAACTTACTGCATCATACTCATGAGGTCACCCAATTAGTGATCGCCACGTGTCCAAACATTAAATAATTCCAAATATGAGAAGATCAGTTTCCTTCCTAGTCCCCACTTCCATAATTGTGACATCTTATGAGCACATGATCTGGTATTCTCATTTCATATACAAGGTAATAATTGTTCTTTTATCATTATTCTCATTTAATTGAATATCTTCTTCTTGCAAAATATATATTATAGTATCAATCGACAATTAAAGAGAATAAAATGTCATTTACCTCATAGATATATGCAAACGGGACCCACTTTATTTTCTTCTTCTCTTTATATTATATAGCAATGGAATTAAAATATATATCCCATAATCTCATTTGTGGCATGATCATTATTAGGCAATGAAAATATATTCTCGTCTCGAATGGAAAGAAAGTCGTCCAAATCTCATTTTTTCCGCTGCCAATGTTTGATGACCACCCCATTTTGTAGTCAAGCACACCAAATTGCATCATTTCTGGCCACGAATGCTGCTGATATACGAAAATACCAGGCCAGCTACATTTTGTCATTTTTATCGCATATGCCAATGCCTTAATTGTTTATGCTCCCGATAATCAGAATTACTTGTACTTTCTGTAAAAGCACTAAAACAATGTTGTTAGCCAAGATATTGAGTCCTAGCTAATATAAATATGGGTATAAAATGTAGCACTTACGTGCTTATCATCTACTACTTCACAACATGCTACTGCCTTTACTACTTTGTTGGCTTCCTCTACTATATGACACTCCAGATTGGGTCATCCTGATAAGAAGATTGTTCAGAAACTTGATACTGATGTTGATATCAAGTTATCTACTAAATTTACTTCTTCAGTTTGTGCTTCATGTCAGTTAACTAAGAATAAATGTTTACTATTTCATTTCACTGATAATGTTTCTAGTACACCTTTTTTACTAGTTCATTGTGATATTTGAGGACTTGAACGTGTTCCATCTCATTTGGGATACAAGTATTACATCTTGTTTGTTGATGATTGTATTAAATTTTTATGGATTTATCCAATGAAGAATAAATCAGATAGTATTCATTGTTTCAAATTGTTCAAATCTCTTGTTGAGAATCTATTTGATGTCAAAATCAAACATTTTCAGTGTGATGGTGCTCTTGAATTTACTAAAGGCTCATTTAGAGATTTTCTTGATTCTAGAGGAATTGATCTAAGAGTTTCTTGTCCTTATCTTCATCAAACAAAATGGCTCGTACAGAGAGGAAACATAGACATGTCACAGAAATGGGAAATACTTTATCTTTTCATGCTTCTCTTCCAAAGAAGTTTTGGTTTGATTCATTCTTAGCATTTGTTTTTCTCATTAATAGGATTCCAAGTAAACTTTTTCAGTACAAATCTCCCTACGAAGCTTTATATAAGTCTAAGCCAGATTACTCTATCCTTAAGGTTTATGGATGTTTGTGTTATCCAAATTTAGTGGCTTATAGACAAGATAAGCTTAGCCCTAAATATGTTGCTTGTGTGTTTTTGGGATATAACATTCATCATAAGGGGTACAAATGTATGGATTTATCTACTCACAGAATTTATGTAACTACTCATGCAGTATTTGATGAAACTAAGTTTCCTTTTGCTATTTCTTATGTGTCTTATTCTACTTCTCCAACTGCATCCCTATCATTAGAGACTACTTCAACTGGTCTAAATGCTTGTTCTTCCTCTGATGATATTACGGCTCCAAATGCTTGTTCTTCCTCTGAAGATATTCCTGCTCCAACTTCATCATCTTCTATTTGTTCTTCTACAGCTCAGCCTACTTCTCGCATGCAGACAAGATCTAAATCAGGTGTTCATGTACCCAAACTTTTATCTAAAGATTTTGTAGCCAATACTTCTATGAAGCATCCCGTGCGTCTTGCTTTAGCTACTCTACTTCAACCTATTCCTAAACTAAAAACTTTTGAAGAGGCGATCAAACAACCTGTTTGGGTCCAAGCCATGAAGAATGAATACACTGCTCTAAATGGGTTATCATATCGCTCATTTATGAATATTCTTGGCTGTAAATGGGTTTACAAAACCAAATTACATGTTGATGGTACAATAGAAAGACATAAGGCTAGATTAGTTGCTAAGGGTTATCATCAGGTTGATGGCATTGATTTTGAGGATACTTTTAGCCCTATTGTGAAAGCTACTACTATCAAATGTGTTATAAGTTTAACTCTCTCAAATAAATGGAGTATGAGACAACTAGATGTTAGTAATGCGTTTCTGCATGGAAATTTATCAGAAAATGTCTACATGGGACAACCACTTGGGTTTTTTGATCTGAGCATCCTACACATGTGTGTCATCTTAAAAAAATCCTTATATGGCCTCAAAACAAGCTCATAGAGCTTGGTATGAGAGATTTAGTGGATATCTTCTAAAATATGGATTCAAAATTTTTTTGTCTGTGATGCTTATATGTTCACTTATCACCACAATTCTGAGAGAATGATTCTTTTGGTATATGTGGATGACATTATTCTTGTAGGGACTTCTGAATCTCTCCTTGCTTCATTTATTACTTCACTAAAGTCAGAGTTTGTCATGAAAGACCTTGGATCATTACATTATTTTCTGGGAAAAAAAGTTATTTTTGATACCTCAGCAAACAAGATGCTTCTTACTTAGAACAAGTATTCTCTTGATCTTCTTAGAAAACATGATATGCTGGGTTACAAACCTTGTAAAACTCCAGTGGCTTCAGGTCCAAGAATTTCTGCTTATGATGGGACACTTTTAAAGGATGCAACTTCTTATAGAAGTTTAGTGGGTGGACTTCCATATTTGACTCTTATAGAAATTTTTGCTTTGTAGTGAACTATGTTAGTCAGTTCATTCATTGTCCCACTGATGTTCATATGCAGCTTGCTAAACGTATTCTCAGATACATTAAAGGGTCTATGGGGTCAAGGTATTACTCTTGGAGGAGGAAACTGCTCAGAACTTATAGCTTATTGTGACAGTGACTGGTTGGATGTTTTTATAGGTGGCAATCTTGTTTCATGGTCTTCTAAGAAACAACATATTATTTCTCGCTCCTCTACTGAAATTTGAATATAGAGGACTTGGAAATGCAACTACTGAAATCTTGTGGCTTTCTTACTTATTTGAAGAACTCTCTGTCAGCTTATCTCTTCCATGCAAGTTATTTTGTGACAATCTTGGGGCTGGGAATCTTACAGAGAATCCTATTTTTCATGCTCGAACTAAGCACATTGAGGTGGACTACCATATGATTCGTGATTTAGTTAAAATTGGTTTTTTTGAAGGTCTCTTATGTTCATACTCTCAGTTAGAAAGCAGACTTGTTTACTAAAGGTTTATCAAAGTCTCAGTTTGGCCTTTTGAAGAACAAGCTTATGCCCACCGTGCACACTTCAGTTTGAGGGGGATGTTAGACTTAGCTGATGTTGTCCTACGTCATCTGTACGGACTCAAATAATGAAACCAATCATGTCAGTGCATGAAAGTTGTTTCACAGTTATAATAACAAAAATAGTTTTCTGTTACTGTTAGCTTCCTTTCACCTCATGTAATTCGAGTCTTAGTTCTGTTGAGTCTGGTCTTTATATAGACTTAGTCATGTATCTCCTTTTCTAACTTCAGCAATACGCCAATACAATTTCTTACAGCTAAACTGATAGAATTTGAGAAACCCCGAGGCTATTGATATATCAGAGGTTTAATGTACTTAAACTTTTTTAGCATTTCAAATTTCATGATAGTAAGAGTTTCAAAAAAAAATGGCTCAAAGAGATGATCCTTTCCATTTTGACACTGTTTACTGTTTTTATTTTTCGATGAACGAAGCCAGAAGTTGTTTTTCCAATTTTACCAAGGCTGCTAATGGGGGTGCCAGGATTAGTAGGGGTGTACCAAAACTATAATAAGACAAAATAGTTTTTATATAGGACAAAATAATTTTTGCCTTGGATTGATACACCCCCACCAATCCTGGCACCCCATTAGCAATGTTGAATTTTACGCCTCTCTACATGGGAAACTTTGGTTAAAAAATGAGCATATACATACTGGGTTCTAGGTCCTCGCCGTCTTGTGTTAGTTTTTCAGACCCTTAGAGCAACTGCAGTGGGCGACCAAGACCAAAAATTTGGGAAGAGATAGAGACGTAGTGGGACGGACTAAAGATCAAATACCAGACTATACCAAATTTCCAGACCAAATTTGGTCGGCGACCAAGACCAAACCCAAATTTTAGTCGAGCGTTGATATAGTGTTCGCCCCACACCAAGCGTTGATATAGTATTCGCCCCACACCAGGCGGACGTAAAGTCTACGCCCCACAGCAGGCGTAGTTTATACCCCGCCCCATATATTTTTGTATTTTTTTTTTTAATTTATTGTGGGGCGGGGTTTATACCTCCGCCCTACTCAAAAATTTAGAATGTTTATATGGGGCGTGGATTATACCAACGCCCCATTGTTTTGTTTTTTTTTTTTTTTTTTTCTTACGTTGCAAGACCGGGCGAACGTATACCCTCCGCCCCACATCAAAGCGAACGTATACTTCACGCCCCACACCGGGCGTTGGTATAGTTTACGCTCCACCAAAATTTAGTCTTCCTCCCCTTTGCGTCACTCAACGGACTAAACCCAAATTTAGTCTTTTTTTTCCCTTTTTGATCTTTGGTTATACTCGCACCACTACAGTTGCTCTTAACGCCTGCAAACGGCGGGTGCCCCAGAAAATAAATCAAAATATAAAAAACAAACAAGAAAACAAGACCACACAAAGTTTATGGTCAATTGATTCCCATATATGCCATAATTTGTTGAATCGTGTTTGCCAGTTTGGATTATAAGATCTCGTTTTAATAACAGGGTGAGGATTAAGTTTTAATAACAGGGTGAGGATTAATAAGCAGTGCACAAGCACAAACACAACAGAAGAGATACATGTAATCCACCGAGAAAACAATATCCATCTCTCATCAATCTAATCATTCTATATATCCATCCAGACTCTTATTTTGCTTTTTCTTTTATCAAGTTTTCTTTGTCAAAATATAGTACAGGCTTAAAACAGAAAATGATAATTAACATAGTTGGATGTAACGTGGAAGAATGGGACCGTCTATTGCCAGGCTTAAAACAGAAACAGAATGTATATCACATACACATGGAGAAAGATTACTCTGTCCTTGCCGGATATCTCTATGTATGAACAACTTATTCCATTGTCGTTTTCATATTTATTTCAAAAAAGAAAAGAAAATACAATAATAAGTTTTGTCTATAAAGAATTTTTTAATATTAAAGAAAAAGATATGTATTTAGTACATAATTTAGGATGGTTCCAATTACATAATTTTGGATATCAGTTCCGCTCCTGTAAAAACAAAAATCAGTTCCAAAAATTGGAAACAAAAATATTTTGCTTCACAAAAAATTATTTTTTTTGTTTTCTCGAAATCGTTATGAAATAATGTTGCCAGCCTGACTCATAAAAATCGAAAAACTACTTGTCAATGTAGCTGCAAATGCCGTATTAAACTAGTCTCCCGATTAAATAAAATGCACCTTTGTCTTGCTGAACAAACAAAACATGCTCAGATGCATTCCTATATCCTGCGCCAAAAGCTCTACCACTTTTCTACCTCCAGACATGCCGAACCACCGAAAAATGAAGCTTATCTTACATATTTTTCTGTTCATTTTTGAACTTACAATGAATCTAGCTTTCTAGCGGACTACGGTAAATAATATCCCTCAATTTGTGAAGTATCCACCTCCAAAAAAAGAGAAGCTGGAATAACCCAGACGATTTCAAAAGACACGATGAATTGGTGTCATGCCTCATAAGTTTAAGTGCAGTGCACAAATAAATGATCCCTTGACGGCTTAGCATGATTTTTCTTTAAAAAGAAAAAATCTAAAGTAATCTTATTTTTAAATATATTAATTAATGTTGTACTTTCTTAATTTAGAATTAAAGGAATTTTCATTTTAAAAATAATTTGCTCAATTTTTTTAAAAATATCTTATTAACCAGTTAAACTTTATAAATTTGAAATTCATAAAAAAAAGCTCTTTTGAGTGCTTATTAACGTGCAACGGCCTTTTTGCTGACATATACTTCCATTTTCTTGATTTAGTGCTAGGGTTTCTGGGAGAGAATCCAATTCCAGCCAGAATTTCATATAATTCTGGAGTGGTGGAATTCCAAACTTTTTATTTTCAGGGTTCAGGGAATTCGATTAGGGATGAAGAAATCGAATGATAAATTCGTTTCATTGAGTAAACAAAGATCAGTACAAGTTTTATTCTGTATAGGATTTGTATATTTACTGTTAATGAGTTTAGAAATTCCATTGTTTCTCAAAACAGCAACTAGTTTATCTTCATTACCATCTGAGCTGAACAATAATATTAATGGATTTCTTCCATTTCAGCTTGACAGTAAAGAAGAATTTCAAAACAAAGAATCCCCAATTAAACCTAAAGATCATATTGCCTTTAGGGTTGCTCAAAAATCATCTTTTCACCCAATTCAGCAGCAGCAGCAGCCAAAGAGAAAGTTGAAGAATGAGTATCAAACAATTTCAGGTTTGATTTTTCGAGAGAATTCTTTCAATATTACTAGTGGTACTAAAGATGGGTTTTCGGAGTTGCAAAAATCTGCAAAACATGCATGGGAAGTAGGGAGGAAGTTCTGGGAAGAGGTTGAATCAGGGAAAATTGAGGAGAATATTGGGTTAGAAAAGAAGAATCGATCTGAATTATCATCATGCCCACATTCAATTACACTAACAGGAAGTGAATTTGGGGAAAAGGGTAAGCTGTTGGTGTTACCATGTGGGTTAACATTAGGATCACATATTACTCTTGTGGGTAGACCATATGATGCTCATTCTGAACATAACCCTAAGATTGCACTTGTCAAAGATGGGTCTGATTCTGTGTTGGTTTCACAGTTTATGATGGAATTAAAAGGTTTGAAAACTGTGGATGGGGAAGATCCACCTAGGATTTTGCATTTTAATCCTAGGCTTAAAGGGGATTGGAGTGGTAAACCTGTGATTGAGCAGAATACTTGTTATAGGATGCAATGGAATACTGCTCTTAGGTGTGAAGGTTGGAAATCAAAAGCTGATGAAGAAACTGGTAAGCTAGTTTGGTGATCAATTTCTTGTTGAATTATTTTTGCTTTTGGTTTTCTTAGTTCAATCTTTATAGAATTGTTGTGAAATGTTTGGTAATATTGGCGTAGTTCAATTTTTAGATTCCCCACCCCTCCAGCACCTAGGTGAACGGAATTATCTAATTGGAGTTTTGTTGATGGGAAACATATTATTGGAATTGTATTCACTTGTGTGTTTTGTAAAATGCCATTTACTTGAAAAATCATGGTATGTATGTGGTCTGAGTTATCACTTGGACTGTGTAGTTGATGGGCAGGTTAAGTGTGAGAAGTGGATTCGAGATGACGACAATCGATCAGAAGAATCAAAGGCGAAATGGTGGTTAAATAGGTTGATTGGTCGAACAAAGAAGGTTACAGTTGATTGGGCATTCCCGTTTGAAGAGAAGAAGTTGTTTGTGCTTACCCTTAGTGCTGGCTTAGAAGGTTATCATGTCCATGTTGACGGGAGGCATGTAACCTCTTTCCCTTACCGCACCGTAAGTAACTTCTGAAGCCTGCATTTAGTATTATTTGAACCTTGATATGTATTTCCTTTTCCACTCACTTCTGTTTATAATTTAACAGGGATTTGTTCTTGAGGATGCTACTGGTTTATCACTGAATGGGGATATTGAAGTGCATTCCATTTTTGCGGCTTCCTTACCAACATCGCATCCAAGTTTTGAACCACAGAGGCATCTAGAGATGTCTAGTGCTTGGAAAGCCCCACCTCTTCCTGATGGACCTGTGGAACTTTTCATCGGTATCCTTTCTGCTGGAAACCATTTCGCAGAGAGGATGGCTGTGAGGAAGTCATGGATGCAGTCTAAACTGATCAAATCAGCAAATGTGGTTGCTCGGTTTTTTGTAGCACTGGTATGACTGGACAACACACACGTTAATATTATGTCTTTGAATACTTTCCATCTAAGAGAGTAATTTGATTTTTTTTTTTTTTTTTAATGGATGTATATGGGCAGAATGGAAGAAAGGAAGTGAATGTAGAGCTAAAGAAAGAAGCGGAATTCTTTGGTGATATTGTTATTGTCCCCTTTATGGACAGTTATGACCTTGTCGTGTTGAAGACTGTTGCAATTTGTGAATATGGGGTAGGTGCTGAAATGGACTTGAAATTATACATTGGATTCCAACGAGGGTATTTATCACTAATGTTTTTGTTTATGCACAGGTTCGTGAAGTTTCTGCCAAATATGTTATGAAGTGTGATGATGATACATTTGTAAGGGTGGATGCAGTACTCAAAGAGGCAAAGAAAGTGCCCGAGAATAAGAGCCTCTATGTGGGTAACATGAATTATTACCACAAGCCTTTGCGTGATGGTAAATGGGCAGTGACTTATGAGGTATGATTGACCATTCAGTGTAACTTCATATTTTTGCACTAGAACAGTGTGGATGATATCTTATGTTGTATTAGTACATTCTTTCTACCGCACATCATTTTAGGCCTGCAAGTTCGTTCACCTGGTTGGCTTACACCAGCTTGTCAGAACATCTTAAGTTGACCTCAGACTATTATTGTTTTCTTGTCCATGTTATGCTCAAACTCAATTTTGGTATGTCGAACCTTTAAAGGTGTTTCATATCTTAAGAGTACTCACAATTGCTTCTTTTCATTGGGCTCTTCCAGGAATGGCCAGAAGAAGCATATCCAGCATACGCAAATGGACCAGGCTACATAGTGTCATCTGACATTGCACAATTCATCGTATCTGATTTTGAGAAACACAAGCTAAGAGTAAGCCACATCAAACTTCATCCATTCTATTTCTTAAGTTATGATAAGTCTACAAGCTTCATGTTACACCTAAGTTCCATGAATCGATGTGGCCCAAATGGAATCCAAGGGATGTATTTTTGGTAATGAAAATCAGATCATATTAAAATTGGTAAAACCTCATAACATTCATCCTAGAATTCATCGAAGCTGGTCGAAATTCAGCAGTATAATGCATAATGCGAAAACCCGTAAGTAATCTCCACCAACATCCAACAGTGTCCAAGTTGTAGATTACGCTGAGCTATTCAAGGGCAAGGTGTCCTGGCCAGAAATTATTCCCCTGGTCATCATCTCCTTCTGGGCCTACTAGCCCTCTCAATCACTTTCTCTAGGCTAATCATTGTTAAACATAGCGCAAGTGATGATTAATTGACAAAATCTCACTGTTTTTTGTGTTTGTAGCTCTTCAAGATGGAAGATGTGAGCATGGGAATGTGGGTGGAACAGTTCAGCAACAAGACACAGGTGGAATATCGACATAGCCTGAGGTTTTGTCAGTTTGGATGTATCGAAGATTATTTGACATCACATTATCAATCACCAAGACAGATGATATGCATGTGGGAGAAGTTACAGAAGAAGGGAAAACCTCAGTGCTGCAACATGAGATGACAACAACGGACGAATTCCTTTCGTATTCATAGAGAGATAGGAGACATAATTTTACATGGATATAGCAAGTCTTGTTTGGGCCGTTTTAGCGGTAGTCTTTACATTTTCCCTTTCACTTGTAGTATTATGGGGAAGAAGTGGACACTAAAAGCATTACTAATTCAGTTGAGTAACCATTTTTTGATACTGTTTATGCAAAGCGATTTTATTAAATAAAAATCCCGGTTTTTCAAAAGTATATTGGGTTAAAATAATGGAGTATAACTAGAATTAGAGTGTTATTTACTAGTCCCAGTGCGTAGCAGAGTCCCGCCATAGCGACCAGAACCCCCACTGAACCAGATGCAGGGCGGAGCCCCTCCACAGGGGAAGCAATCAACAATTCCCCCCATAGAGCATTTTTCAGCGCCTTGTGCCCATCTGAGGCTCTTGATTACAATTGCATTATCCTTTCGAAACTCTCCTCGCCACGATCAGGCGATATCGGGAACCTTACAAACCACTTTGTGTCTCGGTTGAAATAATAAAAACAGGTAGAATTTTCTGGTTGTACGAAGATTAAATTTGTTCCTCTAAGAACTTCAATAGAAGCATTTCCTTTGTAATTCCATTTTGATTCATGATCTATTATGAACTGCTCTTCGACCCACTCAAAGCTACCATCTGCATCTTCATTAAGTATCCATAGGGAAGTGGATTGAGGCGATGGATGATGATCCACTACAGCTACGCAATCATCAACTTCTGTCAATTGAATAGGCTGTTTGAATTTAGAGTTCTCAAAGGCAGCTTCCGGGATTGGAATAACTCTGAATTTTTCGGTTTCAAAATCAAAACCCATGACTACTTCACCTCCGTTTCTAGTATACCGGAATCGCCAATACATAGAACCATTGACATAATAAGGCCTTTCCACATACTCACCACTATCACTTCCTACGCAATAGGGTGGCACTGCATCAATTCTTCTCCATGTATTTTCACCAACCGTCAAGATTTCAACAATTTGGTCTTCAGCTCCAACTTGTTGATCATCTGTATCTTCACCAGACACTGCATCGTACTCGGGTGCAATAGACTTTTTATTTATACCACTTGATATGCAAATGACTTTATGTTGATTGCTTTTCGGACAAAATCCTAGCTCAATGCAGTCGTTTTCGCGCCAATTCTCCTCTTGATTTTCTTTTTCGCGAACCACAGTAGTTTCAATCCATTCAGACCTTTCTCCAGTGCTAGGATTATAAATAAGAATTGCGCCTCCGGTGTAAATACATACCAAACCATTCACGGTTTGTCTCGGTAATGAATACCGAAAAACACCACCTTTTAACCTTATGTTGCTGATACTTGTTAGTCCTTTTTCAGGTGAAGCAATTTTGAATTGCACACCGCGACCTGTGTACCGCACAGATAGTAATTGTGGATGATTGCGAGTGTCCATTCCTACAGCATGTAGTAAATCCCGCAGATATGTCCATCTTGCTTCTAAACCTCTACGCCGCTCTTTTTCATTCTTTTCCACCCATTGATCCAACTCAGATTCCACCCAATCGGTCCAGACCGATATCCGAGGAAAAGCAGCTTTTTTCCAGAACTCAAAGCTCGAACGATCCGTGCACACCACATCGATGATCTGATGTCTCCACCGCAGAATCGATGTCCCCCAAAAATCTCCCTCCATTAACTTAACCACCATCTTCTTCTCCTGGTTATCTTTAAGATCTGATTCTGACCCATCACTAAAGTGACGAGGAGGGGAAATCCTCCTATGAAATCCTCCTTCGATTAAGCGAATTTTAGGAGTTGAGATGCTCTTCCAGATTGCTCTCATTCTGCTAATTCCCTATCTCTCGTCTCAGACACCTAAATAAAACGAACAGAACCCTAACCCTAATGGCTGATGTCCCCCGTTTATATGTTACTAGGGTATGACTGACCCTTGCCGTATTTGTATGTTCGGAACTTTGGAGGAAAGGGAAGGAATGAAATTACTTCCCCTGATTCCAAACCCGTAAATATGGTAATCTGTTATGGGGCACTAGTAAATAATTCTAAAAGCCCCTTATTTAAACCGTAAAAACGTTATGGTAGTTTTTTTTTTTTTTTTTTTTTCTTTTCTCGAAACCAACTGTAACTCATTACATCCAACCATAACTGATATATTTGGTTTTTCGAAACCAACTGTAACTAGTTACGGTTGGCTTCTGAAAACCAAAAAGACAACCGTAACTGGTTCTGAAATCGTTTTTTCGAATTTGATTGAGAAAAAAATAACATACTTCAATCTCATTTGCAATAGATTGATTTTGGGTCGTTGATTATAATTAGAGAATTGGGTTTGTTTTTCATTTTTGTTTTTAGATTTGATTGATGAAGGGTTATTGATGATGATTGATTTTGAATTTTTGTTGATGATGATTGATTTTGGGTTATTGTTGAATTGCTGTTGATGATGATTAATTGTTGGATTGTTATTAATAATAACTAGTTTGTCACCCGTGCTACGCACGGGTATATTCATGTTTTGAAATTAATTTCATTAAAAAATTAATAAAAAATCTAAAATTCAATAAAACATTTAGTAAACTAATAAAATCAATGTAAATGCTCCCTCTGTTTTCGAAAAAGAGATATTTTCACTTTTTCATTTTAATCTAAAAATATGCTAAATTGAAAAAGTGATAGTATCTCTTTTTCAGAAACCGAGGTGATGTATTATTTCGCCACGATCTTTGCAATGCAACATCTTCAAAGCCTATACTACTTATTCCATCTTCATAATTTGATTAAAGCTACACCGCTTCAATCTCTCTCCAAATTTTGATATTCTTTAAATTTTTGGAGATAATATTTTTGTCTTTTCATATAGTTTTGGAGATAATAGGGTCTTCTCTCTCTTTGAATCGGGCGACATAATGAGTCAACTCAGATGAAAAATTCTTTACTTTTTCTTAAAATCTTTCTCTTTTAATCTTAATGCCATGCTTAATCCTCAGAGTTTCACTAAAATTTAAATCATTTACTCTTGTTTCCCATCTTCTTTTAAGTTCTCATTTTCTCTTTCAAAAATACAAAGTTTTAATTTCCTATTGTTCTCTTTTAATGAGGAACTAACTTTCTCTCCTGTTACTCTCCATCATGTGTGTGCAGGTTTGTTTATCCATCATGGCGCTTGCCTTTACGTTTGTGCAAGTGATTAATGCGTTTGCTGGGAAGCTTGCTAATCGTTTGATAGCAAGAAATGTCTCTGTTAGTTACAGTGGTTGTCAATGGCCAGAAGTTTTGGATCGGTCCAACGAGATGAGTCGAAGAATCAAAACAGTTCGCCCTGGAATAATTTCAAATTCAAATTCACCCCAATCCCGCTATACCAGTTACAAATGGAAACAGAAATTCATTCAGCGGAAATTAATCTATTGCTTAATTCTCGCTCTACATTATTTCCATTCAAATAAACTTAGCCAATCAATCTGTTACCAAAATTCTAGCTATTATCCTGCAGAAAATATTCGGAAAATATACCACATTAACCATAATCCTACCCTCTCTCTATATATTCATCAAATCAAACCTTCATCTTCTACAAAACATCTCAATTTCACAGATCTCAAATTCAAAATGGAATCTGGAAGTACTAGCCAAATGGGAGATCTTGTTAGCAAGTTCAAACAAGCCACACTAGAGTTGGGAGATACAAATGAGGCGATAGTATTCAATACTGAGGGAAATGAAGCGGTGGAGGAAGAGAGTACCTGGGAAGCTAGTGCTATTGGCAAGATAATAAGTAATGGAAAAATGGGGTATGAAGCTGTGAAAAAGCACATCAAGTTCACATGGCCTTTCTTATCAGAAAAAGATGTCAAAATCGTGGAGGTAGAACCAAATATTATGATTTTCAAGTTTAGCAATTGGGATTTTCTAAACTCAGTGATTAATGAGAGACCTTGGAACATAAATAGACACATTGGTTGTACATGATTACATACCAGAGATGATATACACAGAGAAGCATTGGGGATTTCAACAATTTTGGATTCATCTCAAGTGGTTGCTTCCAGAACACATGAATGTACCTGCAGTCACAAGAATTGGTAGTCTTGTGGGGGATGTAGTTGTTATTGAACCAAAGGATGAAATGCCAGCTGATGGAGAGCCAATTAAGGTTTGTGTCAATGTAGATCTCACCAACCCTATGAGAAGAGGAGTGAAGGCAATAACAAATGCTGGAGTGGATTAAGTTTTTTTATGAGAGGCAGCCTCCAAGCATTTGCTCAGAATGCTATATTATCAAACATTATGAAGTAGCTTGTAAGGATGCAGCTATCTTTCTTCAAAAGGCACATGACAAGACTTACTTTTTTGGGAATCCAAAAGCAATAAGGAAAAATGTATCAGCTGTCTCTAAAAATGTAATTCCAGCGGTCAAAAGCTCTCAGAAGAAGTTTATCAGGAACACAGTTTTCATCCCTCCTAAAGATGGAGAAATCATTAACATGAATTTCTTAGTTAGCAAAGGTGCTCAAGAGGAAGCTGGTGAAGAAGGCAGACTAGGCAAAAGAAGTAGAGTGGAAAATTCTTCTACTTATGAGGGTTCTTCTGTGGAACACTCCATTTGTGATACCACTGTAACTAGCAAAGACTCTCAAGCTTCCCAATCCATCACTGCAAAGGATAATCAAACATTGAGCACGCATCTGGAGAGTCAGGTATATTTTATTCCTTTTATTTCAGATACTCAATCTCTTTATTACTCTTGTTTTTTACAGATTATTTCTTATTTTTTCTTGTATATTGTGTTTAAACATACTAGGTTGCATTTACCATAAAGTTTAAAGAAATCACTCTTTAGAATTTTAGTTGTCATTACTAGTTGTTTTTTGCCATATTGCATCTCTGTTGATTCTCAAAAAGCTCACATCATGAAAATCATTTCTTGGAATATTCAAGGTCTCAAAAATACAGCCACTAGAAATCACCTTAGTGACCTCATAAGATGTCAAAATCCTGACATTATCTTTCTCTGTGAAACCAAGATAAATCAAAATATAAGTAAACCTTTCCTTAAACATTATCAATATCCTAACTTTGCCTTCATTGATCCAGTTGGTCTATCTGGAGGACTTGTTCTTCTTTGGAAAAATGGATTCTCTTGTGATGTAGTTGGGAAAGACAATAATATGTTTAACATCTTGGTTCAGGCTGATAATAGTAAACCTGAATTTTTGCTTACTTGTATGTATGGGCATACTAACTACCATAAGAAAAAATCTCAGTGGAAGTATGTGCTAGATATTAGTAAGAATAATAGTAGTCCATGGATAATACTAGGAGACCTTAATTTTCACCTCACTGATAATGATAACAACTCTTCTTCTTCCATTGATAGTTGGGTCAATAAAGTAGTGGCAGATTGTGGCCTAGAAGACTTAGGTTACACAAGCAAAAGTCATACTTGGACTAGTGATGTGACTCAATAATGTTGTAGAAAGTGGTAGTAAGGTTGTCGTTCACTCGGACTTGATGAGATTGATTTTTAAGAATTAATAAAAGAAAAAATACAGAATATATACAATTTATGTCACAAGACGGAGAGATGTGCTGGGACTCAGGATTCGGCCAAACTCATAACAAAAGGTTTAATTTATTTATTCTCAACAATTAAAGCTCAATAAACAAAATAACACCGACTCTTATTTTTGCCAAGGTAGACTCTCAAAAGATTAATTGTATCCCTAAGCATAGATTATCTAAACAAAGCATAACCTATCTAATTGAATAACAACCAATTTAATCAAATCATAATTCTATTTTAATTAGTGCAAAAGTCAAATAAAGAATTAATTAAAATTACCCATGTATGAAATTTGTCTTCCTCCGTCGTCCCAGTGATGGGTTCTAGCTCATCATGTTGGAAACACGCTCAAAATCCATTTTTATTGCTCAAAGGAGGTGTACAAATGATGAAATGGAGAAAATAATGAAAATCGAGTGTTTGCAACGATTATACGTGTTGCAAATACTGTTACAAGGAATGATAAAACCGTTACTTCTTTTAAGTCTGCCCCCCTCCGTAGTACGACCCTCGGTTAAGTGTCGTAGACACTGTAGAAGAACGACTGCCTCTGGTAGTCCGTTCTTCGTGTTCTTGGTGCAGCAGCAACAGCAGAGAATAACTCTGCAACTCGATTTTTCTTGGCTCCGTAGCGTTCCAAATCCTCCCAAACTCTCCGTCGCTTCTCTACTCGACCCCAGCACCTATTTATATCCCAACTGAAGAAGAATATCACGTCAATTAATCCGGAATCATCCTCACTTACTCTGCCAGATACGGGAATATTTTCTTCCCTTTTTCTTCTCCTGCACGCGTCTTCCAGATGAAAACTCTCCATAATTAATTCCTACACGCTCTTGGTTGATGCTCGAGTCACAAAACACGTTAAAAATCTCATGCAGACCCGTGAAAAACTCCCCTCGACTCTCCCGTGTACGTGCTGCTCTGATTTCTTCTCTAGGATTATCCAGCCAATTTTAGCTGAAGAAATCGACCACACCACGCCTGTTATGCTCAAACAAGTCCATACAATAAGTTTCAGCGATTGAGTCTCATTAAAACGCCTTGAATTCTCGAACTCTAAACTGCCAGGGAAGAACTCTTTTTTTCCCGCCAAAACTGTTTTTGAAATGTTGAAGATGGTGTCCCCCTAACCAAACCAGGGGTGCGAATAGCAGGTGCCCAACTGAGGTGCCCCTTAGTAATTGGGTTACCCCTTATCCAAAGTGGGAGTCCGAATAGCAAATGTCCTCCGGGGGTGTTCCGCGCAACTTTTCGAGCCGATTTTTCCAAAAAAATATTTATTTCCAAAAATACCTAAAAATACATAAAAACACAATATTAGTACAAAAATCGAGTTCCAACAATACCAGCACTGAGGACAATTCAGACACAAAAATTGTGTCTATCAACTAGCAACAATTTAGGTACTGGAAATAGGAGGTCTAGAATAGATATGGCACTAGGTAATAGTGACTGGAATATCCATTTTCCTTTGTCCAAGCTCTATCACTTAAATCAAGTTGGTAGTGATCATAGTCCTATTATGTTTGTGACTGATTCTAGTATTCCTAACTGCTGGAAACCATTTAAATTTTTTCTCACTTGGTTGAATGATGAATCTTGCTCTAATGTCATATCTAATGCTTGGAAAACTGAGATGGTAGGTTCCCCAGCTTTTCAGTTAACTAGTAAAATGAGTATTACTAGAAAGTTACTCTCTAAGTGGAATAGAGAGCATTTTGGCAATATCCATCAAAAAATCAACAAACTTCAACAAGAGCTATCTTCATTTCAAGCCCAACCTTATAGTCCTCAGGCAGATACTCAAATTGTTACAATCAACAATGATCTCAACAAATGGCATAAGGTTCAGAATGAATTTTATCAACATAAGTCAAGAGATAGTTTTATCAAAGAAATGGACAATAATACTAAATACTTCCACTCAAAATGTAATAGAAGAAGGAGCAGAAACAATATTGACTCAATACAAGATTACAATGGTGTTTGGTTGCAGTCCAGAGAAGATATTTCATTCCATCTCACTCAACATTTCAGCAATATAAGTACTTCTACACATCCAATTATTGAAGAACATCTTTTTGATATACTTCCTACAATTATTACAGCAGATGATAATTCTCTTCTTACAAGCATTCCTTCTTCAGAAGACATCTTTTCTACATTAAGAAGTATGGAAAATTGGAGTTCTCCAGGGCCAGAGGGTTTTCAGGCTGGCTTTTACAAGAGTCAATGGAACACTATAGGGGAAGATGTTTGTCTCATGGTTAAAAGATTCTTTGAAACCAAATATATGTCAAGGGAGATTAACAAAACCTACATTTCTCTCATCCCAAAGAAGAAAAAGTCCATGTGTGCAGCTGACTATAGACCCATAGGATTATGTAACACTTCATATAAAATTATCTCCAAAATTCTAGTCAATAGAATGAAGCCTTTGATGGAGAAGATTGTATCTCCTTATCAAGCTGCCTATGTCTCAGGTAGACTGATTAGTGACAACACAGTTATTGCTCAAGAGATCATACATTCAATGAAGAAAAAAAAGAGGACAAATAGGATGGTTTGCACTTAAGTTGGATATGTCAAAAGCATTTGACAGATTAGAATGGAGTTTTCTTCTCAAGGTCCTTAATTATTTTGGTTTTAGTGAAGATTTTTGTGACCTGGTTCATCAGTGCATAAGCACCTCCACCCTCTCAGTTCTCCTCAATGGATCACCTTGTGATGAGTTTCAGCCCACCAGAGGAATAAGACAAGGTGATCCATTATCCCCTTACTTGTTCATACTTGCCATGGAATTCCTTTCAAGGCATCTTATTGCAGCTCATCAGAACAAAAGTATTCAAGGTATTAAAGTGGCTAACAATGCACCAGCCATTAATCATTTGCTTTTTGCAGATGACTGCCTGATTTTCACTCAGGCAAATCTTACTTCAGTCAACAATTTGCTTAGTCTTCTCAAGGATTTCAGCACACAATCAGGACAAGTTATAAACTATAAAAAGTCTGCAGTGTACTTCAGCAAGAACACAAAGCCAGAAGTGGCTGAATGTCTTACTAATATTCTTGGAGTTAAAATTATGAACTCTAAAGAGAAGTATCTTGGTTCACCATTGATAATAGGTCATTCAAAACAAGAAGCATTCAAGGCAATACAAGGAACCTTTGAACAAAGGTTATCAGCATATAACTCTCTATCTCTTACTCAAGCAGGCAGATTAACAATGGTCAAACATGTACTCAATGCAGTTCCTTCTTATCAAATGGGTACTTTCAAGCTACCTAATCAACTCATCAACAAGCTTACTTCCATTGAAAGACATTTCTTTTGGGGACACAAAGATAATAAGGGTTCAAACCCTTTAGCTTGGCTGAAGATGTGCAAGCCTAAAGATATTGGTGGGCTTGCTTTTAGAGATTTAGAACAGCTTAATCTGGCACTACTTACAAAACTGGCCTGGAGAATCTGTACTGAGTCAAATAATCTCATGGTACAACTACTGAGATGCAAATATTTCAAAAATGGAGACATCCTTCATAGGAAAATTGAAGCTAAAAACTGCTCTTACACCTGGAATGGCATAACTAAAGGTTTAATTGTTGTTCAACAACATTATTTCATGGAGATAAACAATGGCAAAAGTACTAAGATCTCGGTTAGGACAGGATGGATTCCGAGTTTAACTTCCCCTCCGGTCCCCATTAGTGAATTGTTCAGATTTTATGAAGATGTTCTTTGAGCTAATCATCCCAGGAACTAATAACTGGAATGTTCCACTATTAGAACAGCTATTTGACACAAATACTTCTGTTAGAATTAAACTGATGTTTCTTGATATCAACAAGGAAGACAAGATGATTTGGATGCCAGCAAAAGATGGTAGATTCTCTGTTAAGAGTACTTATAACAAACTTACTTACAGCAGCAGTGAGGTTAGTATCAATGGAAGAACTATAAATTCAGTGGTTTGGAGGAATCTGTGGAGAACTAGTGCAACTCATAGGGTTAAACTTTTTAACTGGAAGTGTATAAGGGAAATCAATCAAACAAGAGATAAACTGGCTTACCATAATGCAGAACAAGAATTACAGTGTGGATGTTGTGGTGATGCTGATGAAACAATAGAACACCTGCTATTGGAATGCAGACATGCAAGAGCAGTGTGGAGAGAAGTTAACATCAACATTGATGCAGTCAGAAATAATTGTGCTAGTGTATCAGAATGGTGTACAAGTTGGTTCTCCCGGATAAGCGACTTGATGAGATCTCAGTTTATACACCTTAATGATTGGTGCTTGGATCATACGGAAAGACAGATGCGATTCAATCTTTCGGGAGTCTCTTTAAACCCTCTTAACTCGTGCACAAAATAAAGTATCACTTGCATTCTCATTTAAAGTCACAAAATATCTCATCTGAACACACACACTGTCTTCAGTCACATTGGCAACCTCCTGTATCTGGCATTATTAAGATAAATGTTGATGCTTCATATGACAAAATTACTAAGAAGATGGGTACTGGTCTAATAATTCGTGATGAAACAGGAACGTGTGGAGGGATCAAAGGGAGTTTCGCAAATGGAACATTAAATCCAGAAGAAGGAGAGTGTATGGCGATTCGAGAAGCTCTTGCTTGGGCAAAGGAGAAATCTCTAACCAGAATTCATATAGAAGCTGATGCTAAGCTTGTCATTCTATCGATCACTGGCACCTCTTCTTTAATTCAATGGGAGAACAGGAATTTGTTAAAAGAGATCAAACATTTATCTTCTTTTTTTAGTTTTTGCAATTTTACTTTCATTAGCAGAGGTGACAATCAGGTTGCAGATGAAGTTGCTAAAGCGGTTAGAACTTCTGAAACTGATGTTGAACTCTATGATAATTTCAGTGACAGAGTCTGTAATCTTCTGGCAAAAGACTTCAATATTGCCACCGATTAATAAATGAATTCTCCTTTTATCAAAAAAAAAATATAGTTTTGTGTAGATCTGCGTTATCGAGGCCATGATATTGTACACCGTGATATATATAAAAAAAAAGAACTTTTTTATTTTCCTTTTGACAAATTCCTCCAAAGCTAGTTTTCTTGTGTTTTTCCTTATATATACAGACCTTAGTAAACCTCTTCAAATATAAAATAGTTTGGATTAATATGGAGATAGTAAAATAAGTTATAAGATGAGATAGAAAAATAAGTTCGAATTGTATACAAAGTGGGAATAAAATATAGAGATAATTATAAAAAACTATCTGCATAATGTAAGCGAATATCTTATACTTCATTAATTAATTATATATAAATTGAGTTAGTGTATGTATGAATGTGTATCCGAGAACTATAACACATAAACCAACATGTGCATATGCCTACGAATATGTAAGGTGAGTTATATAAGGAGTTTGTTTATGTGTAGGTATGGTTATATGCGGTGAACAATGCAGTAGTTGATCCTTCTGTTCTTCCAACTATTTTTTGTTTTTTGTTTTTTCGAAGCATGTATCAACTACCTGATAACTCGTCTTGTTCTTTTAATTCACCTTGTTCTTTTATTTTGATTCGACCAAGTAAATATCTTATCTTTCCTTTTAGATTTTCAACCTTGAAATTTGAATATATTTCCTTGTATGTCCGAATTGGTAATACTGACTTTGTATTTAATCACTATTCAAGAAACAAAATCCTATAAACATAGCCAAAATCTTCAAATCAACGTAAGCCAGTAGCACAAAAAGAAATTTTTTCAGTTTTATAAAGGGTGCTAATAAAATATACGTGCGTTTTTATTCTTCTTTTCTTTTTCTTTTCCGTTCATTAGGATATAAAACTAATTAAAAAAACATTATTTATTACATTTGGCGTTTTAAGCAAAATTATCCTGGCTAAACTGGGGCCTATGCCACTTAATTGGGGCCTATAGCTATATGACCAAATAAGGTCATTAAGAAGTAATTCATGGAAACCCCTTATCCACTATTTTTGTCCTCATATGCCCTTGTTCAATTAGTGCTAATTCGAAAAATTAAAAAGTTTTTAATCAAGTTAATTCTTGGATTAACTATGACTCACCACTTGTAAAAATTTTAATTTTTTTTTCAAAAGACTCGATCCAGAATAGGTTTATGTTACTGCATATGTAAACCGATTCTGGGTTGGGTTTTCTGTAAGTTACGATGTAAACCCAGAATCGGAGTTTGATCAAACCCACATAAACCGATTCCTAAAATCGGGCTTTTGTAATGCACATATAAACCGATTCTTAAAGTTACAGAAATTTTTTTCATAACAGTCGTATTACATATATATACATGTAATCCGATTCTTAAAGTTACAGAACTTTTCTTCGTAGGAATCGGTTTTTATATATGTATCGTGTAAACCGACTCTAACAAAAAAAAAACAAACATAGGAAAACAATTATTTCTTCCATACCAAAATCGGGCTATGTGGGCATAACGTAGACCGATTCTGGTTCAATTTCCTCCGACCAGAATGCCATCCAGGACAATCGGTCTTTGTGGGCATAAACAACAACCGATCTAAATGAAATCGGTTTACAAATGCATTGATGTAGACCGATTGTTATAAACCCAAAAAACTTTGATTTAAAAAATTTGGATTGTTTAAGTGATTACATGTTATTGAAACCTACTCTAGGGGATTGGGTTAATAGAAAAGTACTTGATTCGAGCTAAAACGAAAAATTACCTATTTTAGTGAATTTGGTGATTATCAATAATGTTTTTGATTTTAAATTCTTAATTTTGATGGAAATGGGAATGGAAATGATTTTGATTTGATTTAGTTTTTTTTTTTCTTTTGTTATTAGGATTAAATGAGGATAAATTGGTAGTATTAAAATTTCATAGAGGGTAAAATGGTAGTTTCATCAAACTTAGACACCCCTTATCATTATCTATGGGGTGGATGAAAAAATCCATAGACCCCAATTAAGTGGCATAGGCCCCTATTTAACCTGGAAAATTATCACCTAAACTCATAAAATTCCTCATCTCCACAGTATATATAATTTCTATCTCAGGTCCCTTGTTTTTTTTTTTTTTTCCTATCGGAAGCATCTCACCCTTAGCTTTTCTTTTTGTTGGTGTTGGAGCATCTTACCCCTAGTTGCCGATACTAATATTGGTAATTAACTTTACTACCTTAATTTTTATCTCCACATCAAGCATAAAAGTGATATTAAAGGGTAGAAAGTATGGGCTTGCTTTAATGTAGCCCACGTGCCATGTAAAATGACCCTGCCAAGCATCACTAACCTACTGAAATGAAACTATTTAGCTCAAACCACTATAATCTGCGTAGCACAGTAAGCATATCTGAAAATGCACCATGTGAAATGACACCCTTACGTAATTACCTATACTAAGGCTGCTTTTTGCTGGTAAGCACCAAAGGCACCGAGTAAAATGACACGGATAACAGCCCAATGTAGCATTTTAGCTCAGATATATAGAAAAGTATTGATCACCTTGATTTTCCTAGTACGGCGCATCAAGTAAATGCTTGCAGTATACAATATGGGTTTTTTATTTTCTATTCATCGACTAAACATATGGACCACATTCTTCAAGTCTATTACTGGTGCCCGAGACTGCAATATGACTCCATGACTCCAATATAGAATTATGGATTACACATTCAACCGCAGAGGCCAAACATACTGAAAAGTCAATTAATCTCATCATCCGTCCTCTTTGTTCTACACTGAAACTCCAGCATCGAACCGCAAAGTGTAATTTGACGGTGCCAAGTGAATGGCTATCAACAAAGTCCTTACACAATCTTGCTATTTCTCAGCCTCATCATGAGTGCCGGCCAGATAGCGAAGAATTTGAGTGTCTTTATTATAATAAAATTTCATTTGCAAAAAAAAAATTTGAAACGCACACAAGTCATTCATAATCCAATACGTGAAGAAAAATGTCAAGAGAAACTTGAGCTAGAATTAACCTGGATAAAAATTTCTTCTGAAGCATCAAAATGTTAGTCTTTTGCTAAGAATAGTCCAGTCCCATTTGCGTATAAATTTGCAGTCCGTATAACCAAAAATAGAGAAGGGGCAACTGCCATGTCTTACGCTAACTTATTAAAAAAAGTAGAGAAATACTACCACTAAGCTTATGCATGTATACAATTTAGTGTAATGTCTCTATCTGAAAAGTAATCATCCATCCACCATCTTAATCATTCTTCTCATCGTCTTCAGCTGTCTTCCATTTAGAAGAAAAAACACACTCAATCATAATAAAACTTCATGCATTTAATAACCACCGCCACTATATCATATTCAAGTTTATGTCAAAAGAAAACTCAACCCGATAACTTATTTTTCAGCTCATTAAAATTTAAATTAATAAAAAAAAATGCATTTCAAATGTTGTAGGTTATATGTTAGCAGACTCAACCTATAGACACAGTCACACATTATTATGCTCAATCAGATTACCCAAAACTACCTTGGCAACCATAATGATTCATGCCAAGCAGCCCACTCAAACAAAAGAATTATCTACTTTGCAGATTTTTTCCAATAAGGAGAACATGAATTATCCTTACCTATTTTTTATTTACTCAACAGAATTATTTCTCAAAACTCCACAGGCTTGGTGAACCTACAAAACACTATAAATAAGATCACACATTTGAGAAAGTAATGTTAACCCTTTAGAAAGAGTGTAAATCACCAAAATATATACGTGGGGTTACAAAAAAAAAAAATCAGTATTCCCTTTATAGATTTAGCTAGATCAACAACCTAGAAATGAATTAATAAACCAAATACGGTTTAAGGGAATCGAACCAGACTGCAACATCAACATCAGCAAGGTAAATTGAATTAGATCAATTTTCTAATTTTAAAAACAATGAGAGGAAAAAGAAAAGGAAAATTTATAGTTCCTTTTCTCGATATCCAGTATTTCCTTTTCTATATAACAAACCAAAGAAGATTTTAATTACCTTGAAACATGTGTGCATGGAATAGAATTTAGATCGTTTTGAGCTGTCCTGGAAAATGGAGGAAAGACGATTGCAGTAACACGACACCTTTAAGCATTCAGTATAGCTTAATGTTCTGATTTTTTTTTTTTGCTTTTGTCTAAACAATATTTACAATACAATGTTAAGGAAGAGAAAACAAAATCACCTAAACTCATTTCAGATGAAAGAAGGGGATTGCAGGAAAGACGATTGATATTCATTATTTTTTTCTAAAATATACCTACAATAAGTATAAAGGAAGAAAGCAAGAAAGTCACCTAATTAAACTGATTTCCTGACCAAAGCCATGGATCATAAAAAAATCTGCAAGCTAGAACCAAACCCTTCGTTTATTTTATGATAAAGAGATAAAATTTGGTTTCCCTATATATGCGTATACGATTGCAAAAAAAAAAAAAAAAAATATGAAGATTTTAAAGAAACTGAGATTTACCAATTTCATTTGTTCAACTATAGGAGGCACCACCAACAACTGCAATAACAAAATCTACGAAAAATCACAAAACTCCATTCAAGATGATTTGGTTATACCTCACATCAGTCTTTTTCATCGCCATAAAGCTCCAAAAGTACCACCTCTCGTCGCCGCAGTCATCAGCACCAACTACTATACTTTCGAGGAACATGCAAAGCAAACAACAACAAAAGAAAAAAATTATCAGACCAATATAACAAAAGAAAAAATTATCAGACCAAAAAACCGCAACAAAACCCTAAAGTGTAAGAAACAGAACATTAAAAAAAAGAAACTCTAGCAAAGAAGCAACGTGAAAGAAGCTCCGAAAGTACCACCTCCCGTCGCCGCAGTCATCAACACCAACTACTATACTTTCGAGGAACATGCAAAGCAAACAACAACAAAAGAAAAAATTATCAGACCAATATAACAAAAGAAAAAATTATCAGACCTAAAAATCGCAACAAAACCCTAAAGTGTAAGAAACAGAAGAAAAAATTATCAGACCAAAAAACCGCAACAAAACCCTAAAGTGTAAGAAACAAAACATTAAAAAAAAAAAAGAAACTCTAGCAAAGAAGCAACGTGAAAGAAGCAAATATGGCCTTTGCTCGAGATCTTTAAATAGAGAGGCACCGGCATTAAGTTACCACAAAAAGAGAAAAAAAAATCGTTTCGGAAATAATATCAAGCAATATATTAAAATCATGCAACTTTGAAATAATATAAGGTAATATCTTAAAATTAATGATAAAATTTTGGATAGCCACCATATTTTTGGATATTTCCATATTTTTATGTTGCGATATTTACTCCAAAAATATGCATTGTGCATCATAACATGTTTAGAAATAAAAAAGTTTAACTTTTTTTTTTTGTTCTTCTCAAAAGTTTAATTACTTACCTCCACAATTTTCTACAAACGATTCTGTATTTCGACTATTTTACAGGATTGTCAATTTTTATGGAAGAGGAAACACACTCCAATCAACGGGTACGCATCCAAAAATCTATGTATTTTAACTTTAAATTTTAATTGCTAATATCTTTTCGTTCAATGGTTTATTAATTTTATTTGAATTGTAATAATAACAGTAGATTGTAGTTAGAATTAGTTTATTTATGGGTTGATAAGAATTGTAATTAAGATAAGCTTATAATTATCAAAGGTGTAATTGGACATTGGACACTGGATTTTTTTATTTTTATTTTTAAGATTGATTTAATCTTATGATCAAATTGTGATGAATGGTTTAATGTCATTGTCAAATCGTGATTTTATCTAATTATTGTTAATTTGAGAATTTTAATTTTAATATTTAGTTAGGATTTTTAGACTATATTTTATTTATTTTTGTAAATTTAGGAGATTTTATTAGATTTTGTTGTTTTAGGTAATATTTTTTCTTAAATGTGATTGGTTGAAAATATATATTGCGGGGCATAAAGATTCTACTTTAATTTCATTGGCCGAAATTTTAAATGATGGGGCCAGAATCAACCAGAAGCTCCGATTAATGAGAGCGCTCGAAAAAACTCTATTTTTATATAGAGAATTGATTTTTGGTTGTTGTTGATGATTAGAAGTAAAGAGCTTTTTTTTTAGGTTTAATTGATGAAAGGTCACCCCTAACCACTAACTAGACGTTAGGATCACGATGAAGCCCCTCTAATGGATTCATCAAACCCCATAATAGGTTTCTAAATATGAGTTGTGGCCAGTGAGTTTAAGATTTCTTCTCACCATCCAAGCACCAACATGGCATATGAGGACAAACGAAAATGTGATTTGTGGTTAAATCATTTATCCACAACGCTATATTATGCTAAGAGATATCTCATGCAAAGGCCAAAATTTCGGATTTAATTTTGACTTGTTAATATTACATTTTTAATCTTGTTGGAAATTTTTTACATTTTTATCCTTTGGTTGAAAAACTATTTACTTTCCTTTTATACAATCTCTTTATACCATCACTTTATTTTTATCCCTTGCACGAACCAAAAATACCAAACACCGGTTTAAATTCTCACTGCTTCTGAATTCAAACACGATCAGAGATCGAAAAAACATTGATTCAAAAAACCTTTAAAACCATCGTGACAATCATCAAAAAAGTAGTGAGATATCCAGATGCGAATGAGGTATTATCGACTCTCCTACAAATCCTAATGCGAAGCGTGTGGGTCTCGATGCACCTCGCCAAGTGATTATATCGGATTATACAGGCGATACACAATTAACTTTGTAATTTTATAATTTATAGGTAGATGTGCATTGTGATAATTAAAGTTTTAATGGAATACGTTTATAATGTAAAAACATCAATTAAACCAGTTTCACTTGATAACCTAACGTCCCCAAATCTAGAATATGTACGCGAAGAAAAATTAAAACAAAGTGACACAAATAATAATTATGAATATATATATATATATATATATATACATTTGTATCCTCACCGATAAATCGGTCCGATACGACTGATATAATCGGAATATCCATGTATCGCCAGTATCGTGCATATCTCCTGGGTTAAAAACCGATACACGATAAATTCCGGCATTCTCAGCCGATACAACCGATACTAACTACACTGCCCTAATGTTTCTGAACGTAAAATCCCTAGTCATGGACAAGATGATGAAGATGAAGATAATCAGCCGATTATAGAGATGTTAGGTCGGGATCATAAAAGATATAAAAACGGTCTTTGGATGTTGTTGTTTTTTTTTTTTACCGTTTTTAGTATTTTTTTTCAACTATTTACATGCATAATTTGGGTTACTAAAAATTATAATTTCAAATAGATTTGATTCGTTAACAATCAAACATGGATAAATTCGGACTAATACACAACCTCAAATTAATTTATGGAATTCCATTGAGGAACAAATTGATATTAATTTTAATTTATCTATTGGGTTATGGTTGCAGTAACGTTAACATATTGATATTTGTAGGATTGTACAATAATCTGCATAGTGTTGTTGGGTTGATTTTTCTGGTATGTGAATGACATGGAATTGTAATTATAAGTATGTTATGCTGTAATTTTTTCACAATGGTCCTCGCTAAAGCTAAATGATAGCATATGTGCTATAGCTGAATGCCAAATTTAGCAATATGACAAGGACCAATCTGAGAACTGGACTAACTTAAGGTTAGTTATTACATGTTCGGGAACTAACTTTATTTATTATGATTTACTATTGGTTGTTGTTTTTCTGTTAGCTTGATAAAGTGACAATTAATAAACACGGGGACAAACTCACTTCAAGACAATGGTGTTGATAGTGAGTTTATAAATTGTAAAATTGCTCTGCCATGGTTGCAGAAGTGTAATGTATCCTTGACCCAGCATCAAGATTAAGAATTTATATCCACAACTTGTATTCCTCAAGAGAATCAATAATGCATATCCAACTTCCGGTTTAACCGTCGCATAACATACATATATATGAGTGGAGTACTTCATTACTGGTACTCTTTCATATTGATTGGAAAGCTCCTAGACTGATTGACCGCTAGTACGGAGCAATATTATCCTCGGATTGCCACTGATGTTGCTGACGACTACCCTTCAGATGGTCTCTGCCTGTACAAAATAAATATATACTACCGAAAGTATTATATATATGCTACTGAAAGTATTATAACGCACGTGAATCCTAAGATAGAGTCCATTATCTTAAGTTGCTTTAGTTTCTCTGAAGACTTTAAGCACCCAACCCTTTAGATCGTCTCCCAAATAGTAAAGGACTAATTTGTTTCGTAAACACTCTTCTTATCTCAAGAAGTTAATCAGAGATACATCTAGTTGAGCATGACAAAGGCTTTTTTGTTTAAAATAGATTAAACTCCTTTGTGAGGTTTTACATCTTCCAATATATGGAGTAAACAAGTTAACCAGATTCGAATATTGAAGAGTATCATCAAATGATAGCTCGTCGATCCAAATACACCTAGTCAATAATCAGTCTATCAAAAGATAAACTAGATCCAGCTGGATCCCAGATGATCAAGTTTGTGCACGAAGCAAATCATGAGAATATAAAACCAATAAGAAAAATCTTCTTGTCTTCAATCTTCAATATTTTGTACCTTCACAATAACAAACTTGATTCCTGGCTAATGATGGATCACGCACAGAAAGGAGTCTGTTAACAATGGATGATCACAAGTCAATATTAAACTCTTAATCTAGTTTGAGTGACCTTATGTCAGAAAGAGAAGAATCTCAAGAATAATCAAACTAGGTGCAAATCAAGAGATAACCATCGTTAGTCAATCAAATCAATAATCGAAAACTAAAATAACAATGCAACTCTAGTTTGCCGCCAACGACACTAGTAGACGTTTCTTGATCCCATAGAAGTTTTTTAACTGGGCTATCAGCAATTCTCTCGTGGATTGCTTAGACCGTTCCACCTATCACTAATTGGTTTTTTTTCCTTGTCTAAAAAAAAAAAATTAAGCTAGCGGCGTCAGATAACTTAATCTGCGTTGGATGCTTAAACACATATGTAGCCGTTAGCGGATTTAGTACGCCCGCGGGCGGGTTATTTTTCGCTGCTAGCGGGTTGAGTTCGTCCGCGCGGATTAAGTTAACCCGCTGACGGAATTTGTTGGCATGCACGACTTAAATTCAAACGCGCGATTCATGTCGGCCCGCAGTGAAAAAACCAATAAATTGAGTTTATTTTTGCATTGGTTTTTGAAAATTACAAGTCTCTGGATGAATCATTTCCCTCAGGAATGGTGGACGTTTTTAGACCCGCATTTGGATCTCCAAAGACTTTGCTTTGAATCCTTCTGTGAAACTTTATACCCTTCTACATGACATATTCTCCCCGAAAATGCAATCGAACCTTTGCGACTATTTTCAGGTTCACTCAATTTTTCTCTGGGTGATGATGCTTTTTTTAACTCGTTTTTCAAGTGTGCAGAGTCGATAATAAGATCAAAATGAACAAATTTATGTCTTGTTCGTTCCATAGGAATATCCCCGAGTAGGACGTGATTGCATGTGCTCAACACGATTACTAGCTTAAACCAAGTAAACAAAACATGTGCTTGAAGTTTTTGGACTGGAATGGCAGGCACATTTTAAGGCTGACTCTTGTGGAGAGATTGTAGGTAACGATAGTGATATAAAACCATGGTCTAGACTCAAAAACTTTTTAATCCTCTTTCTCTCTGCTCGAAAGCAGGTACTTATGCGGGGATTTCAAAATAGGCGAGGATTCAATCCTAGCCCAAAAAAAGTGAAAAGCGAGGAGATAATCATCGCTTCCTCTTTTATTATAATAAAAAATCTAATAAAATACATCATTATCAGATTTTGGGCCCACTTTAATGTTTTATATAAATAAAATACTCTTGGGCGAGGAAACATTCCTCGCCCATAATCTAATTACCTCCCTCACCACTAGACTAAGACCTTTTCCCTACGTGGTGTTTTGGCATTGTGCAAGTACCCCCTTACCTACTCCACTACACTCAGCCTAAGTGCATTTTTTTCACTAGTTTTGGATGCAAAATTGTCATCCTGCACTTTTTCTAGTGATTATGATGAAATGCCTGTTATTTGTGATGATGTTGATGAGCTATCAGTCGAGGTAATTCATCTATTTGTAATTAACATTAACATAGAATTTTAAGTTGTCGGTGGTGGTTCATTGTTCTGCAGCAGTCTAAATCATCTCCAGGAGATGCAACACAATCAATTGAACATGTTTCTGAAAACGAGTACGAAAATGCAGTAGCATGCTTCAACCTGAGTCCTTGACAAGTGTGAACTGACTGATGTACATAAGAGATACCGCAAGCAAATGAAAGCATCCCGGAAGAGGAACAATACATTTCACTTTGAAGAGATTTTTAAGTTATCACCCTTGTCTTCTTTTCCTTTCTCCTTTTTCCGTTTTTGCATTAGTATGTTACATTCAACAATTTTGAGCATTTCCAAGAATTTAAAGATTTTTTATATTAATCATATATTCTCAGATAACTTCATTTCATAATGAATAACCAAATTATTCGTTGAGTATTATTGTCTCGAACTTCTACTTACTCAAGACACTAACAGTTGTATCTTGTAAAGCCATGATGAGAAAATGTTGAAATCAAATCTTGATTAAAATACAATTTCCGCAAGAGGTTAAATAATGCTACAACAACAGCAATTGCCGGTAACGGAAATTGTCTTTAACTTAGGGAATACTCATACCAGCTAAACTAAACTAATCTGGATTTTTGATTTTGTGTCGTTGATTAGAATTGGGGAATTAGGTTTGTTTTTCACGGCGTTCATCAATTGAAGATGAAGAACTACTAAGGAGAACTTGTGGAACTTCATCAACAAAAGGTATGTGGAGACTAAAACTCATCTATTACTTGGAAAGTCTATTTTTACTCTATCTCCTATGTTGAGACAAAAGTCGTATTACTATATAGTTGTTGATTATACACATTTGAGATTTCGAGCTGAGATTAACTCGCTTACATATTTCGAGAAATATGTATTGGTACGCTTTCTCTTCAACCAAGTTCACCTTATATTCTTGACGAAAGTCAAAAGATGATCATGTGAAAATTTCCGAGTAACATCTTACATGGTTTGTGTGATACAATCATTTGGTGTAGACTTGGAATGTTTCGTTATGATTATTTCAATAACTTGAAAATTGCTTTGATGCTAATAATGTGTGAAAACGGCTATTGTCATCCACTAAGAAAGTTTCAATGATTGAAATAGGAGTTATAGAACACTTAACCATTATTGGATTATGACATGTTGTGTACTCTTGCACATATGTAATCCATGTCCGGGAACCATAGTATGCGTACACGTATGCGTACCTATTGGTTTAAGAAGTCCGGGAACCTAAGTATGCGTATATGTATGCGTACTGGCGTGAGGTTCATGTCCGAGATTTTGTGGTGGGATTGGAGGTATGCGTACCCGTTCGTGTACTAGCAAAACCCAAACTCAGTCCGGGTAATTCAAGTATGCGTACACATTTGCATACTTGAAGGTTAAAGTTCTAAAATTGGTTGTGTACATGAACTAATACATTTATATAATAAGGAATACATTCTTTGCAAACCGTGGCTATAATGTTCATGAATTGATTCGAGTGAATCAAACCGATTTTGCTTCAGTTGTGTTCTTCTATACTTCTATGAGAATATAGCAATTGAACAACTCTTTAACTAGTTTCATTTGAGTCATTTGAAATAGTTATGGTTAAGATGAATAAGGTTTATATGAGAGTGTTCATATGGCTAACCTCGATTAACTATTGTTGAGCCAACATGGTGTACACATTTAGGTATGGTTACTCAAACCTAAATGAAGGTACATTCATTTGTGTATAAAAATCTAAGTTCGATCTAACGGTTGAAAGATATTAGCTTGAATCTAATCAGGTTTTCATCTAACGGTGAATATTGAATACTTTGTTACCAAGGTAACTTAGATTGTAAACTCTGATTTGAAAACTATATAAAGGAGAATTATAGCAACTGGGAAACCTAATCCCCATACCTCCTGTGTGATACTAGTTGTATAAGCTATAGTCGATTCTTCTTTAACCTTAGGTTTTTCACGAAACCATGTAAGTTAACGACTTAAATACTTCATTGGGATTATGAAGCCAGACCCAACTATTTTCTTTGTAGTTGTGTGTGATGATCTTGCTTGATTATATCACTTAAGTACTGTCTTCTCTAAGATTTGCTTGAGATTTATTCTCCGATAGGCAAGATCGAAAGTAGGCCAGATAAAAAGTAGTCACAAACATATTCTTCTCATCGTTTGTGATTCCACAATATCTTGTTTTGCTACCATACGATTAAGATTATTGTGAGGTGATTGATAATAATAGGCTGTTCTTCGAGAATATAAGTCCGGTTTATCAATTGGTTCATGTGCACCTTGATTTATCAAAATACGAAACAAAACTCATAGGTATTTTTGTGGGAGACAGATTTATCTATTCCAATAGACTTTTCTGTGTGAGACCGATTTGTTTATCAAGTCTTCTACTTTGGGTCGTAGCAACTCTTGGTTGTGGGTGAGATCAGCTAAGGGAATCAAGTGCGTAGTATCCTGCTGGGATCAGAGATGTAAGGAGCGCCACTGTACCATGAATCAGTGTGAGATTGATTAGGGTTCAACTACAGTCAAGTCTGAAGTTCATTGGTAGTAGGATAATGTCTGTAGCGGCTTAATACATTGTGGTGTTCAAAGCTGGACTAGGTTCCGAGGTTTTTCTGTATTTGCGGTTTTCCTCGTTAACAAAATTCTGGTGTCTGTGTTATTTTTTTCCGCATTAAATTTTTTATATAATTGAAATATCACAGGTTGTGCGTTTAATCGATCAATTGGTAAATCCAACCTTTGGTCGTTGATTGAAATTGATCGATCCTTGAACATTGGTATTTAGTACCGTTCAAGTTACTTCTCTTATATTCAATCGGGATCGCAAATTCCTATTTGTTGATTGCAGATTGAATTGAGAGATAGAGATATAAACTATTTGATATAATTTTCTCTAGATTTATTCTGACTGTCTAGTTAATTCTCTTGAAAGTATATTGGAGTAAGTCCTCTCAGATTGCCAAACGAAATATTAGGTGTGGTTGTTGTACCCCCGCTTTTTCAGTTGGTATCAGAGCAGGAAAACACGTTAAAGACCTTATAAGTCTGTGTTTGTAGCGATCTGAATATGGACAGAAGTGTTATCTCCATAAACGTACCACCAGTCTTCGATGACTCAAATTACTTATGGTGGAAAATTGTTATGCGTGCATTTCTTCAAGCGCATGATTTTCAATCATGGGTTTATGTTGTTAATGGCTATAATCCTCTATTTTTTGCAGAAGGCGATGCAACTGTTCCAAAGGATATTGGTGCATATGAACCTGCCGAGATTCTCGCTGCAAAGCAAAATTATGACGGGTTAAGTGCTATCATCCATGTCATTACCCCAGATCTTGAGCACCATGTGACTACGTGCACTCGGTCTAAAGATGCTTGGGATATCTTAGAAACCGTATTTGAAGGGAATACCTGTGAAAAGGAAGCTAGTCTGCAAAACCTAAATTCTTATTGGTAAAATCTTCGTATGGCAGATGAAGATTCATCTGATGAGTTTAATCACAAAGTGTCTGAAATTGTTAATGCATCTTTTGCATTAGGTAAGGCTATTCCTGAAAAAGGACATTGTGATGAAAATTCTCAGATCGTTTCCATCTAGATACAGTTCTAAGAAGTATGCCATTGTTGAAGGTAATAACCTTGCAACTCTTTCCAGAAATACTCTGGTTGCGAAGTTAAAGATCTTTGATCATGAGCATACATCCAAATCCGGAAAGGATGTTGCTTTCAAAACACAAAAGAACACTAAATTACTTGACAAAAGTAAAAGTGTTTGCATCTCTGAATATGATCTTTTCGAGGCTGATTCATCAGATGAAGATCTTGACAAGTCAGTCTCTTTGATTACAAGACAGTTTATGGATCTTCTTTTGAAGAGAAGCAAACGATTCTCCAGAGATAAACCTAGGTCATCAGTTACACCCCATAATTGTGTTCCTCCTAAAAACGAGGATATTGATGAAACTGATGACGAGGATATGCCTTAGTGCTTTAAGTGTAAAGGTTTTGGTCATTTTGCAAATAAGTGTCCAAATCATAAAAAATACACTGGGAACAAAGATCTAGCTGCAGTTCTTGATGAAATGTCTGACAACTATGATTCTAATGAAGAATAAAAGTCAAGTGTTACACTTCTTTGTGAAAATATTGATTTTGATAATTGTAGCAATACATACATCAATCTTTATATTCTTTCAAAAGAAATCTCAACCGGTCTGGAAGAAAAAAAGAAACTACCTGTTTATACAGGAAACTTCTTTTTTAATTTTTCAGGTTCCACTATGTGTCTAGCGGCCTACACATCTCGGGCGTCTGAATCATTTTCCATGTTGGCATGCTCTTATTGTTCTCTCAAAGGTCATGAACTTTCAAAGTATTTCAAGTACAAACACAAAATGAGATATGTCAACAAACTTCAACGAAGAGCGAATCGATTAGCACACAAGCTCAAACTTGTTCAAAAATCATCAGAGGTATGTAAACGCACCCCTTCTTCAAAGAAGTTAGTTTCCAAAGAAAATACTAGGTCATTAGAGGAAAAATATGGTCTAAACACTCTAATAAACATGGATCTATGAATTCCTTTCGAAAAGGTTATGGTGAACAGATTATTGTTCACCCCAACACAACTTATTGTGTTGGTTAGTGCATCTTGTCTCATGTGCCTGATCAAAAGAGACAGGATTATGCACACCTCAGGCTTTAGGAAAAAAAATAAAAATAGATTGTTTTTCTTATTCTTTTTGTTGCTCTGCTGAGCTTTGCAAGTCCGGAATTCGTGCCTCTTTTCATATCTAATTGATATTGGAAGGGACTTCCATGTTTAATCAATAAAAAGAAGGTTATTCTCGACAATTCTACCCTCTTTAGGGTTGAGAGTTGTGCGTGCGTGAACTTATGTGTCTAAAAGTTCCGTAACTCTACATTGTTTTTTTTCCTTCTCCTGAAACTCTTTTTTATCATAAGACTGCTTGTTGAGATTACCTTGTGATTTACTCTCACAATTTCGCTCGTATGTATACTCCAAGCATTATGTCTTCTGATGGAAAAGATGTTAATATGATTGTTAAGCCATCAATCATGAAGGAAAAAGATAAATCTCCGTTACCTCCAACTTTGAAAAGAAAAAGAAGGAATGTGAGGAAGCCAAGAGTTGTTCCTTCAAATTCTCAGAAGTTTTCTGGTGTTCTTGAAGAGTTGAAGGAAATAAGGAAGGAGATTCAGGAAATAAAGGCTATTGCGTTGAGAACTCTTGAAATTCAGAAGGCCCTGGTTCGACATCAGTTCAAAAGGTTTGTTGGAATTGACTCCTTTATTCATGAACCTTATGTTCCCATGGTTGTTGACAACAAGGAGTTCGGGGACGATAAAGAATTTTTCAGAGATCTCAATGTCTAGGAAACTTCTTATGAGAATTTATTCTCTTGTTTTTAATAAGGATAACTAGGGTTTGGAATAGCCATTATTGTGAGTACACATAGCTATTGCCAATATTTTCATCTTGCAATGTTTTTAGATTTATTTATTTAAATTCTAAGTTATTTGGAAGATGATTTTTGCAGTATTAATTTTTATGGTTTTATATATTGCAAACTGTTATGGGATATGTTGTTTACATCCATGAACTTTGAATGTCCCAAATTTGTTCAAAACTTAACTCTATTATATGTCGGTATGAAAGTATTGATAAAAGATATAATGAATTTTTGACTACAAAAGTTAAGCCTATTATGTCATTATGCAAATATTGATGGAAGATAGGATGAACTTTTGTTTACAAAGATTAAGTCTATTATATGTCATTGTGCAAATAGAGATGAAAAATAGAATGAATCTTTGTTTATTTCGCAGTATTGTTCCTTCCCTGATCCACATCTTTGTGTATGTACTGTGTTGCTCCGTAAGTTCTCTTATGTTGAGCATGACCTATTGAATTGATCATTTTTCCTGGTGGTTAATTCAATTGAGATTTTTGGATACAAGTTCATGTCTTATGTGATTTGTTAATATCCAAAGAAATCCTTCTTTTCATGTAAAAGTAAGGTCGCTCTTGTTGTTATTTCGGGAATGACATTTTGTGGGGGAGAGTTCTTAATTGAACTTGTGCTTAATTGCCAAATCTTTGTGGGGAGTGCGGCTGTGGAATATTGTAGGAGTTATCTTGTATCTTTATAAACTCCTTGATGAATAAGTTTTGACTATGTGAAATCATCAAAACAAGTTGGTAAGTTGTTCTTTTTTGGTCATGAAGTATCTCTATGAAAATTTCATGAGGATCCAACTAGTTTTCGTACCTTTGCCAATTTGTATTGACAAAAAGGGGGAGAATTAATGTGTAGTTCACACTACAAATACATATGGTTTACGGATCATTATGTGTGTATGTGTGTGTGTGTGTGTGTGGGGGGGGGGGTCATTGTGAGATGAAGTATTGATAAGGGGGAGTGATACATATCACCATAGTATTGTTGTCAAAGTTGTGATACAATTGAACTTTGATGACGTGTAATAATACTATCACACTGTATAACAATGATTTAGAGCAATTGTTTTATTATTGTTATTGTTATGGATCTTCAACAACTATGTTGCTAAGTTGAACACATTTGGAATCATTTGAGTACTTGGAAGTGACGAAGATTTCGAGTAATGTTGAAGAACCAAGGAGATCAAGCATTTGGATGAGAAGCTACAACGTTTATTTATTTTGTAATCCATATGTATTGATAGTTTTGTCACTAAAATTGACAAAAGGGGGAGATTGTTAGAGCATTAGACTTCACGGCGTTCATCAATTGAAGACGAAGAACTACTAAGGAGAGCTTGTGGAACTTCATCAACAAAAGGTATGTGGAGACTAAATCTCATCTATCACTTGGAAAGTCTACTTCTACTCTATCTCCTATATTGAGACAAAAGCCGTATTACTATATAGTTCTCGATTATACACATTTGAGATTTCGAGCTGAGATTAACTCGCTTACATATTTCTCGAAATATGTGTTGGTAAGCTTTCGCTTCAAGCAAGTTCATCTTATATTCTTGACGAAAGTCAAAAGATGATCATGTGAAAATCGTTGAGTAACATCTTACATGATTTGTGTGATACAATCATTTGGTGTAGACTTGGAATGTTTCGTTATGATTATTTCAATAACTTGAAAATTGCTTTGATGCTAATAGTGTGTGGAAACAGTTATTGTCATCCTCTAAGAAAGTTTCAATGATTGAAATAAGAGTTTAGAACACTTAACCATTATTGGATTATGACATGTTGTGTACTCTTGCACATATGTAAGCCATGTCCGGGAACCATATTATGCGTATTGGCGTGAGGTTTATGTCCAAGATTTTCAACTGGGATTGGAGGTATGCCTACCCGTTCGCGTACTGGCGAAACCCAAACTCAGTCCAGGTAATTCAAGTATGCGTACATGTTTGCATACTTGAAGGTTAAAGTTCTAAAATCGGTTGTGTACATGAACTAATACATTTATATAATAAAGAATGCATTCTTTGGAAACCGCGTCTATAATGTTCATGAATTGATTCGAGTGAATCAAACCGATTTTGCTTCAATTTTGTTCTTGTATACTTCTATGAGAATATAACAATTGAACAACTCTTTAACTAGTTTCATTTGAGTCATTTGAACTAGTTATGGTTAAGATGAATAAGGTTGATATGAGAGTGTTCATATGGCTAACCTCGGTTAACTATTATTGAGCCAACATGGTGTACGCGTTTAGGTACGGTTACTCAAACCTAAATGAAGGTACATGTCATTTGTGTATAACAAGCTAAGTTCGATCTAACAGCTGAAAGATATTAGCTTGAATCTAATTAGGTTTTCATCTAACGGTGATATTGAATGCTTTGTTACCAAGGTAACTTAGATTGCAAGCCATGATTTGAAGACTATATAAAGGATAACTATAGCAACTGGGAAACCTAATCCCCACACCTCCTGTATGATACTAGTTGTATAATCTAGAGTCGATTCTCCTTTAACCTTAGCTTTTTCACGAAACCCTGTAGGTTAACGACTTAAAGACTTCATTGGGATTGTGAAGCCAGACCCAACTATTTTCTTTGTAGTTGCGTGTTCTGGTCTTGCTTGATTCTATCGTTTGAGTACTATATTATCTAAGATTTGCTCGAGATTTATTCTCCGATATGCAAGATAAAAAGTAGTCACAAACATCTTCGTCTCATCGTTTGTGATTCCACAATATCTTGTTTCGCTACCATACGATTAAGATTATTTGTGAGGTGATTGATAATACTAGGCTGTTCGGGAATATAAGTCTGTTTTATCAATTAGTTCCTGTGCACCTTGATTTATCAAAAGACGGAACAAAACTCATAGGTATTTCTGCGGGAGACAGATTTATCTATTCCAATAGACTTTTCTGTGTGAGACAAATTTTTTTATCAAGTCTTCGACTTTGGGTCATATCAACTCCTGGTTATGGGTGAGAGCAGCTAAGGAAATCAAGGGCGTATTATCCTGCTGGGATCAGAGACGTAAGGAGCGCAACTATACCTTGAATCAGTGTGAGATTGATTAGGGTTCAACTACAGTCCAGCCCGAAGTTCATTGGGAGTAGGCTAGTGTCTGTAGCGCCTTAATACAGTGTGTTGTTCAAAGCTGGACTAGGTCCCGGGGTTTTTCTGCATTTGCGGTTTTCCACGTTAACAAAATTCTGGTGTCTGTGTTATTTCTTTTCCATATTATATTTTGTTATATAATTGAAATATCACAGGTTGTGCGTTGAATCGATCAGTTGGTAAATCCAACCTTTAGTCGTTGATTGAAATTGATTGATCCTTGAACATTGATCTTTGGTACTGTTCAAGTTACTTCTCTTATATTCAATCGGGCTCGCAAATTCCTATTTGTTGATTGCATATTGAATTGAGAGATAGAGATATAAAATCTTTGATATACTTTTCTCTAGATTGAATCTGACTGTCTAGTTGATTCTCTTGAAATTATATTGGAGTAAGCCCTCTCAGATTGCCAAACGAAATATTGGGTGTGGTTGTTGTACCCCCGCTTTTTTCACTTCATATGGTCTCTGCATGTACAAAATAAATATATGCTACCGAAAGTATTATATATATATATATATATATATATATATATATATATATATATATATGCTACTGAAAGTATTATAACGCACATGAATCCTAAGATAGAGTCCACTATCTTAAGTTGCTTCATTTTCTCTGAAGACTTTAAGCACTCAACCCTTTAGATCGTCTTCCAAATAGTAAAAGACTAATATGTTTAGTAACCACTCTTCTTATCTCAAGTAGTTAATCAGAGATATATTTAGTTGAGCATGACAAAGGATTTTCTGTTTAAAATAGATTAAACTCCTTTGTGGGGTTTTAGATCTTCCAAGATATGGAGTAAACAAGTTAACCAGATTCGAATATTGAAGAGTATCATCAAATGATAGCTCGTCGATCTAAATACTCCTAGTCAATAATCAGTCTATCAAAAGATAAACTAGATCTAGTTGGATCCCAGACGATCAAGTTTGTGTACGAAGCAAATCATGAGAATATAAAACCAATAAGAAAAATCTTCTTGTCTTCAATCTTCAATATTCTGTACATGCACAATAACAAACTTGATTCATGGCTTAAGATCGATCACGCACAGAACAGAGTCTGTTAATAATGGATGATCACAAGTCAATATTAAACTCTTAATCTAGTTTGAGTGACCTTATGTCAGAAGATAAGGCTCTCAAGAATAATCAAACTAGGTGCAAATCAAGAGATAACCATCGTTAGTCAATCAAATCAATAATCGAAAACTAAAATAACAATGTAATTCTAGTTTGCCACCAACGGTACTAGTAGAAGTTTCTTGATCCCAAAGAAGTTTTTAAAATGGGCTATCAGCAATTCTCTCGTGGATTGCTTAGACCATTCCACCTATCACTAATTGGTTTTTTTCCTTGTCTAAAAAAAAAGTTTTTAAACTAGCGGCGTAAGATAATTTAATCTATGTTGGATGCTTAAACACAGATGTAGCCGTTAGCGGATTTAGTATGCCCGTGGGCGGGTTATTTTTGGCCGCTAGTGGGTTGAGTTCGTCCGCGCGGATTAAGTTAACCCGCTTTCGGAATTTGCTGGTATGCGCGGCATAAATTCAAGAGCGCGATTCATGACGGCCCGCAGTGAACAAACCGATAAATTGAGTATATTTTTACATTGGTTTTTGAAAATTACAAGTCTCTGAATGAATCATTTCCCTCAGGAATGGTGGACGTTTTTAGACCCGCATTTGGATCTCCAGCGCCGACTTTGATTCCTTTTGTCAAACTTTATACCCTTCTACATGACATATTCTCCCCGGAAAGGCAATTGAAACTTTGCGGCTATTTTCAGGTTCACTCTTTTTTTTCTCTGGGTAATGATGCTTTTTTTCAACTCGATTTCCAGGTGTGTAGAGTCTATAATAAGATCAAAATGAACAAATTTATGTCTTGTTCTTTCCATAGGAATATCCCTAACTAGGACGTGATTGCATGTGCTCAACACGATTACTAGCTTAAACCAAGTAAACAAAATATGTGCTTGAAGTTTTTGGACTGGAATAGTAGGCACATTTTAAGGCTGACTCTTGTGGAAAGATTGTAGGTAACGATAATGATATAAAACCGTGGTCTAAATTCAAATTCTTTTTAATCCCCTTTCTCTCTGCTCGAAAGCAGGTAACTTATGCGGGGGTTTCTAAATAGGCGAGGATTCAATCCTAACCCAAAAAAAAGTGAAAAGCGAGGAGATCGCTTCCTCTTTTATTATAATAAAAAGTATAATCAAATATATCATTATCATATTTTGGGCCACTTTAGTGTTTTATATAAATAAAATACTCTTGGGCGAAGAATGTTTCCTCGCCCATATTCTAATTACCTCCCTCGCCACTATTCTAAGACCTTTTATCTACGTGGTGTTTTGGCACTGTGCAAGTTGATCGGTTGTCACCCGGTCAAAAATAATTTAACTTTCTTGCTTCACTAAAATAAAGTAGTATGCAATAAGAAAGAGTTCGTATCCACAGAGAGGCTTATGTTGTTATGCAAATTTTCAGTTTCTGAGTAACCAAGGGGGGATGTTGATGTTTCAAAGCAATAAAAATAAATTGAAAGCAAAGTAATAAGAAAATTTATCAATAAGGAGAAAGTATTGGTCACGGGATAGTTTCATTCACAAACTCGAATTATCAACAATGACTAGAATTGAAATTTTAATCTCTCATTTACTAAAAGTCCTAGGATACCTTGATCGCAAGAGTATCCCGCTAATTCCCCGATTTCATCACAACCACATTAAAAGATGCATATGTGAATTCTTTAGAAAGCAACCTAAAGTGTAAAAGCACAATTAAGTTTAACTCCCTAAAAGCAATAAGTTTTTACGGAATAAGACTAATCAAGGCAACCAAAATGTGTAAAAGCACTAATTCGATTTAACCCAAGTTACGATTCATATGTGACTAGTAGGATATATCACTACAAGCACTACCCACATTTATGCTACTCAAAATCAAGGATAGACAACGTTTTTCGTATTGAAAGCCCTAATATAGCTCTAGATATGAAAGTAGATCGGATTGATCCGGACTCAACCAAACAAACTATCAAATCATAAACATTATAAACCATGAATCATAATCAATAAATTACTGAGACAAAACTAATACATTGAATCAAATCTTATTTGTGAAATCCACTTATTATCCCATAACCAATAATAGGTATTTAGTTACTCATAGTATTTTTATTCAACATAATTATTATCAAAAATAAGATGAAGAACATGTAAAATAAAATGGAAGCAAACCCTAGTAGAATCGCTCTCCTCCAAAACTCCAGTAGAAAATACGTGATACTAAAAGAATAGAAACTCCTTCTTCTTATAGCCTTCACACTTTCCAAAATTAGGTCTTCAAAGTCCATCACCAAAAAGTCCACCAAGCCCATGAACCATGTGTGAAAAACCCATGTGAAAATATATCCCAAAAATGTGCTCGCCGGAAAACTGGTATTATGGCCGGAAATCGGCTCCGGTGACCGGCAAAGTCCGCCCGGTCACCGGGTCAACGGGTCAAAACGGTCGGGTCAAACCGGGTTGGATCGGGTCAGCGGGTCGGACCGAGTCAGGTTGGGTGAGTCAGGTAACCAAGTCAGCTTCCTAGCCAAGGCTGAGTAGTCTGAGTTGCCTTGGCCAGGCTAGGCCATTGCACAGGCCAGTTGCCAGGCCTGACCTCTGCTGTGCAATCATTGCACTACATCAGCCAAGATGGCTATAACTCCTCCTGCTAGTCTGCAACTCAACAGCCAAAGAAAGACACATTCATCTCATTATTCCCTGCAGCCTGCAATGCCCTGAGCCACTCTTCATTGCTTGCTTCCCTTCTTCTTAGCTCAAGACCACCACCAACACCAGCCACTGCCATGACACTACAATATCATCTTACCCTGAGTTTAACATCACAAGCCAACCTCCCTGTAATCAACACAATTTCCAGCATTGCCTTCGCCAGCATCTCATACTTCAACCTTCCCTGTAAACCTACAGCTCTATAACCTGCAACTCAGGTTCATTCACAAACCACCACAACAACCATTGCATTCCCCTGAGCAATAACACACAGCTGCAATTAAGCCCAGTTCAACTCCAGACTTATTCCACCACAAGCTATCACACTTCATCTGAGCAGCACCAACATGACCATCAAGCTTGCCATTCTTCATTACTACCACTGTAGCTGCAATCTTCTCCCTGAACTCATAAGCAACAACAGCCCAGAGCTCAATTGTCTCAGCACCAACTCCACTTCCTACAGCTCAAAACATCATCCACCGTAACCACAGACCTACTCATCTCCTCGGCCCAAGACTGACCTCCAACTTCGGTGCATCATTCCCGGCTCTAACTTTCTCAAAGATCACCAAATTCACACTCTGGCCATACCAAGACTATCACAGCCTGAGCCATCTCCTTGAACTTCTTGACATGTCACCCTTGCTCTAGCCATCACAGCATTGCCATCTTAATACCCATAGCCTGAGTTCATCCAAATCTGCAACCTCAGGCCATTAAATGCAAAACCCAGCCATAGCTGCACCACCAGTGCCTGAATTGCAGCTCCAAATCTGTCACTCCTTCCTTCTCAGGCTCTGCAATTAGTTGCAGCTCCTGCCATTTCAACACTCAAACACAGATTCACTAAATCTTGCTATCTGAGCCAATCCACAAACATCAACTCAAGGCACCAACACCTGAAATCTCACACTCCACCAGAACCACACAGCAGCATATCAACATCCCCACCTGAACATAACCACCAGCTTTTAATTAACCAGGCAAGCATCAATCCAAGAGCAACCCATCTTCTCTGCATCAACTACTGCATTTTCCAGCTCCAGCTGCTACTCCATCAGAACCATTGTAGTTCCCCAACATCAGGTCAACCAGCACTTCCACACAGAACATATTAGCCACAGTCTACACCACCTGCAGCTGCCTTAGCTTTACAGCTCCAGCTCCAACAACACCACAGCACTGAAAAACAAGCCACCAAGTCCTTCTCTATCTCAAACCACCAACACAGAGCACCAGCACCAGATTCAACTCAAAACCCATTTTCACTGATTTCGAATTCATCCACAATAGACAGTAAAACCCATCAGGTCTTCACCAATTTCTTTGTTCTTCGCCCCAACTTCAATCTCAAAACCGAATCCGAATACCACAATCGCCAATTTAATTCATAGCATCCCGGTTAAGACAAAGAAACACCGAAATAGCGGCATCTTCTTCTCACTCGATTCACCGCCATGGTTGCTCTTAATTCCTCTCTCTCACGATCTGGTTTCTCAATTTCTCGATCCATGGCTGTACAGCAGCCCTAGTTCTCTTTCTCTCAATTCTTTCAGGTGAAGACAATGATTAAGAGAAGACACAATTTTGGATAAGTGTAGGAGTGAATATTGATATAAGCACCCATTAAAAAGATAAGGGACACCAAAAATGACTATAAGCGCCCAGCTGTTCCCGTTAAGGGCTGACCAGCTCAACAATGGCCTGTCGGTTCCAGGTACCCGACAGTCTAATTCTTCCCATCTCCTTGCGCACTCTCAGCAGGCTCCATGTCTCGCCTATGAATTGACCTCCTCGCTCCATTTAGCTCCAATCGAACGTTTTCTTCTTCTTTTCCTCCGTGCGACTCCATTGCACCTGATAACTCAAAAGCAAACATAAGATACATAATTCACACGAAAAATAGCAAAGAAAGCATAAACTCTATATAGTAAATACGGTGTATTCTACACCTATCAGATTCCCCCACACTTAGACTTTGCTTGTCCTCGAGCAAATCAAACAAAACAATAAAATACAACAACTCCGTGTCGTCGAGGCTACGGTTAATTTTAGCATAAATAACAAGCCTTTAAACCCCTAGGTGTCCCTAGTGGACGAGTTATAGTCTCGTGAAGGTTTACTAGAGATATACCTACAAAACCTATATTTCAAACTCCGTCTATTCGTGACAAATCAATGAATGAATCCAAATTGACTACAGGAGGAGGTACCTTGCAAATTCAATTCATATATTAGTAAATAAACTCTAATTAGATAGTTGAACAAGCCACAATACTCGGAAACTAACAAACCACAATCACAATGAAAAGATTAAGAAGATGGATAAAGATGTAGGTTTGTTGGCGAATATTCACAAGTGTTCGATGTTTCCCATATACGTCTGAAGGTCAACTGCTAAGATGAACCTATGAAACCTATTGGATTGAGCTACTGGTCAATTCTAGCGTCAACACACTGGCATATACAAGGGAACCGGTGGTCAACAAACTTATTTCTACATCAACTCGCTGGCATATACAAGGGAACCAGGAGTGACTTTATTCACCAAATATAAAATACTTTCTTTTCTTTTTCACTTTTTGTTTCTTTTTCCTTTTTTTTTTTTTTTTTTTTTTTTTTTTTTTTTTTTTTTTTTTTTTTTCAGACGGCATGATTAGATCTTTTGGATCCAAGCGCATGCTTCTTGTCAGCAAGTACGTGATAGTTGCCTTGGATCCTGCATTCCACGCTTGTTTAGGCGACGGAGACAGGGACTACGTTTCACACATACTGCTATTCCCAAGTGTCATTCTTTATTCCGTTTGGTCTAATTGGTCGGTCTCTCTTTTTTTTTTTTTTTCTTTTTTCTTTTTCTAGCAACTCAATCACTCTAATCATCCTAGCAGCAATAACAACTCGATTTTTAGTGACCCACCAAAGCACTTAGAGAACAATAGAAAAATATGGAAAAATAAAAATAGCATGTGATATGGTGATATTCCGAGATATGGTAACAACTATCATATAATTTATGATTTCATGAGCTATGTTCGTCCCTTTTAGTTAATTGGTTCCTCAACTCCTGCATTCAAAATGGTTCCATCCACTAATGGTGTCATCCTAAAGGCACAAGTTTCTAGATTTCGGAGTTCAAAAAGCACAATATTTTTTTTTTTTTTTTTTTTTTTTTTTTACTGCATAAAACTACTAAACGCATAAAACAAACTATACAATCATATAAATGCTCCCCCACACTTAAACTTTACATTGTCCTCAATGTAAAATTGAATCATCCAAAGAAGGTTCAAGGTGGGAAATTCCGCATAAATGATATGCAAAAACACGAAAAGAAAGATAAAATGCTTAAAAATAAAAAGATAAAGGAAAAGATACAAAACCGGTGGGTTGCCTCCCACTTAGCGCTTGGTTTAAAGTCGTCAGCCCGACTATCTCCTTGCTTGCAAAGCCTTAGCTAGGGTCCCATGCGTTATGGACACCCGAATGAACATCACTTGGATACCGCATGACTTCAAACATGTTGAAGCGAATTATCTCCTCATCAAACTTCATAGTGAGTATTCCCGCGTCCACATCAATGACGGTTTTAGCCGTCTTCATGAAAGGTCTCCCAAGCGGCGGGGGTATGGACACATCCGAACCATCATCCATTTCTAGAACACAAAAATCAGCTGGAAAAACTAGTTGGTTCACCTGCACAAGGACATCCTCAATAATACCCCTAGGGTAGACATTAGAACGATCCGCAAGTTCAAGCACAATATTAGTTGGTTTCAAGGGACCCAACTTTAAAGACTTATAAATAGATGTTTGGCATGATATTCACGGATGCTCCTAAGTCAAGCATAGCCTTACCAATCTTTGTGTTACCAATCTCTACGGGTATAGTGAAACTACCGGATCCTTGCATTTGGGTGGGAGTTTCTTTTGCAAGACCGCCGAAGCGTTTTCCCCCACACTCATAACCTCATTCTTAGGTTAGCTTTTTCTTCTTGGTACACAAGTCCTTCAAAACCTTCGCATATTTGGGAACTTGCTTGATAACATCAATGAGTGGAATGTTTACATGAAGCTTCTTGAAGATATCTAAAATCTCCTTTTCTAATTCCTCCTTCTTAGAACTTGCAAATCTGAGGAAAAGGCATAGGAGGAACATAAGTAGAAATAGGAGTTTTAGAGTTGGAATTAGGTACCTCAGAAGTTTGGGGAAAATCAGCATTCTTTTCCTCCAAAACAGGTTCCTTTTGGGTCTCCATATCACCCACATTAACAATTTCAGGTTGCACAAGTTGTGTACCGCTTCTCAATGTAATAGCACTAACATTCTCTCTTGGGTTGATAGGTTGAGACGGAAGTCTCCCACTATTTTGTGCCTTCAAATTGTTGATATCAATCGCCATGGAAGCCACTTGAGTCTGCAAATCCTTGATAGCACTCTTAGTTTCTTGTTGGCTTTCTTTGAACATGGTCGAAATACCTTGCATCATTGCTTTAAGCTTTTCATCGATGTCGAACCTTGGTTTTGCATTGGTTGTTGTTGTTCTTTGAAATGGTTGTTGTTGTGGTTGAAACCCGCTTGGACGGTTGAAAGTAGGTTGTGAAACCGCACCTTGATTGTTGGCATAGCTAAAGTTGGGATGATCTCTCCATCCCTGGATTGTACGTGTTTGAGTACGGATCATACCGTCTTTGCTGATTTGGAAAGACCGCATTAGCTTGCTCCAACCCTTCACCATGTGAAGGTAAAATAACATGACCATCCTTTGCATCATGTGCTCCATGTTATCCATCCTTTGCTCACGGTGTGATGCTAATGAATCGTTAACTTCATGCACTTGCCTAACCATTGGTTCACCTCTTGTGTAGAATTGCTGCGAGTTTGCAGCCATGCTTTCAATCAAATCAGTAGCTTGGGCCACCGTCTTGTTCACGAGAGCACCACCACCCGCAGCGTCTAGAAGATATCTATCACTTGATTGAAGACCTTCGTAGAAGTATTGGATTATCATAGCATCACTAACTTGATGGTGTGGACAGCTTGCAACCAATCTCTTGTACCTCTCCCAACATTCATACAATGATTCTCCAACATGTTGCTTTATTCCACAAATCTCTTTGCGAATTTGAGTGGCCTTAGACGCGGGAAAATACCTCTCTAGAAAGATTTTCTTCAACCCGTTCCATGTAGTGACACTCCCAGGTGGCAAACAATACAACCAATCCTTAGCGCTGTCCACCATAGAAAATGGAAAAACTTTCATCATTGCACCATCGACTTCAGTCTCCGCTGGAAGCATAGCCTTGACAATGGTATAGAACTCCATGAGATGCTTGTTTGGATCCTCATTCGCCATACCATGAAACTTTGGCAACTCTCTAAGCAGCCCCGGCTTAATCTCGAAAGTTGAGTTTGTTTGGATACACCATTGTTGTGCATCAAGCCTATGTGAAGCCAAATCCTTGAGTGTACGGTTCGCATTGTCACCCATTGCTTCTTCCTCTTCAATTAGTGGTTCTCCTACGAATGGAACCTCTTCTTCCTCTTCTCGATGAAGAGCTTCGTGTTCTACTTCCAAGACTTGTTCTTCCGTTGTGTCTTGCCTTGGTTGGAGTATTGTGCCTCTTCGAGTAGCTATCCCGCACCTTTGATAATTCCAATCTTTGGAAGCCAGGGATTAGTACCTGAAAAACAATTCTCGCAAACAAGTGAGAAACAAGACAATAAACGAAAAGCAAGTATAAAAGCAAAAATTGTAAAAAGAAACTAAAAACTTAATAACAAGCCGTATGCCTCCCCGGCAACGGCGCCAAAATTTGATCGGTTGTCACCCGGTCAAAAATAATTTCACTTTCTTGCTTCACTAAAATAAAGTAGTATGCAATAAGAAAGAGTTCGTATCCACAGAGAGGCTTATGTTGTTATGCAAATTTTCAGTTTCGAGTAACCAAGGGGGATGTTGATGTTTCAAAGCAATAAAAATAAATTGAAAGCAAAGTAATAAGAAAATTTATCAATAAGGAGAAAGTATTGGTCACGGGATAGTTTCATTCACAAACTCGAATTATCAACAATGACTAGAATTGAAATTTTAATCTCTCATTTACTAAAAGTCCTAGGATACCTTGATCGCAAGAGTATCCCGCTAATTCCCTGATTTCATCACAACCACATTAAAAGATGCATATGTGAATTCTTTCTAGAAAGCAACCTAAAGTGTAAAAGCACAATTAAGTTTAACTCCCTAAAAGCAATAAGTTTTCTGGAATAAGACTAATCAAGGCAACCAAAATGTGTGAAAGCACTAATTCGATTTAACCCAAGTTACGATTCATATGTGACTAGTAGGATATATCACTACAAGCACTACCCACATTTATGCTACTCAAAATCAAGGATAGACAACGTTTTCGTATTGAAAGCCCTAATATAGCTCTAGATATGAAAGTAGATCGGATTGATTCCGGACTCAACCAAACAAACTATCAAATCATAAACATTATAAACCATGAATCATAATCAATAAATTACTGAGACAAAACTAATACATTGAATCAAATCTTATTTGTGAAATCCACTTATTATCCCATAACCAATAATAGGTATTTAGTTACTCATAGTATTTTTATTCAACATAATTATTATCAAAAATAAGATGAAGAACATGTAAAATAAAATGGAAGCAAACCCTAGTAGAATCGCTCTCCTCCAAAACTCCAAGTAGAAAATACGTGATACTAAAAGAATAGAAACTCCTTCTTCTTATAGCCTTCACACTTTCCAAAATTAGGTCTTCAAAGTCCATCACCAAAAAGTCCACCAAGCCCATGAACCATGTGTGAAAAACCCATGTGAAAATATATCCCAAAAATGTGCTCGTAGGAAAAGCGGTATTATGGCGGAAATCGGCTCCGGTGACCGGCAGCAAAGTCCTTCGGTCACCGGTCAACGAGTCAAAACGGTCGGGTCAAACCGGGTTGGATCGGGTCAGCGGGTCGGACCGAGTCAGGTTGGGTGAGTCAGGTAACCAAGTCAGCTTCCTAGCCAAGGCTGAGAAGTCTGAGTTGCCTTGGCCAGGCTAGGCCATTGCACAGGCCAGTTGCCAGGCCTGACCTCTGCTGTGCAATCATTGCACTACATCAGCCAAGATGGCTATAACTCCTCCTGCTAGTCTGCAACTCAACAGCCCAGCAGCACACATTCATCTCATTATTCCCTACAGCCTGCAATGCCCTGAGCCACTCTTCATTGCTTGCTTCCCTTCTTCTTAGCTCAAGACCACCACCAACACTAGCCACTGCCATGACACTACAATATCATCTTACCCTGAGTTTAACATCACAAGCCAACCTCCCTGTAATCAACACAATTTCCAGCATTGCCTTTGCCAGCATCTCATACTTCAACCTTCCCTGTAAACCTACAGCTCTATAACCTGCAACTCAGGTTCATTCACAAACCACCACAACAACCATTGCATTCCCCTGAGCAATAACACACAGCTGCAATTAAGCCCAGTTCAACTCCAGACTTATTCCACCACAAGCTATCACACTTCATCTGAGCAGCACCAACATGACCATCAAGCTTGCCATTCTTCATTACTACCACTGTAGCTGCAATCTTCTCCCTGAACTCATAAGCAACAACAGCCCAGAGCTCAATTGTCTCAGCACCAACTCCACTTCCTACAGCTCAAAACATCATCCCTGTAACCACCAGACCTACTCATCTCCTCAGCCAAGACAGCCTCCAACTTCAGTGCATCATTCCCAGCTCTAACTTTTCAACATCACCAAATTCACACTCTGGCCATACCAAGACTATCACAGCCTGAGCCATCTCCTTGAACTTCTTGACATGTCACCCTTGCTCTAGCCATCACAGCATTGCCATCTTAATACCCATAGCCTGAGTTCATCCAAATCTGCAACCTCAGGCCATTAAATGCAAAACCCAGCCATAGCTGCACCACCAGTGCCTGAATTGCAGCTCCAAATCTGTCACTCCTTCCTTCTCAGGCCCTGCAATTAGTTGCAGCTCCTGCCATTTCAACACTCAAACACAGATTCACTAAATCTTGCTATCTGAGCCAATCCACAAACATCAACTCAAGGCACCAACATCTGAAATCTCACACTCCACCAGAACCACACAGCAGCATATCAACATCCCCACCTGAACATAACCACCAGCTTTTAATTAACCAGGCAAGCATCAATCCAAGAGCAACCCATCTTCTCTGCATCAACTACTGCATTTTCCAGCTCCAGCTGCTACTCCATCAGAACCATTGTAGTTCCCCAACATCAGGTCAACCAGCACTTCCACACAGAACATATTAGCCACAGTCCACACCACCTGCAGCTGCCTAGCTTCTGGCTCCAGCTCAAAAGACCACAAAGATTGAAAAACAAGCCACCAAGTCCTTCTCTATCTCAAACCACCAACACAGAGCACCAAAGCACAGATTCAACTCAAAACCCATTTTCACTGATTTCGAATTCATCCACAATAGACAGTAAAACCCATCAGGTCTTCACCAATTTCTTTGTTCTTCGCCCCAACTTCAATCTCAAAACCGAATCCAGAATACCCACAATCGCCAATTTAATTCATAGCATCCCAGGTTAAGACAAAGAAACACCAGAAATAAGCAGCATCTTCTTCTCACTCGATTCCTCGCCATGGCTGCTCTTAATTCCTCTCTCTCACGATCTGGTTTCTCAATTTCTCGATCCATGGTCAGACAAGAGTTCTAGTTCTCTTTCTCTCAATTCTTTCAGGTGAAGACAATGATTAAGAGAAGACACAATTTTGGATAAGTGTAGGAGTGAATATTGATATAAGCACCCATTAAAAAGATAAGGGACACCAAAAATGACTATAAGCGCCAGCCTGTTCCCGTTAAGGGTCGACCAGCTCAACAATGGCTCTGTCGGTTCCTGGTAACCGGTCTAATTCTTCCCATCTCCTTGCGCACTCTCGGCCGGCTCCATGTCTCGCCTATGAATTGACCTCCTCGCTCCATTTAGCTCCAATCGAACGTTTTCTTCTTCTTTTCCTCCGTGCGACTCCATTGCACCTGATAACTCAAAAGCAAACATAAGATACATAATTCACACGAAAAAATAGCAAAGAAAGCATAAACTCTATATAGTAAATACGGTGTATTCTACACCTATCACAAGTACCCCCTTACCTCCTCCACTCTACTCAGCCTAAGTGCATTTTTTTCACTAGTTTTGGGTGCAAAATTGCCAGCCTGCACTTTTTCTAGTGATTATGATGAAATGCCTTCTATTTGCGATGTTGTTGATGAGCTATTAGTCGAGGTAATTCATCTATTTGTAATTAGTATTAACATAGAATTTTAAGTTGTCGTCGGTGGTTCATTGTTCTGGAGCAGTCTGAATCATCTCCAGGAGATGCAACACAATCAATTGAACATGATTCTGAAAACGAGTACGAAAATGCAGCAACATGATTCAACCTGAGTCCTTGACAAGTGTGAACTGAACGATGTACACAAGAGAGACCGCAAAATGAAAGCATCCCGGAAGAGGAACAATACATTGCACTTTGAAGAGCTTTTTAAGTTGTCACCCTTGTCTGCTTTTCCTTTCTTTTTTTTCCGTTTTTGCATTAGTAGGTTACATTCAACAATTTTGAGCATTTCCAAGAATTTGAATTTTTTTTTATATTAATCACACACTCTAAGAAAAACTTCATTTCATAATGAATAACCAAATTATTCGTTCGGTATTACTGTCTCGAACTTCTACTTACTCAAGACACTAATAGTTGTATCTTGTAAAGACATGATGAGAAAATGTTGAAATCAAATCTTGATTAAAATACAATTTTCGCAAGAGGTTAAATAATGCTACAACAACAACAACTGCTGGTATATGGAATCGTCTCTAACTTAGGGATTACTCATACCAGCTAAACTAAACTAATCTGGCTTTTTGATGTTGGGTCGTTGATTAGAATTAGAGAATTAGGTTTGTTTTTCTTTTTTTTTCCTTTTTATATTTGATCAATAGAAGGGTTATTGATGATGATTGATTTTGAATTTTTGTTGATGATGATTGATTTTGGATTATTGTTGAATTGTTGTCGATGATGATTGATTGTTGGATTGTTGTTAATGATAATTGATTTTTGGTTGTTGTTGATGGTAAATATTTTTTTTTAGGTTTAATTGATGAAAGGTCACCCCTAACCAACTAACTAGACATTAGGATCACAATGAATCCCCTCTAATGGATTCATCAGCCCCTATAATAGGTTTCTAAATATGGGTTGTGGCCAGTGAGTTTAGGATTTCTTCTCACCATCCAAGCACCAACATGGCATATGAGGACAAACGGTTTGTGTTACACGAAAATGTGATTTTTGGTTAAATCATTTATCCACAACGCTATATTATGGTAAGAGATATATCTTCATGCAAAGTCCAAAATTTCGGATTTAATTTTGACTTGTTAATATTACATTTTTAATCTTGCTAGGGAAATTTTACATGTTTATCCTTTGGTTGAAAAACTATTCACTTTCCTTTTATACAATCTGGGAGGCTAGGAAAGATGCCTACAATATTAACTGCAAGTGCACAGTGCCAATTGTGTAAGGTGCAAATACAGGTTGATCCTTAGGGACAAGGTGGATGTAGAGTTGTTTCTAAAGTCTTACTTCAACTGATTCAGAGAAAAGAGTAACACAAAAAGGTTGTTTGTTGGTGTCGATACGACAAAGTGATGGATGTTTATACTAAAGAAACAAGATTAAGAAGTAATAAAAAGATGAACTAGGGCTTTGAATCCACCACCTAAAAGCATATAAATTCCCTAGTTGATATACTAGTTCTCTTTTCAATCAAGGAGCTACAGAAGTTCTAGCCTCAAACTACCTTGAAGATGTGATAAATCACTTGTACATATGAATGACTTAACCTCAGCAAAATATGTCAATCCCTAGCATTACTTGTCTTTTTAAGGTACAAGTAATCAAAGATTGAACTAAAATCAGTTCACATAGGCTTTAATTTTAACAAAGAATTAACCAAACTACCTAGGATGCTTGACATACAAGGTGAAAGAAAATTGACAAAATTCAGAGATTAATCATATTTATTCAATAAAAATCCATGGAGAACAAGTAAAATCAATCAGAGAAATTCTAATTATTTAGGGGTTTCATCTCTGCCCTAGCAGAGATTTTAGAACATCACAAACATATAACTGATAATAAACCTAGAGATTACTACAACAACTTGCACCGGCTACTCCGGGCTTGGTTTTCATCAACAACCCATTCTCTATTTATAAAAAAGTTCCCAAAAATACAAATACCATTTTCAACAAAGTACAGCCACAAAATTAGGGATTTGATTTATTTATCACTCACCACTTAACCCGCCACCTTATTCTCTTCACAAATAGTCTGATGATGTCGGTGATTGAAAGGAGATTATACTCAGACCTAATTTGACACCCCTGATGCTTGTTATTGCCGCGACCACCTTACACGCCGCCTGACTTTGTCTCCATATCTCAAAACATCTAATCAGGCTTGATCATGCTTCTAACAGTAGAGGAGAAGTGAAATTGTCGAGATAGAGATTGATTTGATGTGAATGAAACTAGGTTAAGAGAAATAGAGATTGAAATAGGGATAGAGGGGATGGGGTTAACAGAGTTAGGGTTGCTTTCAGTTACCAGGGTAGGTACTATCAGCGGTGTAAGAGAGACAAGAAAAGTTGCTTCGGACTTGAAAGTAAATGAAAGATGGGTATAGGGTCTGTTTGGGTGTTATACACGAACACCTGCCTTAGTTGCATAAGAGTCTTGGTTTGCTTTACACTTTCTATATATGACAAGCAATATGAGTTTGAATCTGACCCACCATCATGGCTTGATTGTTTCTTTCCTTTGTTATGCCACCAGGCCCTCAATGCTCACTCCCTGAATCACCTTAGTGCTCTTTTATTCACCATTTACTCAACCACCTGCAACACAAAACAAAATGAGATTATTCCGACAAAATTACCCGTTAATGAACATATGCGCAGAATACAAAATTTGATATAAATTGAGACATTCAAACCCTTGGGATGTGATAAAAGGCAACAAAATGATCTACAAATATGCATTATTAGGCACCGATCACACCCCAAAACCTGGATTTTGCTCGACCTCGAGGAAAACAAAAACTAAGAAAATCCTACCTACACCATTGTCACTGGTCTTTCGGTTGCATTTAGGGAATGCAATAAGCCTTTAAAACCACTAAGTGACCCTAGTGGACGAGTTGAAATCTCATGAGGGTTTGCTTAGAACATACGCACAAAGTTCTCGATCAAAAGAGAGCTCACCTTGTATGATGTGTAACACCTGCATTTCAGTTTAAGCTCACATCAAAATGGATCTGTCAATCTAGCTTTCAAAGGTACAAGCGACATACACTGATTCCAGCACAAAAAATATTTTGAAATCCAATAGTTCGAATAGTTAACATGCGATAAGAGTGTAAGGTGTAATTCTATCATGAGCATGCATAGAAACTGATTTATCAACCGAAGTCATGACTGCAAATACTAAGAGATAGTTGAACCAATTCAAATCCAAGATAGATCTATGGAAGATGTGAATGTTCACCTAAACGGTTGGTGATATTTCAGCTTACCCGTATGGTACATCGACAGATACACCCTCCCTTGCTTATTACAAGACTATTTAAAATACATATACAAAGACCATTTACAACATACATGAAAATATTGTCTGACTATTTACTATGACAACTTTGAAACAACAAATAAACAAATACTGGCTTTATTGAACAAAAGATAACAGATGTTGGTGCAAAATTAATTACCCCAACACTCCTCGAGATGCGTGCTTGAAAATTGAATCGCCGCCGTTTGTTTAGATTCTCCAAGAGTTGATGAAGATAATGGGGGTACCTGCAAAGACACTCCGATGCTAAAGTCAGAGGATAATCAATGCAAGTAGTTATGAAGAAAGGAGTAGAATTCTGTATCTTTTGAGTTGGATTTTGGCCTCTATTTATAGGCATAAACCCTAATCTGGTTCCATAATAACCTAGATTTGTAGTCATCCAAAATAACCACATGAATTTGTACATATCCTTTAATATTTGTGTATATCCTTGAAGATCTATGTCTATCTTGAGAGATCTTTGTATATCTTCACATGATTTGAGTTTATCTTGAAAGATCCTTGTTTATCTTCCAAGATTTGAACATATCCTGGAAGATCCATATTATCTTCACAAGATTTACAATTATCTTGGAAGATCCTTGTCTATCTTCCAAGATTTATGACTATCACCAAATGACTTCCAGTCATCTGGGTTTCCTTATTTAGTTATGCGGGTTTTATAAACCCGAGCCTGGTTTCTTTAATAAACCTTCGGACTCAGTCCGAATCCAGCTCTGATGAGCCCCGTGGGTCACCTTGATAACCCACGTCCTGGTTTTGATAAACCTCCGGACTCGGTCCGGATCCGGCTACGATGAGCCCCGTGGGTCACCTTGACAACCCACGGTCTGGTTTTGATAAACCTCAGGACTCCGTCCAGGATCCAGCTCCTGATGAGCCCCGTGGGTCACCTTGACAACCCACGGTCTGGTTTTGATAAACCTCCGGACTCAGTCCGGATCCAGCTCTGATGAGCCCCGTGGGTCACCTTGACAACCCACGGTCTGCCGTTATTAAACAGCTTGTGCAGTACGCATGTACTCTATTTAAATAGGGTACAAACATCGCCCCCTCTTAATTGTTCAACTTGTTGAGGAGTTAAGAAGAGTAAGGCTTCATGTGACTGCGGTAGGTACATAGCACGTACAAATGTATCCTGACACTCTGTAGTGCACACCCGACATGATTTCTCCTGCAAAAACATGCTCATATTAACTTATTATTCTTAAGTAAACTCATACCTGAAATTTCTTTTCCTCATCTCGTCAGACTATTTGGTGACGTAACTCGCCCCCAAGCGTGAGTAGAGACATTACAAAGACGCCCCCAACTGTGATAACCTGCAATAAAATTTTCTCACGTGCTAGGCGAGACTTTTTGCCACGTGGTGGACTTGTGATGCTCGATAGCTAGTCGAGTCTTGAAGAGAATGTAGTGTGTGCTTGCGGCTGGGGCAAGGCTTTTCTCTCGCAACGTAACAAGGCTAGCGCTTGCTTCTCGGGGAGACTGGATGTTGCTTGTGTTGAGTACGAGTCTTTGGACCAATATCGGGCATTGGTCTCGTGGTCGAGACGAGACTTTATGCTTGCCAAGGTGCAAGTCTTTCATACTCGTGTGCAAGACGAGATTTTATGCTTGCGATAAGAGCAAGACTTATGTGCTCACGTGCAAGGTGAGGCTTTAGGTGCTTGCGAAGTGATGCAAGGCTAAATATTGAAGGATCTAAGCAATCCTCATCTTGAACTCGATCATATCGCTATCCACGAACCTCGAACTCGATCATGTCGCTATCGACGAACCTCGAACTCGATCATGTTGCTGCCCCAAGTGCATATAAAAGTTTCTCGAACACTGGATTTTCGCTTCCAATATCTGTAGAGATATTCCCAAATTACAAATACGCCCCCAGGTGAGGCGGGAAATGGACCTACAATATCCATAACGGGAGGTAACTCGCTTGCTGGTCTCTCAACCCATGCATTTTTTTTTTTTTTTTTAGTATTCTTTTCTCTTGCGTCATGTTGTGTGTATGAAAAGAAGTATCCTTGATATAGAAGTCTACGCGCCAAGATTTTGCCTCCGAAATGATTTCCACAACATCCTTTATGCAAATCTTCTGTCACTGTATACCTTCAGGCTCCACAACATCCTTAATGCAAATCTTCTGTCACTGTATACCTTCAGGCCTTCTTTATTATTTTTCCGGCCTAGCATTTGATGTATGGAAGCTGTTGTGTCTGCAAATAATGAATGCACGACACTCTTTAGTCTAGAAGTACGCTATCAGCTCTTGCTGGTACATTTTTTCCTTTGCTCCAACTCCTTTAAGAAAAGTTTTTCTTTCGCAGCTTTCTCTTCAACTTTTAAGCTCTCTATTTTTTCTGTCTTTGGCTCCTTACGCTGCATCTTAAGCTCTCTATTTCGTTCTAGCTTGACATATTTTTCTTTCGCTCCAGGTTCACTAACTTTTTGACAGAATTTTTTTTTTTTTTTTTTTTTTTTTTTTTTTCTTTCCGTGGTTAACTTTATACGCTTGGCTGGAAAGTCTTGGATCCTAATGGTAGCAGTTAGTCGTTTATACTAATCCCTTCAGCAGGAAGTATTCATTCAGTTTACCCACTTCAACGGCAAGTAGTCGTTAGACAAATCTCTTTGGCAGTGATCAGTCATCTAAGCAAATTTCTCTCGCTGTAGTCATTTAGAGTTTTAGACTAAGGCGGTGTCGGATTAAAGGCCCGATGAAGTGTTGATGCTGATTTTGCTCCAAGGAGACTGTAACCACATCCAGCGGTACTAAGCTCTGGCTGCAAAAATTGAGCATGTTATGTTCTCCTAATAGCAAAGCTTTGGCTGATGGGGAATGTGGCGTGCTTTGAACTGCACCTCTTAGAGTGTACAACTGTATGTAGATCAAATGATGTATCAGTTGGGCCATGTCGCCTGGGCTATTGTCTTGTATCAGTTGGATCTCATATTTACTTTGGAACTTTAGTTTCCTTTCGAACAAGTTGTAATGAATTGCACTGTAAAAGAAGCTCGGTCTTGTTTCCTGTATGTTGTTGGCTTCGGACTGCCGAGCAAACTAGTAAGGTACAAGTTACTTCCTCCGTGACTCCTTGTTGGTGTACATGGCGATTGTTGTGTTAAACCATAGCTGCTTCGACTGAACTTTGGAATGAGAGCTTTGTTTGCATTCTTGTTCTCTCCTTGCTATGAGCTGATTTCGCAGATCTCTAACTTTCGGCGACAAGTCTACTTATAGGGTTGTAGTAATAGTGGCAAGTTCGAGGAACAACTTCCACCAAGATACTAGTCCAGTAAGCACACTTTGAGTCCTTCACGTCTCTATGCTGGTGCTCGTGCTTTGCATGTTAACTTGCATAAACCCTATCATACGGGTTAGAGTACTAGTATATAGATGTGGATTTGGTTATACAGGACTGTAATTCGCCATTTTCGAATGTAAAACAACAGCCTTCCCTCGTTGTGTGTGTCTGCGTCCATAGCTACACTGTTCGTGCATCCGTGATGGAAGAACTTTGGGCTGTTATGGAGTGAACTTCACATGCCACCACCACTATGGATTGAATATGTGATTGGAGTCCAAGTTGCGTACTTCGTGTTTAGCAACTGCCTCTTTAATGCTTTCGTGTAGACCGGCATCCCCTTGTTTGTTTTGCCCTTCGGTGGCGAGTCTAAAGACAATTGTACGCACTTGTAACTCATGATCAGAGTGACTAAGAGTTGCAAAGACCTCATGGGATCAACTTTTTTCAATTGAATTGTTGTACATGCCTTGGTCAAATATGATTTCAATACTATAGTAGTTTCGCTACTAGACACATTAATTAATGTCTTTAATCGAACTGCCAGTAATTCCAGATGTATACATCGGTACCCATAATGATGATGTTTTATGTTTAAAAGAAAACTAATATAAGGGAGACATTCTAATTTCTACTATATAAACATGGTTCCCAAGGACTTTGCATTCTCCCTAAGCATTGCAGCTAGATATCATTTTAGGGGTGTGACTATGTTCACGATATGCCACGGTACCAATAACAGCTCATATCCTATGATATTTCTCAGTTTTTATGTACCAAATCATGCTCAACAATTTATAATTCATGGATACGGACATACATGAGTTAGAGGCATCGAAAATCGCACCGAGTTCTCGGACTATATCATTTTTTAGGACGCCTGAGTTTGAAAACTAAAAGGTACCATGCATTAAGTAAGGTCTGCAAAAGCTTCTATGCTCTCTATAAATTTATAAATTTTTTGAATGATAATATTTTAGAGTGACTGATACTTATCTTGCTCCACCATATGAAGATAGACTGCTGCGGTTTGAGTCAGAATCCGGAAATTCAAATCTCTAATCCTCATCTTGCTACACTTCTTATGTCTAGTCATATGACTTGATCTGGAGCCTCCTGGGTAGCACTGTATTTTGAGCTTTTATTGTTGTTGGCAACGCTGCTTTGGAACAATTCTTTGCTGCAACTTTGGTATAATTCGTGTCCTCCATTTGAATTTTTCATAAACTCATTGTCCCACTCTGTCTCTCCGAGAACAAATTAAAAGTGAGCATAGATTTTCCGAGAAGGAACTGTGAATGGGCAAACCAAAGTTTACCAGTAATTGGCATTCCAAGTTGCATTCTTTATGAGTCTTGAAACCACATTTAGATGGGATCTTTAAATCTTTTTACATTGCTTTCCACTCACAAGTATTTATCCTATAAACAGAGTGCTGGACTTAAGACCCTCACGTTTTTCATCAAACATTTTACGTTATTCTTCAGGGAAACTAATTTGAGGCGGGATTCTCCATGAGACTATTCTTTAATTAGTTAAAGACTTCGCTCGCGTATCTTCCATCACTTGCGTTGGTTCAAACACTTTGACTCGTATCGAGTAGAATGATCCGAGTTGATTGATTTATGTTGACTTGGTCGGACTGTTTTTTCCTGATGCAAGTAAATGGATCTGTCCGACTTGACGTTATAAGTTTTTCGGAGCTCTTAGTACGCAAAAGCCGCACCTTGATCTTCCTTTCTCCTGTTGCTAAACGAACAGGTGTGGGCGAGCTGAACTTGGCTTCCATGTCAAATTGATTCTTCTCGAAACTATTTTTCACGAGTTAAGATCATCTTCTTAATATAGAGATTTTTGCCATTGGAGTTGGGTTTCTCTAGATGGTAGAGGGCGAGATTGTTAATCACGCCCCACGGTGGGCGCCAAAAGATGTTGGTGCAAAATTAATTACCCCAACACTCCTCGAGATGCGTGCTTGAAAATTGAATCGCCGCCGTTTGTTTAGATTCTCCAAGAGTTGATGAAGATAATGGGGGTACCTGCAAAGATACTCCGATGCTAAAGTCAGAGGATAATCAATGCAAGTAGTTATGAAGAAAGGAGTAGAATTCTGTATCTTTTGAGTTGGATTTTGGCCTCTATTTATAGGCATAAACCCTAATCTGGTTCCATAATAACCTAGATTTGTAGTCATCCAAAATAACCACATGGATTTGTACATATCCTTTAATATTTGTGTATATCCTTGAAGATCTATGTCTATCTTGAGAGATCTTTGTATATCTTCACATGAATTGAGTTTATCTTGAAAGATCCTTGTTTATCTTCCAAGATTTGAACATATCCTGGAAGATCCATATTATCTTCACAAGATTTACAATTATCTTGGAAGATCCTTGTCTATCTTCCAAGATTTATGACTATCACCAAATGACTTCCAGTCATCTGGGTTTCCTTATTTAGTTATGCGGGTTTTATAAACCCGAGCCTGGTTTCTTTAATAAACCTTCGGACTCAGTCCGAATCCAGCTCTGATGAGCCCCGTGGGTCACCTTGATAACCCACGGTCTGGTTTTGATAAACCTCCGGACTCAGTCCGGATCCAGCTCTGATGAGCCCCGTGGGTCACCTTGACAACCCACGGTCTGGTTTTGATAAACCTCCGGACTCTGTCCGGATCCAGCTCTGATGAGCCCCGTGGGTCACCTTGACAACCCACGGTCTGGTTTTGATAAACCTCCGGACTCAGTCCGGATCCGGCTGATGAGCCAGGTGGGTCACCTTGACAACCCAATGGTCTGCGTTATTAAACGACATGCGATGATTTACGTACTCTATTTAAATAGGGTACAAACAACAGACTCTATCAATTTATTTTTTTTGATGAAAGATTCACGAAGACAAGATGATACAACGACTTTACATAAAACAAAAAGATACATTACATTAACATTATAGCAAGAGGCAACCCTTTTCGATGCACAAAGTAACATTCAATGGTCGCTTTTCATAACATATACACCAACTACTATCCAAGCCGACCAAAGAACAAGCTAGTCAAGTCTCATCGGCATTCTAGATGATTGGCAGTCTACTGGATTATGCAAATCAGGCGCTATACATGCTTGATAGATAGTGCAAGTGCATTTTCACATGTTCACAAAGTTTCAAAAAAATTGTAAATCGAACTCGCATGTTGTAGTGCTAGAATCAGAAAGTCATCAAACGAGTGCCTCATCATCTAGATTAAGAATCCTAAGATATAACATATGCAAACATCATAAATCAAGGTAGATGAGCTCAACAATTTATTTTATTTTATTATTATTTTATTTTTTTAACAAGGCAGAGTTCAATTTAAAAATATGGCATAGTGACAAACATATGGTATATACTTTTCACCCCCAAACCTAAACTAAACATTATCCTTAATGTTTCTAAAGATGATCAGAACTATAACAACCATAAGGACCATGCTGAGTAGAGAAAGGAAAGAGATTACCAGATGCCAGCGAAGGCAAGATTAGAACTCCGTTATTCAAGGCTAGAATCCAAGGAAATCAGCTAATGGATTATACAAGGATGGTTCACCATATATATACAACCTAAAGCGTTGAGGATCATCCCAGAAAACAACATGCATAAATATCGACAGCCTCAAGCATATACAACATGACAAGGTAAGTAAGACTACATATATTAATGAGCTACCCCCAAACCTGAAATTTTCAACAAAAGTGTTTTTTAACGTAAAATCTTGCAATTTTGGAGGTGATGCATGATGGACGCATTTATGTGTCTATTTTGATCTCATTTATCTATTTTGTTAATACTCATTTTTGTACTTATTATGGTATTTTTTGTCTTTGTAGGTGTTTTTGGAGAAATAAGCTTTTGCGGCGAATTTGGCTAGAAAAGTGGTTTTTGCGCTCGTGGGAGAAAATTACTATACGGACCTCCATTTTGGATAAGGGGTAACCAAATTACTAAGAGGCACTCAAATCACTATCGGCACCCTAGCATCAGGATAAGGGGAACTGCGTTGGATAAGGGGCGCCTCACTACTAATATGGCTATGAACAATTACTAATATGGCACTGCCTGATTTATTAGTTTTCTCTTGTTTTCACCTATTTGAGCTATGAACAATTATTTTGAGCACGTGAATAATATGAGGAGCTAAACCCCAGCACTGGGATCACGGAGGAAGCCATATTTCATGCGTGTGGTAATTATATTTAATTCTTATATGACTTCTTGCACTTGATTTAATTGTTTTATGATTTTCACTAATTAGTTGTGATTTCGTTTGATGACGTATGCTTAGTTTTAGTACTTTTGATGCGTCATGCTTGTGATTTACAATTAATCTTTTAAAAATCTACTTTCGGCAATAAATTAGAGTCAATTACTTGAGCTATGAATGTCTAGAATTATTAGTTGAACCACATGAATATAAGAATTGGTGGAATCACGAGTCCTAGTTTCTCTCGATATTTTGTGACAAACTTGTGTATATATTTTCTTTGTTTTTAGTATTTTCTGAACCAAATCTTTACAAGTCTGAGTGAACGACAACCTTTATTACCACTTTACTACAAACTTTCAAAATCACATCAATTTTTGGCGCCGCCGATGCGGACTTGTATTTAGATTTGTTTTAGGTTTATTTTTATTTTTATTATTTTTGTTCTTTTTTACGCCTTTGGTATTTTTCGATTCTTTTCAGATTTGGAGCGAAGCTACAAGGAAACAAAAAGTGCTATAAAAGGCAAACATCGCCAAAGAAGGAAAGAAAAGAGGAGTCCAAGGAGTGAAGAAGAAGATTTTGTATATAATTATTTTGTTTTATTTTTAGAAACTGTAAATAGGGTTGTATTTTTGTAATTTTTCTTTTATTTTTGGACTTTTTGGACTTGGACTTTATTATTTTAAACCCTTAGGAAGGGTTGAGATTAAATATAAACTGTTTGCGAGGGGAAGGACGATTACGATCTTTGTCTCGGCCCCTCGGGTTCGTACATCGACATAGGAGTCGATGGCACTCGAGTCGACTTCAACGGTTCATCGCCCGTGCGGGTACGGGAGGTAAGACTCTATCCACCCACGAATCCCCTGTCAGTGGGTTTTAATTTTGTGTGACAACTCACACCCCTGCGAATAGAATGTCGAACTGGTATAATAATAGCCAATACAACGATTATCCGACTGAGTTTCAAAATGGACGTTACTACTTTGACCATAGTGTGAATAGTGGTTGGGAACATCAGCCTTTTCAAGGTTATGGTCCATACCATGGTGAGCCCAATTACTATCCATATTCCCACGGGTCATACGAGCAAAATTCCTATAATTCCTCTTTACTAGAGTCCGCACGTAAGTTAGCTGAGTCGACACAAAAGTTACTTGAGTCAACACGTAGTTCAGATGAGATGAATAACTTAGTTTTGGACGAAAGCAATACAACGTGTGAACCTTCTTTCCTAGATGAAATCAGGAAGTCATGTGAGTCGACTCGAGAAAATCTTTGTTAGAGGCTCGGAAAGAAATGCTCAAGATAGTTTTAATTTCCAATATAGTGTTTCCAATAGTACCTTTGAAAATGAAGATAGTTATTTGCATAATCAAGATGATGAGGTTAGAATTGGTAACACTACTTTAGATGAGGTTCGACCATTTTCATGTTATTACAATGATGATTATGATGAGGATAGTGTTGATGAAGAATTCGAAATGAGTAGGCATAGTGATCAGGAATTCGTTACTCCAATTGAGCTTAACAACGATAATATTATTTCTAGTTTGAATCCAAATAATTTTAATAATTATTCACCTATTCAAAAGGACGAGGATTTGACTAGAGATACCACCGTTTTAGACGATGTAGTTTTTCCTTATGATTACGAAGCCGATTATGGTTTTGAGGAACGAGTTTCTTATGAGAATATTGTTTTAGAGTCTAGCGATTTAGAAACATTAGTCTTAGACAAAGAAAATGAACTCGTAGAGATGAGTGAGGATGAACCTGACTTAGAAGAATCAATTGACCATTTTCAGGAATCAGATGACCTTGAAATTAGGGAAGTTGTGACTAGTCTTTCTAGAGACACTGAAAACTCTAAGTTTGGGGGTGATTATCATTCTCCACGTGCTTTAACTCTTAGAAAGGTCCCTCACTTGGGACTTGACATTTGTGCCTCAACCATTTTACAAGATTATCTTCACACACGTTTTCCTGAACCCAGTGATGTCCATAGGGAAGTTCAGTTGTTAGAAACCCATCCTCTGGTTGATGTGGTTATCCCAGGCTATGATACCCAGATTGACTTTGTTTTCCCACCAAATATTTTTCAACCAAATGTGGGAACGTATAAGTTTCAGATGTGTCAATTAATCAGTTTTGAGACTAAACCTAAGTACTTTAGGAAATTAGTATCGACACATTTGCTTAAAATTGACCGCTAGTTTCATCGTGGTCAATTGAGTGAGTCAAAACTGATTGACTTTAAGGATCCACAATTATTTAGGTTATTATTATGTGCTTCTAAGTTTTTACTTGAATTTTTCCAGACTCTAATACCTGAATCGGATCTTAGCTTTGAGGAATTCCAACCCATGAAAATATTTTATTTGGACCCAGTTATAGAACCTGAACCTGAACCTGAACCACAACTATATGTAGTTGTCTTAAACAGGAAACTAGACAAGGGAGTGCTTTATTTGTTACTTTTCTTGGCAAGTTGGAGATTCCTTTTATTTGTGATAGCTCTATTTGGTTTTGATGACCCACAGATTTTTCGGCTATTACTTTATGATTTTATGAGGTGACTAATCCTTTGTTAGTCTGGCTGAAGACGTTAAACTTAGCACTTCTTGGGAGGTAACCCAATATTCATGCGACACGGTAATATCTTTCCTTAACTCTTTTACTTCAAATGGTAACAGTTTCTCCTTGTTCATGCGTTTAATTTTATCTTTAGAACATTGAGGACAATGTTAGATTTAAGTTTGGGGGTATGGGAGAAACTTTTTGATTAGTTGCAATAAAAAAAAAAAACTCCAGAACCTAGAAATTTATGCTTATTAAGGATGGCACTAACCAATCTAAGTGGATGGAAGCATTTTGGTTGTAGGAGTTGAGGAACCAATCTGATTAGATGGCAACATCTAAAGAGTCTATTCATAAAAGCACAGAGCTCAGGTGTTAGAAATAACATGATAGTTTCACCATATCTTGTTGAGTCCTTTTCACTTCTGTTTTTATTTTATTTTGTTTTTAAACTATGTTTCTCTAAGTGATTAGGTGGGGCTCACGATTCAAGTTGTTACCACTGCTAGGGTGAAATAGAGTGATTGAGTTACTAAAAAAAAAAAAAAAAAAAAAAAAAAAAAAAAAGACTAGACCAATTAGACCAAACTAATAAAATTAACACTTGGGAATAGCAATATGTGTGTGTTTTCCCTGTCTCCGTCGCCTAAACAAGCGTGGAATGCAGGATCCACGGGAACTATCATGTAATCTGCTGACAAGAAGCATGCGCTTGGATCCAAAAGATCTAATCAAAAAAAAAAAAAAAAAAAAAAATGTTCAGTGAATAAATCGACCATTTGGTTCCCTTGTATATGCGGACGTGTTGATCTAGAATTAGGATTGTCGACCACTTTGGTTCCCTTGTATATGCTAGTTGTGTTGATATTAGTCGGACCGGTATCTCGGTCCATTAGGATAGGTTCATTTTGGCAGTGGCCTTCAGACAGATATGAGAAACATCGATCACTTAGTAAACATCAAAACCATCTATGTTTTTCTATATCCATTTCTTGATCTATCCATGTGATTAGTTTTGACTCCAGGGTATTGATGTCCATAGTGAGACTATCCGAGTAGAGCTCGTGACTTATATATGAATTTTAGTATGCTTGAGTGCAAGCTCGTGTACAACAATTGGAATTTCGCATCGGGGGTACTTCCTCCTGTAGTCAATAAGTATGCCAACCAAGGAGATTCTTTAGTGCCTTCCAAGGTTACTGCGTAGATAGTTAGGGTCCAGGTATAAAGGTTTTGTGGGTACACCTCGGTAAACCCTCCCGAGACTATAACTCGGCCACTAGGGCCACCTAGGGGTTTAAAGGCTTATTGCATACGCTAAATGCAATCGACGATGCCTGCGACAGTGAGTTAGGATTTTATTTTGTAGATTTGATTTTCTCGAGGACGAGCAAATAATAAGTTTGGGGGTATTTGATGGACGCATTTATGTGTCTATTTTGATCTCATTTATCTATTTTGTTAATACTCATTTTTGTACTTATTATGGTATTTTTTGTCTTTGTAGGTGTTTTTGGAGAAATAAGCTTTTGCGGCGAATTTGGCTAGAAAAGTGGTTTTTGCGCTCGTGGGAGAAAATTACTATACGGACCTCCATTTTGGATAAGGGGTAACCAAATTACTAAGAGGCACTCAAATCACTATCGGCACCCTAGCATCAGGATAAGGGGCACTGCGTTGGATAAGGGGCGCCTCACTACTAAACACACCCCGGCAGAGGATAAGGGGGGCGTCTTCTTCATTTTCAAAACTCGGTTTTGGAGGGAAATTTTTGTATGCCTGAAGAATTTCTGAGACTGGATTTGTGGAAGGTTCAATTGGATGGGCGTGTTGGAATGGACTGAATTCAGCCTGTTATAGTTAGACAGGCTAGTTAATGGACGCGGATGCGAAAGAAGATGATGATAATCATTGGTTCTCGGAAAATAGGGCCGTGAGAATATATCGAGCCTTTGGTTTAGTTTAGTGGAGATTTACTCGGAGTTTTGGCAAACCGGGGATTGTAAAAGATTTTTATTCGTAAAAAAAGAAAAGGTTTAGGTTGCTTCACGATAAAACAGAAAAAGAAAGTTCCTCGGGGATTCTTTTTATTTACTCTCGAGATTGTTTGGCCGAACTTTTGGAAAGTGGGTGGAATCTTATGGAACGAAATATATTCTGTGAGAATAATTCTGTTGGAGATGGGTTCAGGGACGTTGGATTAAGCAAGACTCCGCGTGAAGGTAAAGAAGATAAAGAAGGAAAGCCCGAGACTTTTGGTGGAAGTAAAAAGAGATTCTCGTCGAGATTAAACCGGACTGGGTGTATAAAATAGTTGGATTGAGTTCCAGAAAAGAGGTCGAGACCTGGGAGTAGTTTGGGGTAGTAGCAGAGGGAGAACGAAGGCTGCAGAGACGTGTTCATCATCAGCAGAGAAACACAGGCGAGAAGAGGAAGAAGACGAAGAACAGACTTCCAAAGTCTGTCGCATAAAACTGTTGCAATCAACTGCAGAACAAAAGTATCGTTTAAGGGGGCAGACTTATTTACTCTGTAACAGTCTTATTTATGCAGCCTTTAATGGCAGTCTTTGATTCTGTAACACCTATTTAGCGTTGCGAACTGCCTGATTTATTAGTTTTCTCTTGTTTTCACCTATTTGAGCTATGAACAATTATTTTGAGCACGTGAATAATATGAGGAGCTAAACCCCAACACTGGGATCACGGAGGAAGCCATATTTCATGCGTGTGGTAATTATATTTAATTCTTATATGACTTCTTGCACTTGATTTAATTGTTTTATGATTTTCACTAATTAGTTGTGATTTCGTTTGATGACGTATGCTTAGTTTTAGTACTTTTGATGCGTCATGCTTGTGATTTACAATTAATCTTTTAAAAATCTACTTTCGGCAATAAATTAGAGTCAATTACTTGAGCTATGAATGTCTAGAATTATTAGTTGAACCACATGAATATAAGAATTGGTGGAATCCTGAGTCCTAGTTTCTCTCGATATTTTGTGACAAACTTGTGTATATATTTTCTTTGTTTTTAGTATTTTCTGAAACCAAATCTTTACAAGTCTGAGTGAACGACAACCTTTATTACCACTTTACTACAAACTTTCAAAATCACATCAATGCACGCACAAGATCTAATTCAAAGTGGACCTTGCTAGGGATGGGCACAGACATATCAATGCATTCCAAATGTGGCTCTTCATAGATAATATATGTAGCTGCAAAATGGTCCAAAAGGACTTGAGAAGCACTTAGTTCCAGACCTAGATTATGAACTCTCAGAATAGTTGGTTTGAAAAATTTGTGACTAACCAAACCTAGGTTGGGTACAAGACCATCAAACTGTGACTTAAGAAGGAAGATAGGCACATTAGTATTAGTCACATCAGTATCTCCTAAGTCATCTGCAAGTGTCGCATCATGCTCATATTCACAGAACAAATCAGCAAGTCCCAACTCAGAATCATCATCATTAAAAATTTCACTCTCATGCATAAGAAAACCAGAAGAAACATCATGATGTAACCTAGGAAGGGAATCAGACACATCAAATTTATTTTCATGCATAAGATCATTGGTGTCGACAGAAAATTCAGCCTTCCCTAAGTCACAAACAAGTTGTGTAGCATGCTCATCTTCACAAAACAATTGCACAAGCCACAAATCAACATCAATTTCATGCATATATAAACACTGAGATGTATGAAGATCAAATACACTATTAGTAGTGGAGGTTTCAACAATGTGGTCTAACGTTTCAGAGTTGCAAAACTCTGAAATTATGCATTCATAATTAACAACCTCTTCTAATACCATCATCATCATCATCATCATCATCATCATCATCATCATCATCATCATCATCATCATCATCATCATCATCATCATCATCATCATCATCATCATCATCATCATCATCATCACATATACATGAAAAGCTTACCCCGTCCAAACCATTAATGTTCTCTTCCCATACATCAACCTCTAAAATAGGTGAACATGCATTAACACTTTCAGCAATAGGGTAAGAAACACCATTTTCAGAATTAAGTTCATGGGGAAAAACAAATATTTCACATTCATAGTCCATGTGCTCATCACTTTCATTTTCATTTGGTACAGTGACAACTTGGATCACTGCAGGTTGTAAACCTTGTGTAGGGCTAGCTGTACATGAAAGATTCAGGTTGTTTCTCCTTCCTATTTCACAAGTTGGTGAATATAGGTTATTCTCATGCATTTGATGGAAAGTATTGGCACAATGCATTTTAGACTGCTTAATGGAATGTAATTCAGAGCAATTCTCAAGCAAATGGCCTAAACTATCACACAAGATACAAAAAGAGAATTCAGTATGGTTACATAACTTGGGTGCAACAGAATTTTCATATGTGCACCTCTCTAAAGCTTCAACTCTCCTAATCAAGAATTCTATAATTGTATCAGAGTCAAAATCGACATCCGACTCATGGAGATCACCCTTATCATGTGACACTGTCCTAGTTTCTCTTAAGGATTCCCATTGATGGGTTTTCTCTGCAAGTTCAGCTAAAAATGACCATGCATCATCCACGGTTTTATTAATGAATTCTCCATTACACATAGACTCAACCATGACTCGGGACTTAAATTCTAGTCCCTCATAAAGAATAGCCACCAGTCTCCACTTCTCAAAGCCAGGATGAGGACACTCAAACAACAAATCATTAAATCGTTCAAAATAATGAAAAAATGTCTCTCCATCTAACTACACAAAAAAGTTCATGCTTCGACGAATGATTATGGTTCTATGATATGGAAAGAACTTTTTGAAAAATTATGTTGAGTGTTGGTCCCAAGTGGTGATTGACTGCGGTCTCAAACTGTAAAACCAATTTTTAGCTCTTTCCTTTAAAGAAAATGAAAATAGACGCAATTTTAGAGAGTCTTCAGGCAAAGCATCAAATTGCATAGTACGACAAATTTCGTCAAACTCTGTTACATGATGATAGGGGTTTTCAGATTCAATCCCTCGAAATATTGGAAGTATTTGTATCATTCTTGCATCCAATTCAAATGGACCATCAGTCTGTGGCAAGACAATACATGAGAACTTAATCGTTCTCGTGGGATGCATATGCTCATGGAGAGTACGGGGTCGATTCATAACATCACCCATTGTCTCAACTTGGACAGTAGACAATCTGAAGCAATCAGTTCAGTCACAAAACTACTATCATGCCCTAGGGGACATGGTAGGCCCGAGGATGTGTATATAATTTACGGCCTACGGTGATAACCGCAAGTGCACGGCGTCTATCGGAGACGCGGCAAGTACGGGTCGAACCACAGAGACTTGTGGTGCTCTAATTGATCTAAGGCTTTGCTAAACTGAGTTCTAAGTGATAACAAGTGACAAAGATGGTTTTGCAGATATTTTTGTGCCGATACGGCTGTTTTGTAGTGAAATAAACCTAAACTAAGGTAAAAGGTAGTGACAAGGGGTTGCTAAGGTATTCAAATTCACCTCTAACTCCTCTTGTGTGCTCACCGAGTTGAGGCTTTCTTGCCCCCGTGATCGATAAGGGCGGTGTCAAACCCACCACCTATCTAAGGGGTTTCTCCATGTTACACTTCAATACACGGCTAAGGTGCTAACCCGGAGCATTAGTTATCTAATTAAGTATAACTAATCAAAGGAATTAGCCTATAACTCTAAGGATTGAGCTGCAGCATACTAAACATAAGCATAACCTAACTACAATGCATCCATGGCGTTGGCATGCATTGTGAGAGAAGAATGTTAGATGCTAGGATTGAAATTATTTTAAAGTTTAAGCATACAAGAATGGTTCAAAACAGTTAACATCACAACATGGATTTAGGGTTTCATTGAAACCCTAGCACCAAACTAGAACATAAATTAACACAAAATATAACTATTGACTGCACTGGCTAATCCAGGCGTGCCCAAAAATCATCTCATCCCTCTCCTATTTATACATGCAAGGATACCCCAAAACTACCAAACCCTAATTCAATTAAAAACAGAAATTAAATTGAAATTTCTCTCACCCACGTCGCTCCCACTGCTCCATCTTCTGTCAATCGCTCCATGCTTCTACAGCTGATGAAAACCCTAGCTTTAGTTTTTCTCTAAGTTAGCTTCTAGGTGGAGAAGCTAAGAAAGAGAAAACCTAAATCTAGAGAGGGGTGCGGCTGTTGGGGTAGGTTGTTGCTGTGGTGTCAGTGGAGGTGATGATGGAGGTGGTGGTGATAGAGACGGAATATGGAGAAGAAGGCATGGGAGAGCAGAAGGTTGGTCGGGGTAGAGAGGAAGAAGAGCAGAGCTCTGCTCTGTGTCGGGGTGAGGTGAAGAAAGAGAAAGATGAAGAGAAAATGGGTAGTCGACTAGGGTATAGGGTGTAGGATGCTTCGGGTGTTGGAGAGTACAAAGAACGGACGATGGGACAAAGCCGAGCGAGCGTTGGATGAGGCGGCTACGATCTGAACGGCTCAGGGAGGTAAGCGGTTTTGGCTTGATCTAGTGTAGCACGGGAGCAGCGATCTTCGATGCACGTGGAAGCAGCGACCGTTGGATGAGAGAGAAAGAAATCTCAACGTCTCGAAGAGACGGGCTCGGATCCGGGTCGTGGGAAGCTTTAGCCCATGTCTTCCTTGTTGGGTTGCAACCGATTTCGCGCGGGCTTTGGCTATCTGCTCCATAGATGTTTGACTTCAATTCTTCGCTCTTTTGGCTCCCCAATTTCTCCGGACTTTATTTATTACCTAAAAACACAAAATTAATTAATACAAATATTTATTCTTGAAAACAAGGAAAACACAGAATCTGGGATAATATCTGATTTCTAAGCGCAAAAGATGAGTAAAATGCCAATAAAAAGGTGTATAAATATGCACTATTTGGCACTCATCAGGACACGCCAATCATGTTTGAATAAGCGGGGGTCTAACAACCACACCCAACAATTCGTTTGGCAATCTGAGAGGACTTACTCCAACACACTTTCTAGAGAATCAACTAGACAGTCAGACTCAATCTAGAGTAAAGTATATCAAAGAGTTCAATATCTCTGTTTCAAAATGTAATCAGCAAATCAAACAGATACAAATCCGCGAGCCTGATTATTATGTGAAACGACTTGAATGGTACCAAAGACCAATGTTCAAGTGTCAATCAATTTAAATCAACAACCAAAGGTTGGATATTCTAATTGATTGATCTAACGCACAACTGTGATATTTCAATTATATACAAAATATAATGCGGAAAAGAAATAACACGGACACCGAAGTTTTGTTAACGAGGAAACCGCAAATGCGAGAAAAACCCAGGACCTAGTCCAGATTGAACACCACACTGTATTAAGCCGCTACAGACTCTAGCCTACTACCAATTAACTTCGGACTGGACTGTAGTTGAACCATAATCAATCTCACACTGATTCAAGGTATAGTTGCGTTTCTTACGTCTTTGATCCCAGCAGGATACTATGCACTTGATTCCCTTAGTTGATCTTACCCACAACTAAGAGTTGCTACGACCCAAAGGCGAAGACTTGATAAACAAATTTGTCTCACACAAAAAAGTCTATAGATTGAATAAATCTGTCTCCCACAGAAATAGCCAAGAGTTTTTGTTCCGTCTTTTGATAAATCAAGATGAACAAGAACCAATTGATAAACCGGACTTATATTCTCGAAGAACAGACTAGTATTATCAATCACCTCACAATAATCTTAATCGACTAGCGAAACAAGATATTGTGGAATCACAAACGATGAGACGAAGATGTTTGTGATAACTTTTATCTTGCCTATCAGAGAAATTAATCTCGAGACAATTATTTCGATTGAACTCAATACGATAGAATCGAGAAAGATCAGAACATGCAACTACAAAGAAAATAGTTGGGTCTGGATTCATAATCCCAATAAAGTTATTCAAGTCGTTAACCTACAGGGTCTCGATAGAAACCTAAGGTTAAAGGAGAATCTACTCTAGTTATGCAACTAGTAACACAGGAGGTATGGGGATTAGTTTTCCTAGTTGCTAGAGTTCTCCTTTATATAGTTTTCAAATCAGGGTTTGCAATCCAAGTTACCTTGGTAACAAAGCATTCAATATTCACTGTTATATGAAAAACCTGATTCAACCAAGTTAATATCTTTCAACCATTAGATCGAACTTAGCTTGTTACACACAAATGAAATGTACCCTCATTTAGGTTTATGTAACTGTACCTAAACGTGTACACCATGTTGGTTCACAAATAGTTAACCGGAGTTAGCCATATGATTACTCTCGTATCAACCTTATTCATCTTAACCATAACTAGTTCAAATAACTCAAATGAAACTAGTTAAAGAGTTGTTTAATTGCTATATTCTCATAGAATTATACAAGAACACAATTGAAGCAAAATCGGTTTGATTCACTCGAATCAATCATGAACGTTATAGCCACGGTTTGCAAAGATTGCATTCCTTATTATATATAAATGTTTATGTTCATGTTCATAACCGATTTCAGAACTTTAACCTTCAAGTATGCAAACGGGTACGCACACTTGAAATACCCGGATCAAGATTAGGTTTTGCCAGTACGCAAACGGGTACGCGAACTTCAAATCCCATCAAAAATTCTCGGACATGAACCTGTACGCCAGTATGCAAATGAGTACGCATACTTAGGTTCTCGGATTTCTCAAACCAACCGGTACGCAAACGTGTGCGCATACTATATGGTTCCCGGACATGGATTACATATGAGCAAGAGTGCACAACATGACATATCCAATAATGGTTAAGTGTTCTAAACTCTTATTTCAATCGTTGAAACTTTCTAAGAGGATGACAATAGCCGTTTTCACACACTATTAGCATCAAAGCAATTTTCAAGTTATTGAAATAATCATAACGAAACATTGCAAGACAACATCAAATGATTGTATCACGCAAACCATATAAGATGTTACTCGACAATTTTCACATGATATAAGATGAACTTGGTCGAAGCGAAAGCTTGCCAACATATATTTCAAGAAATATGTAAGCGAGATAAACTCAGCTCGAAATCTCAAATGTGTATATAGAAAACTATATCGTAATACGACTTATGTCTCAATATAGGAGATAAAGTAGAAATAGACTTTCCAAGTGATAGATGAGTTTAAGTCTCCACATACCATTGTCGATGAAGTTCCACAAGCTCTTCTTAGTAGTTCTTCATCTTCTAATGATGAACGCCGTGAAGTCTAAGCTCAACTACACAATCTATGTCCTAGTCCGAGACATCTATAAATAGGCTAGAAATCAAGACTTATAGTTTTGATCACTAACATTGACAAACATGCTTGAGATAGCAACGCATGCGATTTCGACCGAGCAGTGCTCTAATAATCTCCCCCTTTGTTAATTTTAGTGACAAAACTATTAATACATATGGATTACAAAATAAATAAAATTGTAGCTTCTCATCCAAATGCTTGATCTCCTTGGCATCTTCAACATGATTTGAAAACTTCGTCACTTCCAAGTACTCCATGATTCTAAATGTGTCCAACTCAGCATCATAGTTGTTGAAGATCCGTAGCGATAACAATGAGAAAACAAATGCTCTCAATCATTGTTATACAGTGTCATAGTATTATTACACAGCATCAAAGTTCAATTGTATCACAACTTTGACAACAATACTATGGTGATATGTATCACTCCCCCCTTAGTCAATACTTCATCTCAACATGAAAACCACTCCCCCTTACATAATGATCCGTAAACCATATGTATTTGTAGTATGAAACTACACATTAATTCTCCCCTTTTTATCAATATAAATTGGCAAGTGTACGAAAACTAGTGGGATCCTCATGAAATTTTCATAGAGATACTTCATAACCAAAAAAGAATAACATTCCAACTTATTTAGATGCAATCATAAAGCCAAAGCTAAATGCATTCATCAAGGAGTTTATTTATAAAGATACAAGATAACCCCTATAATATTCCACAGCCGCAGTCCCCACAAAGATTCGGCAATTAAGCACAAGTTCAAAAAGAACTCTCCCCCATAAAATGTCATTCCTGAAAGAACAACAAAGACGACCTTGCTTTTACAAGAAAAGAAAGATTTCTTTGGATATAACCAAATCACATGAAACCATGAATTTGAACCCAAAAGTCTCGATTGAATCAACCAAAAAAATGATCAATTCAATTGACCATGCTCGACATAAGAGAACTTACGGAGCCACACAATATGTGCACAAAAATATGGATCGGAGATCGACCAATACTACGGAATATACAAGGATTCATCCAATTTTTCATCACTATTTGCACAATAACATATGATAGGCATAATCCTTGTAAACAAAAGTTCATCATTTCTTCCATCAAAATTTGCATAATGACATAAAAGGCTTAACTTTTGTTTGTCAAAAGTTCATTCTATCTTTTATCAATACTTTCATACCGACACAATAGAGATAACTTTTGAACAAGTATGGGACAGTCACAGGTTCACAGACGTAAACAACATATCCCATAACAATTTGCAATATATAAAATCATAAAGATTAAAATTGCAAAAATCATCTTCCAAAAAGCTTAGAATTTAAATAAATAAATCTAAGAACATGAAGATGAAAACGTTGGACATAGCTATGTGTACTCACAATAATGGCTATTCCAAACCCTAGTTATTCTTCTAAAAACACAAAAAATAAATTATCATAAGAAGATTTACTAGAAAAAATAAAAAAAAAACTCTAAAACCAACGAGCGATCACAAGCGATAATCAGAGTTCCGGTACGGAAGCTTCACTAGTTCCAAGACCTTTTAGCTTGTGACTAACTGTATTAACTGCATCTTCGGAGAAGATATCCTCATTGAGAAGATCCTTAACATGTGATTTTATGAGAACAAGGTCAGAGTTAACCTTTTTCAACTCAGTTCGCAACATGTTAAGATCCTTTACCGAGTTCTCAAGCTTCAGTTGAGTCTTCCCAAGGTCGGTGAGAAAACCATGAACTACTTCAGCAGAGACCATCTCATCATTTTCTCGATCTTAATGAGAAAACGCATAATAGCATGAGGCACGGGACTTGAGTTCGTCAGCTTTAACTAGGGTTCTTTTCTTCTTTAAAACAAACTCCAAATAAACAGAATCATCAATTGAATCAGCTGGTAAATCCCAAGAGTTTGAAGGAGACCCCATTCTTAAAAACCAGGAAGGGAGAGTATGCGTACTCTCATAGAGGTTTTTGGTATTTAAAGGGGTTTCACAGAAAACAGAATTTAGGGTTTCCCAAGTTGGTCGGCGACAAATAATATGTGTACCCATACGAACACAACCTTGACCCTTAAAATCGTAAAAAACCCAAGAAGAGATCAAACAACCAAGAATGTCGTTTATTCACCAAAGTGTTTGCTACGTGAAAAGATTCACAGAAATAAGCTCAATAAATCTTATATTCTCATAAGAGAAAAATTTAGAGCATATAAGGGTAGCAATTTTTGACATACAAACAACTCAAGAAGAAATTAGTAGATCCTGACATCTATTAGAACAAACAAATACTTATGCACGGCTGTTTGTGAAAGATAATCCATCTAAGAACGATAAGAAATTAGCATAGAGAATCGGAAAACATTTGCCATAAGTATACCTAAAATTTATCTCACTCAACCAGGAATTTTTGTGAATGAGACTCCATCCTTGTGATTAATTAGCACAAGTATGAGCTTTGAGCTCATTAAATGAACGTTGTTTCCGGTTAAACCTCTTTTTCCTGATCTTTGGAGGAAAACCATCATGATGTGAAAAGTTATCATAACATTTACTATCATCAAAATATGACGCATAGTGTTGATTCTTACCTGAAGAATTTTGGCTAGAGGGAATTGACAGTTTGTTGATGATTTATTTATATCCTTCAATTATCATTTTTAAGTTGTCTTTCATACCTCTATTTTTGCTTTCTTCTTCTGGTACCTTTTTCACATCATGTACAACATTATCTCCCTTTTTGAAAGAAGAAAAACCATGAGTTCTTCTTGACCGAAAAACGTTGGGGAGTCTGTTTAGTTCTTGAACATTTGAAGAGTACTTCGAACTGACTTTCCTGGTAGAATACACAGGGTGAGTACTAAAATCAATTGGTTTAGACATACGAATGTCAGTTACACTTTTGAGAAATAAATCTAAGGTGTGTTAAATACGAATGATAGAATTTCCATTCAACCTGGATTTCATCTTTTGTTCAATATGACCTTTTGAATTACAAAAGAGACATACTTTCTGATCACATGAGTGATCAGAGGGAACCGACTCAACACCATAGCTGGGAGCCTTCTTCCTTCCATGTGATGTGGATATTCCTTGGTTAGAGGGAGACACATGCACATCTTTTTCAACAGGAAGGGATTTCGATTTTTCTTCTGAAACAAAATTTTTTCCAGTTCAACCAGAAGCATTTGGTATAGTGGACTCTTTGGAACATTCTTGAATAGAGAGTTTACTTAAAAGATCGAAGTTTAGTTTCCAAAGTATCCTCTTTGATTTTTCCCCCATGCAAGGTCTGTGAAGAACATACAGAGGCGTTTTCATCACGAAGAAATTTTAGAAGAGAGTCACGTTCATTTACCATACCAATAAGAACATTGACTTTGTGTTTCAACCGATTGACATCATCAGCCTGGATTCTAACAAGTTTTAGAATCATTGTACTCTCTTTGGCTGCATTCCTTTCAACTTTAGAGTCAGACTCGTCAGTAAGGTAGTCATAAAACACTTGTCAATGTACGTCTGTTTCCTTGAAACAAAAGGTTCTTCTATATTCGAGATTGACAAAAATTTCTCTTTAATAGACTTCAAAGAAACAGAACTTTTGTTCTGGCGATGTGTTTATCAGAGACAATATCGTCCATTCTCAGATCGCTACAAACACATACTTATTAGGTCTTTGATGTGTTTGCCTGCTCTGATACCAATTGAAAAAACAGGGGTCTAACAACCACACCCAACAATTCGTTTCGCAATCTGAGAGGACTTACTCCAATACACTTTCTAGAGAATCAACTAGATAGTCAAACTCAATCTAGAGTAAAGTATATGAAAGAGTTTAATATCTCTGTTTCACAATGTAATTAGCAAATCAAACAGACACAAATCCGCGAGCCTGATTATTATGTGAATCAACTTGAACAGTACCAAAGACCAATGTTCAAGTGTCAGTCAATTTAAATCAACAACCAAAGGTTGGATATTCTAATTGATTGATCTAAACTCACAACCTGTGATATTTCAATTATATACAAAATATAATGCGGAAAAGAAATAACACAGACACCAGAAGTTTTGTTAACGAGGAAACCGCAAATGCATAAAAACCCCGGTACCTAGTCCAGATTGAACACCACACTGTATTAAGCCGCTACAGACTCTAGCCTACTACCAATTAACTTGGATGGGTGTAGTTGAACCATAATCAATCTCACACTGATTCAAGGTATAGTTGCGTTCCTTACGTCTTTGATCCTAGCAGGATACTATACACTTGATTCTCTTAGTTGATCTCACCCACAACTAAGAGTTGCTACGACCCAAAGTCGAAGACTTGATAAACAAATCTGTCTCACACGGAAAAGTCTATAGATTGAATAAATCTTTCTCCCACAGAAATACCCAAGAGTTTTTTTTCCGTCTTTTGATAAATCAAGGTGAACAAGAACCAATTGATAAAACGGACTTATATTCCCGAAGAACAACCTAGTATTATCAATCACCTCACAATAATCTTACTCGACTAGCGAAACAAGATATTGTGGAATCACAAACGATGAGACGAAGATGTTTCTGATTACTTTTATCTTGACTATCGGAGAAATTAATATCGAGTCAATTATTTCAACTGAACTCAATACGATAGAATCGGGAAAGATCAGAATACGCAACTACAAAGAAAATAGTTGGGTCTGGCTTCACAATCCCAATGAAGTCTTTCAAGTCGTTAACCTACAGGGTCTCGATAGAAACCTAAGGTTAAAGGAGAATCAACTCTAGTTATGCAACTAGTAACACACAGGAGGTGTGTGGATTAGTTTTCCCAGTTGCTAGAGTTCTCCTTTATATAGTTTTCAAATTAGGGTTTGCAATCCAAGTTACCTTGGTAACAAAGCATTCAATATTCACCGTTAGATGAAAAACCCGATTCAACCAAGCTAATATATTTCAACCGTTAGATCGAACTTAGCTTGTTACACATAAATGAAATGTACCCTCATTTAGGTTTATGTAACCGTACTTATGTTGAGTGTTGGTCCCAAGTGGTGATTGACTGCGGTCTCAAACTGTAAAACCAATTTTTAGCTCTTTCCTTTAAAGAAAATGAAAACAGACGCAATTTTAGAGAGTCTTCAGGCAAAGCATCAAATTGCATAGTACGACAAATTTCGTCAAACTCTCTTACATGATGATAGGGGTTTTCATATTCAATCCCTCGAAATATTGGAAGCATTTGTATCATTCTTGCATCCAATTCAAATGGACCATCAGTCTGGGGCAAGACAATACATGAGAACTTAATCGTTCTCGTGGGATGCATATGCTCATGGAGAGTACGGGGTCGATTCATAACATCACCCATTGTCTCAACTTGGACAGTAGATAATCTGAAGCAATCAGTTCAGTCACGAAACTACTATCATGCCCTACGGCACACGCCAATCATGTTTGAATAAGCGGGGGTCTAACAACCACACCCAACAATTCGTTTGGCAATATGAGAGGACTTACTCCAACACACTTTCTAGAGAATCAACTAGACAGTCAGACTCAATCTAGAGTAAAGTATATCAAAGAGTTCAATATCTCTGTTTCAAAATGTAATCAGCAAATCAAACAGATACAAATCCGCGAGCCTGATTATTATGTGAAACGACTTGAATGGTACCAAAGACCAATGTTCAAGTGTCAATCAATTTAAATCAACAACCAAAGGTTGGATATTCTAATTGATTGATCTAAACGCACAACCTGTGATATTTCAATTATATACAAAATATAATGCGGAAAAGAAATAACACAGACACCAGAAGTTTTGTTAACGAGGAAACAGCAAATGCAGAAAAACCCCGGGACCTAGTCCAGATTGAACACCACACTTTGTATTAAGCCGCTACGGACTCTAGCCTACTACCAATTAACTTTGTTTGGGTGTAGTTGAACCATAATCAATCTCACACTGATTCAAGGTATAGTTGCGTTTCTTACGTCTTTGATCCCAGCAGGATACTATGCACTTGATTCCCTTAGTTGATCTTACCCACAACTAAGAGTTGCTATGACCCAAAGGCGAAGACTTGATAAAAAAATCTGTCTCCCACAGAAATAGCCAAGAGTTTTTGTTCCGTCTTTTGATAAATCAAGGTGAACAAGAACCAATTGATAAACCGGACTTATATTCTCGAAGAACAGCCTAGTATTATCTTGCCTATCGTAGAAACAAGATATTGTGGAATCACAAATGATGAGACGAAGATGTTTGTGATTACTTTTATCTTGCCTATCGGAAAAATTAATCTCGAGTCAATTATTTCGATTGAACTCAATACGATAGAATCGGGAAAGATCAGAACATGCAACTACAAAGAAAATAGTTGGGTCTGGATTCATAATCCCAATAAAGTCATTCAAGTCGCTAACCTACAGGGTCTCGATAGAAACCTAAGGTTAAAGGAGAATCTACTCTAGTTATGCAACTAGTAACACACATGAGGTATGGGGATTAGTTTTCCCATTTGCTAGATTTCTCCTTTATATAGTTTTCAAATCAGGGTTTGCAATCCAAGTTACCTTGGTAACAAAGCATTCAATATTCACTGTTATATGAAAAACCTGATTCAACCAAGTTAATATCTTTCAACCGTTAGATCGAACTTAGCTTGTTACATACAAATGAAATGTAACCTCATTTAGGTTTATGTAACTGTACCTAAACGTGTACACCATGTTGGTTCACAAATAGTTAACCGAAGTTAGCCGTATGATTACTCTCATATCAACCTTATTCATCTTAACCATAACTAGTTCAAATGACTCAAATGAAACTAGTTAAAGAGTTGTTTAATTGCTATATTCTCATAGAATTATACAAGAACACAATTGAAGCAAAATCGGTTTGATTCACTCGAATCAATCATGAACGTTATAGCCACGGTTTGCAAAGATTGCATTCCTTATTATATATAAATGTTTATGTTCATGTTCATAACCGATTTCAGAACTTTAACCTTCAAGTATGCAAACGGGTACGCACACTTGAAATACCCGGATCAAGATTAGGTTTTGCCGATGCATAAGCGGATACGCGAACTTCAAATCCCATCGAAATTCTCGGACATGAACTCAGTACGCCAAAGACGTGCAAACAGTACGCATACTTAGGTTCTCGGATTTCTCAAACCAACCTAAGCACGCAAACGTGTGCGCATACTATATGGTTTCCGGACATGGATTACATATGAGCAAGAGTGCACAACATGACATATCCAATAATGGTTAAGTGTTCTAAACTCTTATTTCAATCGTTGAAACTTTCTAAGAGGATGACAATAGCCGTTTTCACACACTATTAGCATCAAAGCAATTTTCAAGTTATGGAAATAATCATAACGAAACATTGCAAGACAACATCAAATGATTGTATCACGCAAACCATATAAGATGTTACTCGGAAATTTTCACATGATATAAAATGAACTTGGTCGAAGCGAAAGCTTGCCAACATATATTTCGAGAAATATGTAAGTGAGATAAACTCAGCTCGAAATCTCAAATGTGTATATAGAAAACTATATCGTAATACGACTTATGTCTCAATATAGGAGATAAAGTAGAAATAGACTTTCCAAGTGATATATGAGTTTAAGTCTCCACATACCATTGTCGATGAAGTTCCACAAGCTCCTCTTAGTAGTTCTTCATCTTCTAATGATGAACGCCGTGAAGTGTAAGCTCAACTACACAATCTATGTCCTAGTTCGAGACATCTATAAATAGGATAGAAATCAAGACTTATAGTTTTGATCACTAACATTGACAAACATGCTTGAGATAACAACGCATGTGAGTTCGACCGAGTAGTGCTCTAACAATGTTATAACAACCAGCAATAGCAACAACGAAAAGATCAGGTCAAAGATGCTGCTTATAGCGATGACAAACAGATTCAAAGGTGTATGCCGACACATGATTTTGTAGAGATCGAGAGAAACACAGTAAAAACACAATTTCAGCGAGTAACGATGGTGTTCAACTATCACAAAACTATGCACAAAGATACCATGTATAGCAGGGGTTTGACAATGTTACAAAAAGCAACTAGTTCAGTTTTCATGCAAGCATGGTATATCATTCAAGACAAAAATATTAAATTGAGGAACGATACCGCCTGTATAAGACCGGGTCTAGGCACGACAAACATATTTGCTCCTTTCTCTTTCTCCTCTTCCTCGTAGTTCGCAACACAATTGTGGGTACCTGATCACTCAGAGAGAGAATTTCAGTACTCAGAATTGTGTAGTCAAAGCAAAGAAATACTGAAGATTAAGTTGTTGCTGAACAGGACAGAATATAGAAAAAAGTATGGACAAGCTTTAAACGGAAAAGGGGAAGTAACGAATGCAGTATGCTTGGATGGATATTATATAGAGTGATAGTGACTATGAGCTACTATATACAACTACGAGACTATGCATATGGGAGAAAATGCGGCTAAATTATGCAATCACCTGGTGACACTTATGATATATTACAGGATGCTTATAGTTATGATACAGTTAGAACATAATGGATTTAACACTAACAGTGCACTTAAGATAAAAAGATGGCTACCGATACATGACTGGGTATGTTACAGACCAACATAAGAAAGTGACAATGAATAAGTTGTGCAGATTACTGAGACAGATGCAGATTACGAATTACAGAATTACAAAACTTTCAAAGTTACAGATGGTAGCATGCTGAAAATTACAAAATCAAGAGTTTCGGCCAATATACAAACTAAGCTACAGAATATCGATAACTACAGATGCACTAACTCAAACTAGTTTTGGCAATGATGCAGCTGACCTAACAAAAACAAGATGCAGTTATGCGATGAAACTGAAAATCAAGGGCTAACACTGGGATGCAGATTATAAATAAATGAACTAAGCTACTGAAATAAGACCGGCAGAAGTAAAAAGAAAGAAATTTCAAAGTATACACAGATTCCCATATGACGAACTTACTGATGGGAATATAATACAATATGAGAGAGTTTAACACAGCTGAGAAACGACCTAAAGGAGGGGACCAGATTCTGAGACGACACTGACTGAAACCACACAAGAATGGATAGTAAAGATGCAGCTATGAGAATGCAATGACAAAAAGAAAAATTACCGACACTACTACAACTAATATGCTATAGAGCAAGCTACATCATGCGATGCAGGATGAGATACAGGATGAACAGACAGATGGACACTATACTAAAAATAGCAGGTAAGCAGAAAAATCCAAGAACATATACACAAAACTTAAATTAAAAACAGTACAAGCTACAGATTCTCCACTTAAATCTAAGTTATGCTAACACAAGCGAAAGAAGAACTACAATTATGCAACACCTAATAGTACCCAGAAATCAAGACGATATGAAACACTACAGGGTTACAATAACTAAAATATACAACAAGGAATGACAGACAACTTTTAACAGGGATGCACGGCATGTAAAATGACTAACTAAGCTACACTCCAACAACAAAATTATAGATGAACTACAAACTGAAAAACAAAAAACTATAACTAACATTAACAATGGGATGCAGATTATATAACGGATAGGTCACTGAGTTACACTACAATGGTTGAAGCCAATAATCTAACACATATATACATGATTAAGCTAAAAATCAGTAAAGCGAAACCAAGGAAAAAATTACACCGCTACCGAGTCCCCGTCAGCGGCGCCAAAAACTTGGTAGGCTAGGAAAGATGCCCACAATATTAACTGCAAGTGCACAGTGCCAATTGTGTAAGGTGCAAATACAGGTCGATCCTCAGGGACAAGGTGGATGTAGAGTTGTTTCTAAAGTCTTACTTCCACTGATTCAGAGAAAAGAGTAACACAAAAAGGTTATTTGCTGGGTGTCGATACGAAAAAGTGATGGATGATTATACTAAAGCAACAAGATTAATGAGCAATAAAAAGATGAACTAGGGCTTCGAATCCACCACCTAAAAGCATAGAAATTCCCTAGTTGATATACTAGTTCTCTTTTCAATCAAGGAGCTACAAAAGTTCTAGCCTCAAACTACCTTGAAGATGTGATAAATCACTTGTACATATGAATGACTTAACCTCAACAAATATGTCAATCCCTAGCATTACTTGTCTTTTTAAGGCACAAGTAATCAAAGATTGAACTAAAATCAGTTCACATAGGCTTGAATTTTGAAAAAGAATTAACCAAACTACCTAGGATGCTTGACATACAAGGTGAAAGAAAATTGACAAAATTCAGAGATTAATCATATTTTTTCAATAAAAATCCATGGAGAACAAGTAAAATCAAACAAAGAAATTCTAATTATTTAAGGTTTCATCTCTGCCCTAGCATAGATTTTAGAACATCACAAACATATAACTGAAAATAAACCTAGAAATTACTATAGCAGCTTGCACCGGCTACTCCGGGCTTGGTTTTCCTCAACAACCCATTGTATATTTATACAAAAGTTCCCCAAAATACAAATCCCATTTTCAACAAAGTACAACCACAAAATTAGGGATTTGATTTCTTTATCACTCACCACTGAACCCGCCACCCTATTCTCTTCAAAAATAGTCTGATGCTGTCGGTGATTGAAAGGAAATTATACTCAGACCTAATTTGACACCCCTGATGTTTGTTGTTGCCGCGACCACCTTACACGCCGCCTGACTTTGTCTCCATATCTCAAAAAATCTAATCAGCCTTGATGATGCTTCTAACAGTAGAGGAGAAGTGAAATTGTCGAGATAAAGAGATTGATTTGATGTGAATGAAACTGGGTTAAGAGAAATAGAGATCAAAATAGGGATATAAAGGGACGGGGTTAACAGAGTAAGGGTTGCTTTCAATTATCAGGGTAGGTACTGTCGGTGGTGTAAGAGAGACAAGAAAAGTTGCTTCTGATCCGGACTTGAAAGTAAATGAAAGATGGGTATAGGGTCCGTTTGGGTGTTATACACGAACACCTGCCTTAGTTGCATAAGAGTCTTGGTTTGCTTTACACTTTCTGTATATGACAAGCAATATGAGTTTGAATCTGACCCACCATCACGACTTGACTAATTCTTTCCTTTGTTATGCCACCAGGCCCTCAATACTCACTCCCTAAATCACCCCAGTGCTCTTTGATTCACCATTTACTCAACCACCTGCAACACAAAATAAAATGCGATTATTTCGACAAAATTACCCGTTAATGAACATATGCGCAAAATACAAGATTTGATATAAATTGAGACATTAAAACACTTGGAATGTGATAAAAGACAACAAAATGATCTACAAATGTGCATTATTAGGCACCGATTACAATCTCTTTATACCATCACTTTATTTTTATGCCTCGCACGAACCAAAAATACCAAACACCGGTTTAAATTCTCACTGCTTCTGAATTCAAGCACGATCAGAGATCGAAAAAACATTGTTTCAAAAAACCTTTAAAACCATCATGGAAATCATCAAAAAAGTAGTGAGATATCCTGATGCGGATGAGGTATTATCGACTCTCCTACAAATCCTAATGCGAAGCGTGTGGATCTCGATGCACCTTGCCAAGTGATTATATCGGATTATATAGGCGATACACAATAGACTTTGTAATTTTTATAATTTATAGGTAGATGTGCATTATGGTACTTAAAGTTTTAATGGAATACGTTTATAATGTAAATACATCAACTAAACCAGTTTCACTTGATAACCTAACATCCCCAAATATAGAATATGCACGCGAAGAAAAATTAAAAAAAAAAGTGACACAAATAATAATTATGAATATATATACATTTGTATCCTTACCGATAAATCAGTCCGATACGACTGATATAATCAAAATATCCATGTATCGCCAGTATCGTGCATATCTTCTGGGTTAAAAACCGATACATGATAAATTCCGGCATTATCAACCGATACTAACTACACTGCTCTAATGTCCCTGAACGTAAAATCCCTAGTCATGGACAAGCTGATGAAGATGAAGATAATCAGCCGATTATAGAGCTGTTAGGTCGGGATCATAAAAGATATAAAAACGGTATTTGAATGTTTTTTTTATTTTTATTTTACCATTTTTAGTAATTTTTTTCAACTATTTACATGCATAAATTGGGTTATTGAAAATTATAATTTCAAATATATCTGGTTCGTTAACAATCAAACATGGATAAATTCGAACTTATAGACAACCTCAAATTAATTTTGGGAATACCATTGAAGAACAAATTGATATTAATTTTAATTTATCTGTTGGGTTATGGACTTATGGTTGCAGTAACGTTAACATATTGATATTTGTAGGATTGTACAATAATCTGAACAATGTTTTTGGGTTGATTTTTTTGTATGTGAATTACATGGAATTGTAATTATAAGTATGTTATGCTATAATTTTGTTCACAGTGGTCCTTGCTAAAGCTAAATGATAGCAGTGCTATAGTTGAATGCCAAATTTAGCAATATGACAAGGACCCGTATGATAACTGGACTAACTTAAGGTTAGTTATTACATGTTCTGGAACTAACTTTATTTATTTTGATTTACTATTAGTTGTTGTTTTTCTGTTAGCTTGATAAAGTGATCAATTAATAAACATGGACGTTAAGTCAACTCCAATGAGACTAGCCTAATTTGATAGTTTGTCATGCCAGGTGGATGGACAAACTCACTTCTAGACAATGGTGTTGATGGTGAGTTTATAATGGTGTTGATGGTGAGTTTATAAATTGTAAAATTGCTCTGCCCTGGTTGCAGAAGTGTAATGTATCCTTGACCCATCATCAAGATTAAGAATTTGTATCCACAACTTGTATTCCTCAAGAGAATCAATAATGCATATCCAACCTCCGGTTTAACCGTTGCATAACATACATATATGTGAGTGGAGTACTTCATTCTTTGGTACTCTCTCATATTTCTTTGGACAACTCCTAGATGGATTGACCGCTAGTACGGAGCAATATTGTCCTCGGGTTGCCACTGATGCTGCTGACGACTACCCTTCAGATGGTCTCTGTATGTACAAATAAATATTTGCTACTGAAAGTATTATATATATATATATATACATGCCACTGAGAGTATTATAACGCACGTGAATCCTAAGATAGAGTCCACTATCTTAAGTTGCTTCAGTTTCTCTGAAGACTTTAAGCACTCAACCCTTTAGATTGTCTTCCAAATAGTAAAGGACTAATCTATTTAGTAACCACTCTTCTTATCTCAAGAAGTTCATCAGAGATATATCTAGTTGAGCATGACAAAGGCTTTCTGTTTAAAATAGATTAAATTCCTTTGTGGGGTTTTAGATCTTCCAAGATATGGAGTAAAAAACTTAACCAGATTCGAATATTGAAGAGTACCATCAAATGATAGCTCGTCGATCTAAATAAGCCTAGTAAATAATCAGTCTATCAAAAGATAAACTAGATCTAGTTGGATCCCATACGATCAAGTTTGTGCACGAAGCAAATCACGAGAATATAAAACCAATAAGAAAAATCTTCTTGTCTTCAATCTTCAATATTCTGTACCTGCACAATAACAAACTTGATTCCTGGCTTATGATCGATCACGCATAGAAGGGAGTCTGTTAACAATGGATGATCACAAGTCAATATTAAACTCTTAATCTAGTTCGAGTGACCTTATGTCAGAAGAGAAGGCTCTCAAGAATAATCAAACTAGCTGCAAATCAAGAGATAACCATCGCTAGTCAATCAAATAATAATCGAAAATAAAATAACAATGTAATTCTAGTTTTAGACGTTTCTTGATCCCAAAGAAGTTTTTAAACTGGGCTATCAGCAATTCTCTCGCGGATTGCTTAGACCGTTCCACATATCACTAATTGGTTTTTTTCCTTTTCTAAAAAAAAAGTTATTGAACTACCGACGTAAGATAATTTAATCTGCGTTGGATGCTTAAACACAGATGTAGCCGTTAGCGGATTTCGTAAGCCCGCGGGCGGGTTATTTTTGGCCGCCTGCAGGTTGAGTTCGGCCGTGCGGATTAAGTTAACCCGTTGACGGACCTTGTTAGTACGCAGCTTAAATTCAAGCGCGCGATTCATGTCGGCTTGCAGTGAAGAAACCAATAAATTGAGTATATTTTTGCATTGATTTTTGAAAATTACAAGTCTCTGGATGAATCATTTTCCTCAGGAATGGTGGACGATTTTAGACCCGCATTTGGATCTCCAGCGCCGGCTTTGATTCCTTATGTCAAACTTTATATCCTTCTAATTGAACTTTGCGGCTATTTTCAGGTTCACTCCTTTTTTCTCTGGGTGATGATGCTTTTTTTCAACTCATTTTTCAAGTGTGTAGAGTCTATAATGAGATCAAAATGAACAAATTTATGTTTTGTTTGTTCCATAACTAGGACGTGATTGCATGTGCTCAACTCGATTACTAGCTTAAACCAAGTAAACAAAACATGTGCTTGAAGTTTTTGGACTGGAATGGCAGGCACATTTTAAGGCTGACTCTTGTGGAGAGATTGTAGGTAACGATAGTGATATAAAGCCGTGGTCTAAACTCAAAAAGTTTTTCATCCTCCTTTCTCTCTGTTCGAAAGCTGGTAACTTTTGCGGGGATTTCAAAATCCTCGCCCCAAAAAAGTGAAAAGCGAGGAGATAATCATCGCTTCCTCTTTTATTATAATAATTTTTTTAATAAAATATATCATTATCAGATTTTGGGCCCACTTTAGTGTTTCATATAAATAAAATATTCCTCGCCGATATTCTAATTACCTCCCTCACTAGACTACGACCTTTTCCCTACGTGAGTACGTGGTGTTTTGAAACTGTGCAAGTACCCCTTACCTCCTCCACTACACTCAGCCTAAGTGCTTTTTTGTTCGCTAGTTTTGGATGCAAAATTGCCACACTACACTTTTTCTAGTGATTATGATGAAATGCCTGCTATTTGCGATGTTGTTGATGAGCTGAGGTAATTCATCTATTTGTAATTAGCATTAACATAGAATTTCAAGTTGTCGCTGGTGGTTCATTGTTCTGCAGCAGTCCGAATCATCTCCAGGAGATGCAATACAATCAATTGAACATGTTTCTGAAAACGAGTACGAAAATACAGCAGCATGCTTCAACCTGAGTCCTTGACAAGTGTGAACTGACCGATGTACACAAGAGAGACCGCAAAATGAAAGCATCCCGGAAGAGGAACAATACATTGCACTTTGAAGAGCTTTTTAAGTTGTCACCCTTGTCTGCTTTTCCTTTCTCCTTTCTCCGTTTTTGCATTAGTAGGTTACATTCAACAATTTTGAGCATTTCTTAGAATTTGAAAATTTTCTATATTAATCACACACTCTCAGAAAAACTTCATTTCATAATGAATAAACAAATTATTCGTTCGGTATTACTGTCTCGAACTTCTACTTACTCAAGACACTAACAGTTGTATCTTGTAAAGCCATGATGAGAAAATGCTGAAATCAAATCTCGATTAAAATACAATTTGCTACAACAACAGCAACTGGTTAAATAATGCTACTTAGAGATTGCTCATACCAGCTGTAATATGCAGACTCCAAAAATCTGGCTTTCTGATTCACATCTTCTCTACCTGCCATGGAAGAACCCTCTCTCCTGAGGAAACAAGGGGAAATAAATCTTAGCGTCGAACTTTCGGTTACGTAAATGAATGCGTTCTCCTGGAAGAACAAACCATGCAGCTGTGATCCTATCATGCTTCCTACAGTATAGTATTCTGGATAGTATCTTTATATGTTATGCTTTAGAAGTCGCCCAAGGAGTTCTGAGATAGGCAAGGCATGTCCAGATGACTCATCAGGAGGTGCTCATATATTAACTTTGCATCCTCTTATATTATGTTGTTTTACTCCTGGATTCCCTTTTAAAAGGTAATGGACACAAGAGTTTTATGCCGGACCAATCAAGGCTAACTACATATGTCTGGAGGTCTTAATACTTAGCTTAGGGGAATAACAAACACAGTCAATCTGAAAGATGAGATATTCATTACCAGCAAGCGCCACAAGAAAGGAATCCCTTCAGTCTTCTTAATCCGCTTCTCGATTTGGTTGATTGTTGTAGTTCAAACATAAATCTTCAAGACTAAATTAATGGATACCATTACTATTCTGAAATCATCCAGTGTAACGGAACACAGTACCAAACTTATTTAAATACATCAAGCTGTTTATCTGATGCCCCAATTATCTGGAGTGAGTAAAGAGTTAAATACACGTGATTCTTTTTTTTAATGTAATGCAAACCAAGTAGGTAAATTTAATGTAATTCATGCTGTTATACCTAGTAGGTATAGGTATCAAAATCTGGACCAAGCAATTCCAATGCTTTTTCATGATTTCCTCGCCCAAATTCAAGTAAGGCTCCTGCAAGCTAAGCATTATAACAGATAACACAATAGCCAGAAGGTTTCAACTAGCTACCTGCCTAGTCAGGTTTAAGTTCATAAGTTGTTACCAAACCACCTAATATGGTACTAATATCCTTGTGAAGACACTCCAAAATTACTTCCAAGTTGTGCTCCTCGGTAAGCAAGAAACTAAGGTAAAAAGATTGTTCAACCTAGGAGGCTAACAGAACGAGACCAACCAGGATTCCTGTCCGCAGGGATTGTTTCTTCTTCCAGGTCATTACAAAAATTTAACAAAAAAGAAAAAAGAAAGTAAGAAATAGGAGAGAAAGATATTAGTCCCAGTTAGAGGAACTGAGGACCCAATTTTATAAAATGAAGAGATAAGGGAAGTGTTTCTCTTACCTGGATTTCATTGTGTAGAGTAAATTTTCAGCTTCAGTAATTTTATTGGTGCTAGCTAAGGCACATAATATTAGTATTTCCAGATGCCACTCAATATGCCAGACAGACTGCAATTGTGCAGACCGTTAACCAAGATCCGAGTGTACCCTAATATTGGGATCAAGTTCTATGTTTACATGGCAGCGATTCTTCACAATTCAATCTTTTAAAGAAATATTCGACCATATTTTATGAACCGAAGTTCATACTTTTTGCAGAGAAGATGTAATATAAGCATTACCCTTTATATAATAACATCGACACCATATATAATCACTCTTTTTTACACTGGAAATATCACGACAGTTATCCCTTTCATAGGTCATCAAAATGCATTTCCAATCATTAACGCAGTGGCCATCGGCAACGTAAATTAAAGCCTGAATATAAATCAACTCACTTGATCAGTAAGACAATCCACCAAGATTTTCAGGCGGTCCCCAAATGAACTAATATGCCCGCATACATATACCCGCATCAAGAAAGCTAGATCATTCAGATAGACCTGATTCCACAAAATTGGTATGACTTCTGAGTACGGCATACCTGTTTGGTTCAGTAAAAATGCCTGTAAAATTACCTCTATGCGTGAAGTGTCACTTCTTTGCAACTCTTTTCAGATATAGTGGTCATAAACTTCCAAGACTTTGGAGATTGGAGAATATCCCTCCAAATAACAACGGCAACATGCCACCAACTGTGCATGAACCTGAACACAAAATTAAGCTATATATTATGTATACAATTATTACGTCAATGAAAAGAAAATGAAAAATTCTTACTAGGAAGATTGTGATGATTGTACATAAATGATGAACAAGATCCCCACGAAGATGAACACTTCTCCATGAACTCTGTTGCCTCCTTGAAGCGGCATCCATATTGAAGAACATGGCATAATTGCACTATATATTACTCACATGTTATTTTACAGGTGTAACAAAGACGACTAGAGTTGTAGCCTTGTACAACCAAGAGATTGGGTGTACGAATATGATCCTTGTCATGTATAATGATTAACAGCGGCTGCTCGAAATACCAGCAAAAAAAAAAGCATACACACATTCACACGGATAGTATACAAGTGGAAATTAACTATTTGTTTTAAGCAAATCTCACAGGGAGCAAACATTGAATAGAGGGGGCATATGACCTGCCCAGTGCCCTCCATTATGCAACTTTTTAGCATGTGAGTGAGTCTGACTATACAATTTGAGGGCGTCAATTGTATGAATATATCACAGGACATTTTGACAGAGCTTTGACTTACATCATGTTGTGACCAGAGGTCATGCATATTGATTTCCAATCCATTCCTTGCAGCTTTCTCAGCATCTACCGTTCTGCCAAGTCCAAATAGAGGAAAAGACAGCATTCCATGTATGTTGCCCTCTTGCTGATTTTGTGGTAAAACCTGTCACAGATCAGTACCGAACTCATTTAATCAAAGGAAACGGGTGCATTTGAAGTATTAAAGCAAAGAAATCCCTTGGACTGTTCTAAAAACTAGAAGAAACTGCTACTGAAACATATTGCAACATTGGAATAAAGTTTCACTTGTTCATTTACAAACGAACATGAACACACACATCGCCAGAAGAAGCCATTACCAGCTCAACAAGACTCAAAGACAAATCAGGTCGACTCATGTAAAGGCATAGAATTTGTCCCTTTTTCAAAGATGCCAAGTCTTTTGGGAATTGTTTCAAATAGCTGCAAACCCAAATACAACATTTAGAAATGCAAGTATAGAAATAGCGAAGGGGGTAAACCCAAAATTGAAATAAGCCCAAAATTCAAATTTACCAAGGAAACACATATAAAGATTGTACCTTTGAGTGCAAATCATATGCCAAATGGTCATCCCTGTCTTTAACAACCAAGCTAGAAATAGCATCAAATACAGCCTTTTCATAAGAAGTGGCATATTTTTGAACAAAAAGGTTAAATTCAAACTCAAGATCATAAAGAGACAATAGAAGAAGTTACAAAGATAAAAATTTAGTCGAAAGAAAATCTTACTAGTTGAGATTTAGCAGATGAGAGATGAAATTTGATCTTTGAAGGATTAGATGAAGAGACTAATATTAGCAAGAACACAGCTTTGATCATGAGTTGGTGCTTCAAGTATCACTGATGGTTTTCTCCCATAACTAAGAACCTAAAAACAATCCAATGAAACAAAATCGGTGTCAAATCAAAAAATAGGAAAAAACCCATCAAAGGGTACAGAAGGTGAAGAAGAAACCAACCTACCTCTATGTAGGAAGAACTAATAGCAGAAATGCAAGAATCAGAGGAAGTTCTGATGGTTTTCCCCCTTTATCAAAATTTACTGTATTTTTTCTTCTCTCTTTCCATTTGGATGCTGTCTTGCTGACAAAGCAGTTTGGCTCGATGTGACTTAAAGAAAATAAAACCCAATAAAAAAAAGTTTAAAACATCGCTTTCTTTAATGATAGTAATGATAGTGATTGTTCACTTTTCCTAATGTTAATTATTGACTGAATTTTGTTGTACAGCCTATTATTTATTTAGATAGATACCAAGATAGGCCTGAGGGCATCTACCTTATAGGTTGCCAGTTGATGTCATGGAACGGAGTTTCTAGGTGGGCAAGGCTAGAGCGCGAATGGGTTTCACAAGACAAGACCATTATGTGTCCGGAAAAGAAAATTTGAGGAGACGAATTATTATTTCATTCTTTACTCCAACGTTGACCACGGGCAGCTTAACAGCAGTGGACGGATCTGGAACCCAGGACCATCTTCTCAAATCTCCTATGAGAAAACGTTATCTTCTCAACTGCCTTCTCCTTCTCGTATCAATCAACTCTCCAATATCTTTTTTTTTACCGATTTCCAGATCAAGTTAAGGAATCTCGGCGTCGGCTGAATTGCTCAAATCTGCTGTTTCCGTTTCCAATTTCCTGGTATGTATAGAAGAGTTGGAGATTCATATGCTCAAGTTTTTCAACGACCTAGGTTGGCTTTTTATGAAGGAAAGATTCTGGATTTATCGATCTATAGTCTGATATCTGATTTAAATATATAGTTTCTGGTTTCAGATGTAATTTTAGTGAGAAGATTCGATTTTTGTGGTTGATTTTTAATTGTAAGAAGTAAAGGTTGGAAATTTATGCTCAGCTCGTCGTATTCCTTTCAATATCAACGGGATAAGGTTGGATTTCTATGTCTTATTTCTGATTCTTAAGTTTAGGAAGGAAAGCTTCGATTTTTATGCTGTGCTGGTTGTTCGTCTTATGATTTCAGATCGTAAAGGTGGATTTCTGTGTTTGATTTCAGTATATTTGGTGATGATTTTTAGGAGAAAAATTGGAAATTTCGTAACAAGTAAAGGTCTGATTTTTATGGTTCATCTGTAATTTGAAAGAGAAAAGAATGATTCTGTGGAGAATATGTTTGATTTCTATTTATCTCAGGAATTGATTCATGGGATTTTTAGGGTAAATAAAAAACAGGCAATGGGGAATTGATTCATGTTCTCTGTAACAAACGCTACGCTTGATACTTGGTGATTCCAGAATGGTTACAATAAAAATACCAATGGGGAGCTATCCACACTGGAGCCATATAGAACCATCACTCTCATGGATTTTTTCTTGCGCATCCCAGGGTCTGATTTACTTCAAGGATTAACTCTCATCAACTGCTCTTTACTCAATGCTATCAAGTCTTTCTTAGTTTGTTATCATTCCCCCTTATATTGGTTTTGTTGCTAATCTGATCTTTTAAGTCACTATCCATTTCCCCGCTGCTGAGATGGTAAAGAAACTCGCCTCCATCCCAAAGCTACGCCTGAACTTATTTACATTAGAATTAGCAGGTTTACTTCATCGGTGAGTGAATTTGTTTCGTCGAGGTGCACAAACATGTAGGGCTGGGTGCTGGTTGTATGGTCTGGTCTGCTATTGTACTTGCTCTACAAGCACCTAGTATGATAGTAACTTCACTAAATTTGAAGAATTCACCAGTATATCTAGCTGGATAAAGTTCTGATATTTACTGATTTCCGAACGCTATGAAACACGAGTCTTCTGGTTCTTAGCCTGTCCTGTGAAGATTGCACCGAATAGACAAGAGATTTGCAACTTTTCAATGCTTGATCTTTGGGTCTGAGAAAACCACCAAATTGATAGCTGGTTAAACTTTTGTTCTTTTAATTATACCTACGAAACATGAGTTCTCGGTCTACCCGTGAAGATTACAGTGAAAAGTTGCGGGATTTGCAATTTTGACATGCTTAAATAATACCCCAAAACATTATTGGGTCCTGAAGAGTGCTCGTGATTGTGGGATATGATGAGCCAGAATGAGATCCCTTTGTCTTGTCCCGTGCTGCTAATCTTCCAGTTACATTTGGAGCACCGAAACCAGAGGGAAGTTGGTCACCACTCAAGACTCCAGTCCCGAGGAATCAGGTAAAGCACCACTATTCAGATTCCAATTAATGCTTCCACCCGCTTTCTATTTTCTTAGATCCTACCGTTGGGATTCTAAATGTATTGAGAACTTTGATTCGATATTATAGTGACTTAGGACCCAATAAACATGTAAGTTACAGCAAGTTGATTTATCAGAATAGGAAATTAGTAGAAGTTGATAGTTCATAAGTGTTATTTTCACACGGTGTGAATAAAAATAAATGTTTTGATGTGTTCAACAGTGAATTTTCGTTTGAATTGCTTTGCGGAAAGTGACTTCATTGCGGACGAGAGAACGGCTGAGCTACATGTTGAATGCGAGCATGGATGTCTCCTCATTCTGTCCTTAACCGACAACAAGGTTCACAAAAATCTCCGATTTGATTAGTTGCCATATGCTTTACTTCTTTTGCGCAATATACCAATGATATGTCAATTAAGTGCCGTTTAACATTTTCTGAACTTGCTAATTATTCAGGCTGGACACGTCAGTACAACCATATTGTTGGAATCAGATTGTTACACTGAGGACAAAGTATCAGGTTAAAACATAACTTTCTCAACTTGCATTAGCTGTTGAATTACACACAACATCCCTGGGAGTAACAAAAGGGTGTGTTAGCTTTGATGTCCGCAGCTGTTGATTATGGAGCTGTTTTGCAGGTAATCTTTCTTTTGGAGATGACAGCTTTAATCTGCTGATATCTTATGAAGTGGTACTTCTTTTGATGTTGAATTCATGCTTGAACATTTTCTCGAGTGTATTTTAATAATTAGGTAGTTCATTGGCATATTTTTGTGGCAGAGTGCTTTTTTCTTTTGAAGGAGGTTGTGCATTACTTGATTGAGAAATGCTGAATCACCCATGAGGTTCGTATTTTTAGTGATCACTGTTCATGATAATGTCCCCAAGCTCCTGATGCCTGGATAGATCCAAACTAAACATCAGAATTCAATTAGAAAGGAGAAAGAGCTTTGAAAATTAAGCTTTGCATCCCGTGTATAAACTATTACTTAGGCAAATATTAGGCAAAAATTTCAATACCCTTTCGCTTATGACCAAAATCTTATAACCCAGTTAGTTGACTGTGTTGTATGTAAAACATAGTAATGAGTACTTTCTCTCAGGCTTGCAGTGTCTTTCAGAATAATCCTTGGTTTTAGTTTTCCTTGTTGTGGTATTTTTCACATCTTCTCTAATATGAGCACGCCCATCACTTACTGTTGCTTTGTTGAGCATGGAAGAGCTTTAGCTTACTTGCTTTGGCCAAAAGTTTCGCCTAATACAATACATCCATCTAAGACTTGATCTGCTACTTACATAATACTCCTGTCTCCTAATGCACATATCTGTCAAAGATCCTAAAAGCTTTCTTACTGGTATATCAAGAAACTTATAAATCTTTCTATAGGAGTAAATAATTCAAAAGTACAGAGTGGTTGAATTGAAGGAATATCGCTACAACTAAATGTCTATCTGTAATGCTATAAACGTGCTGATATCTTTTTTTTTTAATGATTTTCTTGAAACTTCCAGAAGTTCAATTTGAACTTCCGAATTTACATCACAGGTCCTTGTACTGAAACTCGAGTCTTGGGTGATATGGACCTCGAGGCTTTATGTTTTTCTCATCTAAAAGATGATTTACAGTTAAGTGCATGTTTGAACAAAAGCTGACCCTAGAAACGAGGCGTATTTATTTTAATGACGCTCATAGCTACAGGCGTGGGCACTTTATGAACTCTATATCATGCAACCTGGTGTATATTGATTAGTTCATCACACAGTGGAATGTCCTAAACAGTTATATCTTAGATATTGCTTAAAACACCTTTTAGTTTTCCTACCTTCATTCTTTCGTCCTTTGTGGCAAACATAAATTCTTCGACAACAGATCATCTTGTACGAGGTTCCTGGCAGTGCCTCTGCGAGAAGTATTTCTCAAATCGTTGATACACCACAGATACAAGTATGGTAGTGGGTGCGAGGTCTGCTATTTTCTCAAATCACTCGAATCCTGAATGTTAATGACTCGTATATGTCTCTGGTTCAGTGGGAGGTAAATGAGCGTAGGATCATCTGTGTTATCTTTTGTTCCAGTGGTTTGTTTATGAGCTACTGGAGACGTTCCGTGCCAGTTAGGGTGAATCGATCTTCAACTGTTGACTTGGTTTTAGTTGCCTGTGTTTTGGATCCTGCACAATTTGAATAATGTTGGAAAAATATGGTAAAGTTACCTTACAGAAATAAAGCTAAGTATACCCATGATAGAGCATTTAGAAGTTCTTCAGATTTTTAAACACTGAAGGTTGACACAATCAAATGAATTGTTGTCTTCGTGGAGGTTGTTTAATGATGTAGCCTACACAATGCTATATGATAGAATAACCCATTGATCTTGTTTGGATCTGTATCCAGATGCCTTGCCCTATTACTGCTAAAATAGCTTCCGTTGTGAGGCAGTTGCCCTTTTCAGTTGCTGTATCGTAGTTTGGTCAGTGCATGAGTAGGATATGCACAAGCGGAGATATCTCTTCTATGTATTGGTGCTACTTTGTTTTTGCACATCCATTAGATCTCTTCTTAGTTTGAGTTCTGATATGGTTCAGATTGAAGGTTTGCTTACAGAGTTGCTTTTTAACCTTTCCTCATTTTCTAACTACAAAAACTATCTCCCTTAGAAAATTAGATATCCAAGATCGTCTCCTAAACTGCCATTTGGTAACTGCACTGCGGATTTGTTTGGTTGATATTGAAAAGTAATTTACATTGTTGCTGTATATTGAACCTAGCAGGATCTTGTCATTGTATATATGTAATATGGTTTTGTTTTGCGTACTAATATTTTGATTACTTTACTATGATTGTAGGAGGTATTTGTTTTTGGGTCATTCACTAAAGAGGGTGTCAGTTTATTCAAAACCCAGCCATCCGCTAGTCAGCCTCTGGAAAAGAAAGAATTCAGTTTGGTTCTTTAGAGGCAGTACTATAAGCTTCGTGGGTATATTTAAGGTTGAACACAAGCAGGATGATGTCCTATGAGAAAGGAAAATCCACTCGTGTAAATACAACAAATGGCGAGCCACGTAGCGTGTCTTGAAGTATTGCAAAGAATGGAAATGATACATCTTCCTCTAGTTGCTCCCCACTTGGCAACAGGGTAATAGAAAGAAGTAGTGCAGACTTAAGTTCATTATGTATATCCCAAAAAAGAGAAAGTTTACAGCAGCAGTATGGAATAGAAACCGTCACCTCTTTCCCAGAGGAGATAAATGCCGTAGATTGATCATAAGGTTTGTTACCGAAAGAGAATGTTCATAAGGTGGTATTAAATGGGCCGGCTGCATCTATTAAAACTTTATTACCTCAACCTGTGCTTGCTCAACTTCTGCACAAACTAAGAGCTTCTGATATTCTAAAGGTATCTATTCCAAGAGCTTCTGATATTCTTTTTTATTTAGTTTTCATATTGGGCATAGTATCAAGCATCCTTGTATTGAGAAATATTTTCTGGTATCTATTGATATGTTATAAATCTCATTAGCGTGATCCTTACTATAAATTTTTTTCCCCAGATCGGGTGTCCTACATTACATGTGTTTATTGATTTTATCTCCCATTTTGATACTGTTGCTGATGCAAGCTTGAAGAAGTCCTAAATGATGGTAACTCAGACCGCATGCCTTTCATCCACCGCCATGTTTTAGCCGGGTTTGAAAATCTCACTCCCGGACTACCAAATAGTGTATCAGGAAGGCCAAGGTTGGTATTATTTTGCACTGTCTCTACCCTTCTTGTATTTTTTTGTTACCTCTTCTTATAATTTGTTGTGGAGAGGAGACTGCTGGTCATAATTATTTATATTCGAGATCGACCCATCCATTGCATTTATGTTTATGGCTTTGATTAATTTTGTCTTCGTATACTGCGAGCATGTGAAATTTAACTTAGGGGCCTCTTATAATTATAGGATCAGACATTTAGACATAACTGATATAGACAATCGTGACTATCTTGTGAGGTAAAATCAAGTTAGTTCTCAAGTTAAGTCTGTTGAGTCCTTGGCAAGGGGTAAGACCACTTTGCTGGATTTGACATTGCTAGATTGTACCAATGCCTAGGGATAGTAAGATTTTGAGAGACACGTATAGCCGACTTTAAGTAGGCAGAATGATAATAAGAATGGTGATAAACTCTGTGTTTTTTTTCCAGCAAGGATGAAGCCCCTGGATCTAGTGGGTTTGGTTTCCAGTCTAAGCATAGAGGAGAATGGTGTTCAAAAAAAATATTAATTGGAGTAATGAAGATTATGGTCTATTAGGTGTCCTGCCCAATCCATGACAGTTTTTGTGCGAGTAATTCAGGTGAACTACTCTTCAGTTTCTGCTTGAGAAGCAAAAGAAGAAGTTGAAAAACTATCTTTTATTATTATTATTATTATATATAAGGAGAGTTCATGTAATGAATCATGCTATTGTAAATTTTGTGCTTCTACATTTAGTGACATTTGGTTAGTAACTAAATATTGGTACTCAGAAACTCCTTTTCTTTTTCAGCCAAGAAGATGCTCAGGAGTTTCTGTGTTTTGTGATGCTCAAATGCATGATGAAGTACTTAAGCATTTTTGGTCAGGTTTCAAACACAGGTGGGGAGGTTTCTCTACAACTTCTCCTTCACAATATGAAGGGTGGGAGACTGTGGGTCCAAAGAATAAGTTTGTAGTTACAAAAGCACAAAGTTCAGTTCCATCTAAAATAAGTGAAATATTTGGGGACAGCTGAGAAGCGTTGTGACGCCTAAAGGTAATGGACTTCTTACCAGATGCATCTATATAAGAAACATATATCAATGTCAGGCACAAGAGTTGGCAAAGGCCAAAATACAGACGTGGTACATATATCATTATATGTTCAATTTTCTAATTATGAACAGATGAACCTCTAGTTGTGCTAGGCCTTAAACTACTGCATATAGATTGAAATAAATTATCTTATATCAGCTACAAGATATATCCACGTTATCTAATTTGGTCATGGCAAATACTTGTTAGAGAGCTTTATCTCATATAAATACAACATGTAACCTATCCGAGATGCTTTAATTAGTTATTTCTCTATCTTTGCTTAGTGTTCGACTGTTTTCTCAAATTATCTCTTTGTTGGCCTTTGTACTGTATAGTTCTGACTGACTTGGCCTGACAATTGAATAAAATGACTTTTTATAATCAAGTGTTATGTTGTTCTGTGAATACTTGCATATCATACATCCTTGGGCTGATTTAGTCTGCACAACATCTGTTTTGCTGGAACCATGAAATTCCTTGGTCACCTCTCTTTGGTCAAATGCTGGTAACAAGGACCCTGCTACGACTCAGCCCTGCCTCTTGCTTCACCTTGGTATTGTTGCTGGAGCTGTTAGTACGTTGGAACGGTACAAAACATCTGCAGCTGGCAAGGTAATATCTATTGAGCTAATTGGAGTACTTCAACTGCAGTCACAGTCAGACAAACAATTTCATGCAGAAAGTGTATGCGCTTTGTTGGTATATAATTTCTTAGAATTTTATTTTGTTACGCATTCTTGTTTTTTACTCAGTTATGTTGTCTGTTTAATTCTTCTCATGTATTAAACATTAATGGTTCATGAACCCTAATAAGGTGTTGGCCATCCAACATATCTTAAGAGGTCATGTCTATCTAAATATGTGTCCATATACTGATAATCTGGGAGTGCACACTTGCAGGCTGTGTCCGTGAGTGCGAGCAAGTCGATATTTCATCTTATCTTATGCGGTTTAGTTATGGAAGCGGTGGAAGCACGAAACTCCACGAGCCTGTGCATTTTCCATTAGAAATAGTCCTGGGTCGTGGGTTGCTTGCTTCATCGTCATCTGAGGTCAGCTTCTGGTGTATTACCACCAGTCATTACACCAAGGCTAGAGCTACTCCTAAAGTTGTTGCGGCCTTCGCTGAATGAAGGGAATTTGATAAAATTCTCATCTACTCGAAGCAGGTATTGTGTTCATATAAGTGTGCTTTACATACTAATCACCGTCATATGAAGTTAGTGCAGATTTTCCAATTAATTATAGAGTTCCAGTTAGTCCTGTTACAGATAGACATTAGGAATTAAGTCATGGTTAAATTTTTTCCCACTTCTATCGGAAACCCTTTTTTTTTGAGATGCTGCTCTCCAAGGACAGGAGTTGAAGAGAGATAAAATCCTGGTCATTGATTCTGTTGAAAGAAAATAGACGTCATTAGTCATCATTAATCAATGTTTTAACTCATTATAAAGATGGCAAAAGTCTCTTTTCTGCCTGAGTAGAGCTTACTGTTTCACTATCGGCTGGCTATTACCAATACTTAGTCTTTTCATACATGTGCAGGTTGGATACACCTCTGATTATCTATTCCTCATGCAAACAATTCTGCGATCAGACCCCCAGGTATATCACGTCTACCTGCAACTGATCAGCGCACTTGTGCTTGATATTTTTCTGTGATGGATAACTTTACCTTGTACATATTCCTGTTGACAGGGAGCTGTCAATTTTGCTCTAATGATGTCACAAATGGAAGGTGGATGTCCAGTTGATTATAACACAATCATCGATCTTTTCCTACAGGTTCTTTTCTTTTTTCTGTTACTTAAGACGGTTTAGTTAACAAGAGTATTTCCAATTTCATATTGCAATGTTTACGCTGTAAAATTTGTCAGATTTCCGTTATTTACTGTTTGGGTTTAATTGATACTTCTATTATGGGCTATTTTTTAATGATGTAAATTTTGAGCTTAGACTTAAAAGCTTAAGATTCTCTTCTTGTGCTTTCCTGTTATAGCGGAACCTGATTCGTGTGGCAACAGCCTTTTTACTGGATGTTCTGAAGCCAAATTTGCCAGAGCATGGTTTTCTACAAGCAAAGGTTATATACATGTTTTTGGTCTTCTATTTCTAGATTTTTCTTTTCTTGTGTATATTCACTTGGCCTCATCCTTTTTTTTTCTTTTGTATATAATTTTCATTTCAGGTCCTGAAGATCAATCTAGTTACTTTTCCAAATGTAGCGGATGCAATCTTGGCCAATGGCATGTTCAGACACTACGACCGTCCTCGCGTTGCTCAGCTTTGTGAAAAAGCTTGACTGCATATCCGCGCTCTCCAGGTAATGTATCTTGGATTCTGCCTGTGTTGTTATGGTCATATGGAGGTCTAAGATTTTTCCTTACGTTAATGTTGGCTATTCCTGCAGCATTATGCTGAGTTGCCTGACATCAAACGAGTTATTGTGAATACGCATGCAATTGAGCCACAGGTATGTGTATTCTAATGCTTGCATTTCTAATGGTTTATTGAAGGGGTGTATCTGATGCAATTTTTGTGGTGCTTTGCAGTCACTTGTAGAGTTCTTTGGGACTCTTTATAAGGAGTGGGCTCTGGAGTACATGAAGGACCTTTTACTTGTTAATCTGAGAGGAAATCTACAGATAATTGTGCAGGTGCATTTCTGCTTATGGTTTTGTAGCTTGTTACCATTTTTTTAAATCTACAACCAAGGCTGACTGACACATCTGAACAGACTGCCAAGGAATATTCAGAGCAGTTGGGTGTTGAGGCGTGCATAAAACTCTTTGAGCAATTTAAGTCTTATGAAGGTTTATACTTCTTCTTGGGGTCGTACTTGAGTTCCAGGTAACTAGTTCTGCTCTTAAGTCTGGTTTGCTGCTTTTGTTTCTTTCTGTGATTCACTGTTATCCTGGTTCCTGATACAGCGAGGATCCCGAAATTCACTTCAAGTACATTGAAGCTGTGACAAGAGAATCGGACTTTTATGATGCTAAGAAGACCAAAAATTTCCTTATGGAGGAGATGCACGTCCATTATTAATGTCTGTGATCGTTTTGGTTTTGTTCCTGACCTCACCCACTACCTCTACACTAACAACATGCTGCGATACATTGAGGGTTATGTACAAAAGGTAAAAATTATCTTCAGTTTTGCTAGTAATTACTCCGTAATATTGCAAAATTTCATAATCGTCGAAGCATCAGTAATTTTGTGCGAGTCTGTTTGGTGTTTATTCAGATACGAACATCAGTAAAAGCAATAGACTATATCTTGCTAGGAAAGTTCTATATTAGGGAATCTTGCTATGAACCTCTCTACCTCACTGGTCTACATTCAATAACCTCTCTACCTCACTGGTCTACATTCAATAATGAACAGAAAAAAAGGCGCATACAGATCAGTAAAAATAGGCATACATTCAAATTCTGATGCTTCACGTTCTAAAGCATCAGGTACCTGGTCCAACTAATCAGGAGATAACAGAATCTCTTACTCTTACACAGTTGACACATATTTTTCGAAAACATATTAATTCTAGAATACCAACTATTCCTTTGTAAGTTCACTGTGGTGTACCAACTATTTCAGAATACCTACTATTCTAGCATACCATATACCTGTCAATCACTGATAGGTCGATTTCAGATAGTTATATTACTGATAGGTTGCTTACTTCCGATTTTTGTCCTCTCTTGTATACACGCTAGTTAGGCGACCAACTCTTCTAGCACGAAATTCACCTGCTTTATCGGCCTCCAATGCATTCTTAAGCTTCTTATTATATCTTGGAAGGGTGTCCAAGCGGCTTTCTCTAGTTGGAAAAACATTCGATGTTGCAAGGCAATGCGCTGGATCATTTCCTTCACCTGGTATGCTTGTAACCATCACATCCTCAAATTGTATCATTAGAACGTATATCTCTATTATGAGTTTCTGAAGGCGTCTTGGTTTGATTTCGCCACGTAAAATTTTGGCCAAGATTTCATGGTCAAATTCGAGCCACACCTTTTTAAACCCAGCTCTAAGTGCATATGCCAAGCCCCTTTTGGCGACAATTGCTTCAATCTTATAAGAATCTGTTGCTTCTTCATTTTCAGGGTTAGTTCTACCCTTTAAATATGGCACCTTCAGTTTAATTTGGTAGCCAAACATAAAGCCTGCCTCACTGTTCCTAAACAAGCCAGCCCCTCCGGCCCTTGCTTCCTTCTCTGTTTTACGAGACTTCTCCTGTTTTTTGATTTTATTTGGGTCTGGCAATTTTATACTTCCGTCCGTGTTAACTTTGACCCACCCATTTGGTGCCTTCTCATACTGGAGATATTCGATCTTTCTGCCAAGAACTATTTGAAACATGCTCTTATACGTGTCTCTTATGATTTGCCTATGCCGAAGCTTTCTAAACATCTCCACAACCTGCTCCAATGTAGTAGAATTTACAGGCGTATTGGTGCGCAGATTTGGAAACACATGAAGTGTGGCGCGGGAATAAGAAGCTGAAGATGCTAAAAATGCTGAAAATGCTGAAAATAAGAAAGTTCACTTTAGTTATATGCTTATGTTCAATTAATTCTGCTTTACTTCATCATGAAAAAGATAGCTTTGTGTATTCCATAGGAGATCCTATGAAAACCTAGGAAAAGATGGTGAAGGGTGTGTTACTACAGGTGGCTACTACTAGTGTTTATTGTGATGCATTTGTTGAATCTGAAGAGCATAATTTTAATGACTTTTTTTTTCTGAGTTATGAGCAGTTATAATCTAATTCGTACGAAAAATTCGTACCTGTAGCGTCAGCCTGATATGGAGCCCCTGAATCAGAATTTTTTTTAGATATTATTGCCCATAGTCTTTGAATATTGGGAGAGCTAATCCCATTCTGATGTGGAAGAGAGTTGATTCGTGGAAGAGAGTTGATTGGTGGAATAAAGTGAGTCCAAGAATGAGAAATTTGGTGAGAGCTGATACGTGGAAGAGAGTTGATTCGCGGAAGAGAGATTGATCTACGCACTGCAATTCAACAAATCAAACAAAAACTCAACTACGATTATTTGCAAATTTCACCATCTTGTCTTCGATTAGGGTTAAGAGAATCAAACAAATTAATAATTTAAAAGAAAAACAAAATGATTATTTGAGAGAACTCACCGTCATTTACAAATTTCATCATCTTGTCCTCAATTAGGGTTGATTATTTGAGAGTGGACTCGACCGATATTTGCAAATTTCATCTTGTCTAAAATTAGGGTTGATATTTCAGATTTGCTCAAATAATAAGGTTGATACTTTATCAAGCCTTCTTATTTAGGCTTCAATAAAAATGACCAGGACCAGGAAAATAAACTAGGCTAGGTCAGGATTGATCCAGGTCAACCAAATAAGGGATGATGGCATTCTAAGCTGTTTGTGACCGTCTATTTAAAAGATAGATCATCAAGGCAGTTATTTTTAGAATCCTATTGTCACAAAACTCGGGATAACCTTATAATCAACTCCCAACATCAATCTATCGATTCAAATCCGTTAAAAATCAGAGTAAAAATCTGAAATTTTTACTTGTTACGGTTGGGAAATTGTATCAAACCAGCCGTAATAACACAATTACGGTTAGGCTATGAAGAATTCCAAGCCGTAATTTAATAGTTACGGTTAGGATATGAAGAATTCCAAGTCGTAAGCAGAGCTACGGCTGGGAAGTGAAGAACTTCTGGTCGTTATTCTTCCCACAATCTCGAGTATGTATTACATTTGGGATAACATACTTTTTCCGTCAAGTAATGAGAATATGTAAGCGAGTAATTTTGATTTTCAACATGAATACAGACTACGATTGAAAATTAGTAATACTTTCATTAAATAGACAACAATAAAACCCATTACATACTTAATAGATCCCCATTACAAAGTTGGTTTTAATAACATCCCTTTCGATGTATTAGGTAGTCTTTGATGATGGCAAATTGAGCTTCCAAGTTGAAATTATAACCTTTCCATTTTCTCCATTCCTTCTTAGCTTGAGCTGCGACTTCTCTATCAGTCTCACCTTTAAGTTGAAGTTGGTTGCACATCTGACGTAAAGCCATATATTCTTCCACTTTTTTGCGTATGTAAGAAAATCGAAGATACAATTCAACCCCATCGCGGTTGTTAGTGTTTTTGTTTCACTACAAAAAATTCTCAAAAATATTACTCCAATACGATTGACTTGGTAAACCACGCTTCTTTCGTTCTTCTCCCTTCTTTGGATAGCATGGTACAAATTTTTTGCAAAGAGACAAGTCTTCTTCCAAAGTGAAGTTGGGTTTATCCTTTGGGTACATTGTATTGAGTTTGTAGGAATTTTGGTAGAGATTATTGATGTAGAAGGTGTGATTTTAATTTGGAATGGGTGGTTATATAGAGGTAGAGTTATTTCAAGTTTAAATAAGTGGTTGAACAGCTAGAACCTTCTATAGATCAGTCTTCAAACGGATCTATTTTTCAAAATTCAAAAAACTAGCCGATATGATGTGGTATTCAAAATTATAGGAATTTACGACTAAGAAATCGCAGGGTAGTCCCAGCCGTAATTTTGTATAAACCTGCAGGGTTTGTGGTGTGTCAGATTTACGGCTAGGTATTTCAAGCCATTTTTTTTTTTGGGTTATCAGAGTGACATACGACTAGGAAATTCCAAGCCGTAATTTATTTACGGCCAGGAACTTCAAATGTCGACCAAGCCGTAAACCAGAGTTGCAAATTTATGTCGGCGGTACGGTTAGGAGTTCCAACCGCAAAAAAGATACACGGCCCGGAAACGTAGCCGTAATAAGGACTCATTTAATTTTTGAGTCTCCAGTGCAATATACGGCTAGGTACTTCCTGACCGAAACATGGTTACGGTTTCTTGACCTAACCGTTTTCCTATAACGGCCCGGACTTTCCAACCGATATTCTGTGCAAGTTTATTTGACAAGAATTATATGCACTTTCGTCTAGGTTATGTGAAGGATCGACCTAGCCGAAAGTGCACAAAAAATTAGTGAATCTTGATTGTTTCCTCAGTTTTCTTAGATTAGACAAATGGAAAGACTAACATTCTATTTTCTTAGATTTTTTACCTCGACTGTTGCCACCTTGAATTGGAGTCTTTTTACCTCCACCACGTCCACCTCAAGCACTTGTTCCAGCACGGCTAACTTTTGCACTTGTTCCAGTACCTCGACCTTTTTCACCTCGACCACCTCGAGCACTTGTTCTACCTTTTGCACCTCGACCACCTCGACCTTTTTCACCTCTACTACCTCGACCGGCTTTTCCTTGCTTAGATTGAACTTGGTCACGGGGGGGATTGTCCGAGTCGTCTCTAGAAGAAGGAGACCTAGCCCTTTTAGTTCTCCTTGGTCGTTCCGCTTCATCAGTATATAATCCTCCTTTCTCAAGGATAATCATGCCTCTAAATCGATTCCGCATTAATCTTAGTTCATTTCTCAGTTAACTCCTCACCCAAATTAATCATACGGGTGATGTCATTGCCACAATTAACTCGTTCGACCTATTTTTTCATATCAAACACACATACTCTAATTATTCATAGATAGAGTACGGTTAGGAGTTCCAACCGCAAAAAAGATACACGGACCGGAAACGTAGCCGTAATAAGGACTCATTTAATTTTTTGAGTCTCCAGTGCAATATACGGCCAGGTACTTCCTGACCGAAACATGGTTACGGTTTCTTGACCTAACCGTTTTCCTATAACGGTCCGGACTTTCCAACCGATATCCTGTGCAAGTTTATTTGACAAGAATTATATGCACTTTCGTCTAGGTTATGTGAAGGATCGACCTAGCCGAAAGTGCACAAAAAATTAGTGAATCTTGATTGTTTCCTCAGTTTTCTTAGATTAGAAAAATGGAAAGACTAACATTCATTCATAAATGCAAAGTTTTAAAAATTCATCCATCCAAATCCATAACCAAACAACAAAAATAGTAAATAGGCAAAGTCTTAGATAATAAAAGATCCATGAAGTAATAAAATAAAAATAGAGTAAATAGTCATTCACTTTCACTTGATCCCTCCTCTGACGGGCTTTGCAAAAACTCATCCAAATCGTCCTCTTGCTCAGGTTCCACAACTTGTTCTATAACTCTAGATTTTTTACCTCGACTGTTGCCACCTTGAATTAGAGTCTTTTTACCTCCACCACGTCCACCTCAAGCACTTGTTCCAGCACGGCTAACTTTTGCACTTGTTCCAGTACCTCGACCTTTTTCACCTCGACCACCTCGAGCACTTGTTCTACCTTTTGCACCTCGACCACCTCGACCTTTTTCACCTCTACTACCTCGACCGGCTTTTCCTTGCTTAGATTGAACTTGGTCACGGGGGGGATTGTCAAAGTCGTCTCTAGAAAGAAGGAGACCTAGCCCTTTTAGTTCTCCTTGGTGGTCTGGGCTTCATCGGTATATAATCCTCCTTTCTCAAGGATAATCATGCCTCTAAATCGATTCGCATTAATCTTAGTTCGACTCTGAGTTAACTCCTCACCCAAATTAATCATACGGGTGATGTCATTGTCCACCCAATTAACTCGTTCGACCTATTTTTCATATCAAACACACATACTCTAATTATTCATAGATAGAGTGCGGTTAGGAGTTCAACGCAAAAAAAGATACGACGGCAGGAAGCGTAGCCGTAATAAGGACTCATTTAATTTTGAGTCTCCGATTGCAATATCTGCTAGGTACTTCTGGCTAGAAACATGGTTACGGTTTCTTGACCTAACATTTTCCTATATGACCGGACTTTCCAAAAGGTACATGCAAGTTTATTTGACAAGAATTATATGCACTTTAAATGCAGGTTATGTGAAGGATCGACCCTGGCCAAAGTGCACAAAAAATTAGTGAATCTTGATTGTTTCCTCGGTTTTCTTAGATTAGACAAATGGAAAGACTAACATTCATTCATAAATGCAAAGTTCAGACTCACTCGTTAACTCCTCACCCAAATTAATCATACGGGTGATGTCATTGGCCACCCAATTAACTCGTTCGACCTATTTTTTCATATCAAACACATTAATCTTAGTTCTCTAGAAGATTGAACTTGGTCACGGGGGGGATTGTCCGAGTCGTCTCTAGAAGAAGGAGACCTAGCCCTTTTAGTTCTCCTTGGTCGTTCCGCTTCATCAGTATATAATCCTCCTTTCTCAAGGATAATCATGCCTCTAAATCGATTCCGCATTAATCTTAGTTCAGCTACCGTTAACTCCTCACCCAAATTAATCATACGGGTGATGTCATTGGCCACCCAATTAACTCGTTCGACCTATTTTTTCATATCAAACACACATACTCTAATTATTCATAGATAGAGTACGGTTAGGAGTTCCAACCGCAAAAAAGATACACGGCCCGGAAACGTAGCCGTAATAAGGACTCATTTAATTTTTGAGTCTCCAGTGCAATATCGACTAGGTACTTCTGGCCAAAACATGGTTACGGTTTCTTGACCTAACTTAGTTTTCCTATAACGGCCAGGACTTTCAACGGAGTATTACGTGCAAGTTTATTTGACAAGAATTATATGCACTTTAAATCAGGTTATGTGAAGGATCGACCTGGCAGAAAGTGCACAAAAAATTAGTGAATCTTGATTGTTTCCTCAGTTTTCTTAGATTAGACAAATGGAAAGACTAACATTCATTCATAAATGCAAAGTTCAGCTACCGTTAACTCCTCACCCAAATTAATCATACGAGTGATGTCATTGGCCACCCAATTAACTCGTTCGACCTATTTTTTCATATCAAACACATTAATCTTAGTTCTCTAGAAGATTGAACTTGGTCACGGGGGGATTGTCGGAAGTCGTCTCACAGAAGAAGGAGACCTAGCCCTTTTAGTTCTCCTTGGTCGTTAAAGCTTCATCGATATATAATCCTCCTTTCTCAAGGATAATCATGCCTCTAAATCGATTCGCATTAATCTTAGTTCATTTACCGTTAACTCCTCACCCAAATTAATCATACGGGTGATGTCATTGCCACCCAATTAACTCGTTCGACCTATTTTTTCATATCAAACACACATACTCTAATTATTCATAGATGAAGTACGGTTAGGAGTTCAACCGCAAAAAGATACACGGACCGGAAAGCGTAGCCGTAATAAGGAGTCAATTAATTTTTGAGTCTTCAGTACAATATACGGCCAGGTACTTCCTGGACGAAACATGGTTACGGTTTCTTGACCTAACCGTTTTAGTATAACGGTCCGGACTTTCCAACCGATATTCTGCAAGTTTATTTGACAAGAATTATATGCACTTAAATCTAGGTTATGTGAAGGATCGACCTAGCCGAAAGTGCACAAAAATTAGTGAATCTTGATTGTTTCCTCAGTTTTCTTAGATTAGACAAATGGAAAGACTAACATTCATTCATAAATGCAAAGTTTTAAAAATTCATCCATCCAAATCCATAACCAAACAACAAAAATAGTAAATAGGCAAAGTCTTAGATAATAAAAGATCCATGAAGTAATAAAATAAAAATAGAGTAAATAGTCATTCACTTTCACTTGATCCCTCCTCGGGGCTTTGCAAAAACTCATCAAATCGTCCTCTTGCTCGGGTTCCCAATATAACTCTAGATTTTTACCTCATTGTTGCCACCTTGAATTGGAGTCTTTTTACCTCCACCACGTCCACCTCAAGCACTTGTTAGCACGGCTAACTTTTGCACTTGTTCAAGTACCTCGACCTTTTTCACCTCGAAGCACTTGTTCTACCTTTTGCACCTCGACCACCTCGACCTTTTCACCTCTACTACCTCGACCGGCTTTTCCTTGCTTAGATTGAACTTGGTCACGGGGGGGATTGTCCGAGTCGTCTCTAGAAGAAGGAGACCTAGCCCTTTAAGTTCTCCTTGGTCGTTCCGCTTCATCAGTATATAATCCTCCTTTCTCAAGGATAATCATGCCTCTAAATCGATTCCGCATTAATCTTAGTTCAGCTACCGTTAACTCCTCACCCAAATTAATCATACGGGTGATGTCATTGGCCACCCAATTAACTCGTTCGACCTATTTTTTCATATCAAACACACATACTCTAATTATTCATAGATAATTAAAAAAAAACATATACAAACATAATTAGTAGCGTACGTACCACCATCTTCTCCCAATCATCTTCTTCATTCATTGATGCCTTTAATTTTGAAATTTCTTTCTTAGTATTCTTGAAATGTCTCTGCGCCTCCGGATCCAAATTTTCCACATAAGGATGAGCCCACTCTTGATACCATTCCATGTAATTCACATCTGCTTGGGAAGTCCCATGAGAAGCTTCAAGGAGCCTTCTACTCATTTGGTTTAGTTCTTGGGAACGAGCATTCCAATGGTCGATCGACGGTGCATTTTCATAGTTCAATTTGACATCTTTGTCCTTAAATTGGGAGGTGGTTATGCTCAGTTTAAAATGAGTTTCTTGAGGTACAATTTTCTGGACAATACCGATTTGGTGGAGCGTTCTACAAGGATCTAAAATGAAGAACCCAGTTGCATGAAACAAAGGTCCCGTATAGGTCGCCACATCGGAAAATACTCTATCACCAACTTCATCTTCTCCATCCTTATCAAGCTTCAAATATGGATCAAAAGCCACTTCTTCGATTGTCAAAGCATCCGACTTTTTCCTCATCTCCTTCATTTCCGTCTCTTTAACCTTGTGTTGGGTCCCTGCAAAGGGGTATCTTCCTCCTGTAGGTTTTTCTAGTGTCCATTTTGTATCCCGAGTAGGCCTCAAGCTTTTAAAATGGTCGTAAGCCCATGACTACGTCAAAAAAAAATAATATTGTTAATAAGACATGAGTACGTCAATATATAAAAGTAAAATAAATAAACATTCGTTATATTAAAACAAAAAGATACCTGGAAAAGAGCAATATATCCCGTAATTTGTGTTTCGTTCCATCTAGAATCTTTGCAAAGACAGTCCAACACATCAGCAAGGAGGGCGGTGGCATATGAGTATCTAGGTACCTCATTTGTTTGCGGATCAAGACTGAGAGTCTTCAACCACTGCAAATAACAAGCATTTACCTTATTTCCTGAGAAATCGGGGAAAAAGACGGTCCCAAGAGCATGCAACAAGTAAGTTATAGCCGTATGTCTAGCTCTTTCTGCGTCCATCACCACCAATCCACTCCTAGTCTTGGTATCAGAATCCCCAAACTTTTCCTTCAGATGAACCAAATTAATCTTCCTTGAAATATTCACTGTTTCAGCAAGTTCACCGGGTGCACTATTTTTTCCTTTTAGCTCTAGGCGCGGCTCCATACCCTATCTCAAACTCTTCTTCCGCTTCATCTTTACCCCACCCAAGATATTTCTTCGCCAAGGCACAAAGCTCATCAAAAGGCATATAATTGTTGAAACACAACCTTTCCTTCCAAAGCTAGACCAGTGATTTGCTTTGTGTCATCCGGAGTTATAGTCATCTCGCCGAATGGGAGGTGAAAAGTCATAGTTTCGGGCCAAAATCTTTCTCTAAAACCATAAACTGTCACAACATCATATGTATTGTGCAAAGCCTCGATTCCATACCATAATCCCGAAGCTTTTACCAAAACTATTACATCTGGATGCTCCTTTTCCTACGGCCAAAACCTTGCTTGTTGGTGCTTTAGTTTAGGGACCGCTTTATCCGGGAACTACAAAAAAAAAAAAAAATTGGTTGTAAAATTAATAATCCATAACAAAATGAATGTAACATATATGTAATTTGATTTATTACCTTTGTGCCACCAACCCTAGCAGCCCATGAAGACGTGTAGCCAATCAAGACGGAACGATCTCTTGCCTCACCCCAAGTTCTCCCATTCCTCTTAGGAGGTAAAGGCTCCATAGCATCAATTACTTCTCTTGCCATTGTCTTAGGTTTATACTTCTTCTTTCCATCCTTCTTGTCCTCCTCCTCAACTACGGATTTACCTTTATCAATAGCAACACCACTAGAAGTGCCAACTTCAGTTCCTCCGGTAACGACAAGTACACCTTCATTTCTACCACAACTAGAAGTGCCAACTTCATTTCCTCCAGTAACAGCAACTTCAGTTCCTCCAGCAACTCCAACTTCAGTTCCTCCGGTAATTCCAACTCCATCTCCTCCACCTTTATTTTCTCCAAAAGTCACAACTCATTCCTTGCGTTTGCACCCAATGGTTTTGCGTGACGAGGTTGCGGAGTCGGGTCACTACAAGGTGTTACTTCTTGTGATCTTTTCTTATTTTTTTCTTTTCCTCTGTTCAAAGACAAACAAGGCCAAAAACCAATAGTAGATAAGCAAAAACGGCTGGGAAATTTTAACACAACCAAATCGTGACAACCAAAAAAGACTAGGAAAATTGGATAGAACAAGACGCAACAAACATAACGGATGGGAAAATTAGTAATCGATCCAAACGTAGTAAAAACGGCTAGGAAACTCCAAGCCGTAATGCGTAAACGGCTGGGAAACTAAATAAGAGATCCAGCCGAAATACAAATAACGGATAGGAAAACATATACGTGTAAATACAGTTGGTTTGATATTCATCACATGACTATATACATCTAGGAAATTCCAAGCCGTAATCTATAAACGGCTGGGAAACTAAATATCACGGTTAGGAAACACAATTACGGACAGAAAAACCGAGACGTAAATATTACCGCTGAAAAAAATTCGAACACAAGAGAATATACGGCTAGGAATAACCTAGGCGTATACAACTTGTTGCGGATAGGATTTCTCCATCTCGTGCGCGTCGACTATATTACATTTGGGAGTTCTAAGATATCCCCAGTAAATCCTACAAGCAGTGGGAGTTCTAGCATATCCCCAACCGTATAACATATAAGCATTTGAGGAAAACAAACAATCCCCAGTAAAGACAGATTCTGGTGGGAATACAAGAACTCCCAGTAGTAGCGAGTTTCGAAGCTGTTTTCCAGGACCTAAATTTTCAAAACCAACAGAATAATCAACAAAACGCTTAGATAAATAGTGGGTTTTGAAATTCATACCTTATTGCTGTCATATCAGGACTCGCGGCGGCTAGTGCATCTGCTTCATTCACTTCTTCTTGATCTTCAGTTCCATCTTCATTTGATGAAGTTGGTTTCTCTGCTTTAGAAGGATGTTGATTCAACGAAGCTTGACCTTAATTTTCCTTAGGTTTCATGGTTTTATAGAATAGGGAAAATTTCATTAATAGGGAAAGAATATGAGAAGAAGAAGAAGAAGAAGAAGAAGGGGAAAAATAAGAATGGGGCGGGCAACGGTTTTTTTCTTTTAATGATTTTTCCATTTTATTCAGTTTTTTTTTTTTTTGATTAGATTAGTTAGTTAATGAGAGGGTAGAAGGGGAATAAATTAAAATTATAGAGGGTATTTTTGAACTTTTACATACATCTGATCTCCCCCTATAACATTTGGGCTCTACTTAGTATTTTAAGCCCCCAAAATCTCTCTCTCCTACAGCCCCAATAATAGGATTCTATTTTATTCGTGTCATATAAATGTATTTTTTCTACGACTATGACTTTCCTCTTCTGGAACTTCAAACATAGTAAAAAATTGTCTAATTTACCCAATTATTTTGGAAAAAATAAGGCTGGGTTTGGTAATGCTTTTATTTATTTTTCTTTTTTAAATTTTATTAATATTATTACATAATTAGCTAATTGGAAGCCTAACAATCTAAACTCCAAGCAGCGTACTACTACATAAGTTAAACAGGTTGCCGTGCTAGCCTACCAGCGAGCCTCATGAGGAACAAAACCGAGGGAGCCGAAGCGGATAGTGTGGCTAATGTCGTCACAAGGGAGGCAAGCTAAATCTACTGTCCATGTCAAACTCTGTAATATTGCGCCATCTGGGGCTCGAACCTGTGACCTCCTGGAGTGCATGAAACCTCTGTGCAGCGCATGAATCCAGCTGAGCTACAAGCCGTTTTTTTTTTTTTGGGTAAAAAGCATTTTCAAAATTTATATATAGTAATAAATTTTCATATTAGTGTTTGGTAAAATATTTTCAAACTGCTTTTTATCCAAAGCACTTCCAAAATGCCCCTAAATTTTAAAAGCCGAGGGAGATTAGCTTTTAAAGGGAATACTATTATTGGGGCTTAAAGTTTTTGGGATTTGAGGGCTTTATATTTTATCTAACATCCTTAGGGGGATAAGGGGGATCTAATTCTTATGAAAAGTCAAATATACCCTTGACCACTATTATGCCTAAAATCAAAACTAAATTAAATTTCTAAACCAAAATTAATTCACCTTACCCTTTTTCTTCATCTTCTTCTCAAAATCAAACAAAACCTTGATTTTTTTTTATCAAATCCCCATCGATTTGATAAATTGTTTATTAAAATTTATTCTCAATATGACAAGATCAGGACGATTTGGATTATCATAGACTTGTTACGATTTTTATTGTTTATGAAGGTGTTGAACCACAAATTGAAGATTGAAGATTAGGTGAATGAATTTGTCCAAACACAATTAAATCCTCCAGAATGCTAAGAATTCAAAAACCCACCATTTATTTTTCCTTTAAATTAGTTTAACAGGTAAGATTGAAGAATTTAGGGTTTAGGAAAACTGGTTCTGTGAGAATTACGGCTAGGAGTTCTTTTCGACCTAGCCGTAAACGTGTAGAAACGGCTGGGACTCAAAGAACTCCCAACCGTAAAATAGACATCACAGTTGGGACTTTCTAGCCGTTAATTGTTCTTTATATGTAGAAAACAAGGAAAATTTTCAAAATCGGCTGGGAATTCCCAACCGTATCCCTAGGTTCCCAATCGTTCTATTAGTTTCCCAGCCGTTAAGTTTTGTGTCGGTCGGGTTGGAAAATTTTCCCAACCGTGTAGTTTTGTGTCGGTCGGGTTGGATAGTTTTCCCAGCCACGATGGTATATGTCGGTTGGGTTGGAAAGTTTTCCCGGCCGTTATGGATTATGTAGGTTGGGTTGGAAATTTTTCCCACCCGTCGGTTGACAAACTAATGGGGTGTGAGCTTCCCAACCGTAATTGTCTGAATGAATGTTTCTTTGGTCTTATATAATTGTGTCATTTTTGGGAACCAAGGAATGGAAAAACTATACATTTTAAGGATAAAACGAAAAGGAATACATATTTCATAGCATAGGCTTTCATTACATTGCAAACGTGGGACTTAATAATAGTGGAAGAAGTCACCCTAGATACTTTCTTCCAAGACATGATAGCAAGCATGAAGTTAAAACTTCTTGCCATGGACATCCTCATAATCAGCTTCGGCCATCTCCCACTGAAAAAACAAAACAATTTTGAATCGTTTTACATAAAAAAAAATTTGATGGGCCAATTATTGACAAACTTACTCTTTGTGCACGTGGCATATTGAGATTGTTTTCCTTTACGACTTCCATTTCGTGTTTGAAGGCTTCCAACTTGTGGAAAGATCTGCTCGAATCTTTTCTTAATGAGTTTTATCGATCTTCCGTTACGATTTCCGTCTAACGCCACAAAAACAATTCACACACGGTTCCAAAAATCCTCTGAGGTTTCATCTATGAAAATGAGTGCATCTTCGAAATGCTTTGAACCGTAAGCACTCTCTGACGATTGCAACATCTTCTTCAGTGGTGTAGCGAGTAGCCATGTTTTTTTCTTTTTTTTTTGCAACAATTGTGAGAGAGAGATAGAGAGGGAGTGTGTTTTGTGTGAAAATTTTGATGGGAGAAAAAACTAACCGTTCCTTAAAAAACTCAACGCATTAACGCAATGCAGTTGGAGAATTACGGCCAGGAAACATATAATCTTCTGGCCGATATTGGGTGTTTACGGCTTGGTATTTCAATTTTGCCAGGCCATAAATCTGAACGTTCTCAATTGTTTCCCGGCCGTTTTTAATGAGTCTCAGCCGCAAATTCTGTTCAGATTTTCGGTCAGGAATCATTAAAAAACCAGCCCGTAACTCATTCTGGTTGGGAGTGATAGGTGTAGAATACACCTAATTTACTATCTAGTAGTTTATGCTTTCTTTGCTATTTTCGTGTAAATTATGTATTTTACGCTTGTTTTGAGTTTTATAGCTACTATGGAGTCGCACGGAGGAAAAGAAGAAGAAATCACCCAATTTAAGTCAAAAGGGCAAAAAGGTCATTTTACGGGCGAACACTATCCAGAGCCCAGTAGTGGTTAAGGGCTCTCATTCAGGGTGCCCCTTATCAATCAGCAGTGGGTGTTATTAACCTTTGGGTAGCCCTTATCCAGAGGATGGTCATCTTTGGGTAGCATCCGATTGGGTCGGTCCTAGTACCGGATCCAAACTTGGCCGGATCCGTGCAATTAAAACCTACACTTATCGAGAGAAACCATCTCTCAAATCATTCTTTCCCACTGAAACAAAATTGAGAAGAAGCGGCTAACTGTGAGAGAGATCGAGGGGAGAAATCGAGAAGGTAGGAAATCTTGTCAAATCGAGAGACAACGAGAGATGATGAGAAGATGATGGTGGGGATTACGAGACGAAGTAGAGGAGAAACGAGATCTGTTGTTTTTGCTACCACTTTGAGAAAGATGGAGATGGTTGAAATATGAAGGTGGGTTTAGAAGCGGAGGTGTGGAAGCTACGTGAGGCGAGATGATGGAGATCGAAAGAAGTGAATCGAGAGAGGAGCTCAAAGAGAAGGGCGAAAAGGAACTGAGGTTTGTTTTGTATATGGCGGATGGTTCGAATTTGGGGATTTGAGTTTGGGTTAATGGCTTAGCCAGGCTCGATTATACGAGAAATAGAAGGTTAGGGTTCGAACTCGGGGGCAAGGAGAGATCGAGAAGATAGAGATGATCGATGGGTTCTTGCCTCTGTTGAAGTTTAGATGAAGGGGTTCGATTCATTCCTGATGCCGGTGTTTGATTGAGCTCGAGTCTGTGGTGAAGGTTTGATGTCGAGATTGAGCTAATGAATTGAATAGATGAATGATAGGATTTGCACAGGGAAGAAGGAATTGATGCTGCTACTGACACAGAGAGGAAGAAATTGTACCAGATAGAGAAGAGCTGGGTTTTAAGCTTAAATCTTCGATTAAGAAACGAGAGATTGAATTCATGGAGTGAATGAAGATGAGGCTGTTGTCACTAACACAGCTGAAGCTCTGCTGCAAAGGCTGCTAAATTAGATGTATGTCTGGGTTTCCATTGAATAGCAGGTGGGAAGGCAGTGCAGGTTGTTGGCCAGAGTGATTCTGGCAGTGATGATGGAATGCAAGCTGGTGCTTGAAGCTTTAACATATGAATATGGTGCAATGAATGGTGTGGTGACTGAGTTGGATTCCATGGGATTCGCAGCTGTGTAAGTCTGTTGCAGGTTCTGGCAAGTGGTTGCTGGTGAGACTGCAATGGCTGGAGCTGAAAGTGTGATGCTGGTGGAAATGCAGTAGTGGAGTGATCAGGTTGCAGGGTGATGTCAGTGGTGTGTGAGATGTGGAATTGGAGGCCATGAAGATTGTGTCTCAATGGAGGTAATGGTGGCATTTTGAGCCGTGTTGAGCAATGTAGCTCGGGTTGTGAGTTATGGAGGGATTGGTGTTGTTTCTTGCTACAATGGTGATAGAGCGGGATATGGCTGCATATGAATATGGCTGTGATGGTATGAATCGGAATGTGTCAATTTGAAATATGGCTTGAGGCATTTGAGGGATTGGAGTTCTGAGGGTTTTGAGGAGAAGAAGAGTAGAGCAGTGGTGGGATTCAAAGGCTGTGGCAGGCTGAAATGGTGGTGTTGGAGGCTGTCTTAGCATTAGAGCTGCAAATTGGATGTGAAATGATGCGCTGCCTATGTTACAGGGAGCTGCAGTTAAGAAATAAGAAGGTATAGCCATTATGGCTGGTCATGCACAATGATTGTGCTGCAACAAGTATGGCATTGTGCAAAGTGGCACTGGCTAGGACCATCAATGAGTTAGCTAGGTGACTCGGTTCGACTCGATGATTCACTCCTTGACCTTTGACTAACGAGTGGTGACGCTTGACTGTTTGACCGTTAGTCCTAACGGAGGGCCAGGACGGAATATTCCGTCGAATATTCTCTCGACGACAAAATTCCAGCGTGTTTGCTGGCGACGTTTCCGGCCGAATTCCGGCCACAATCCCGATTTTCCGGTGAGCCAAAATTCCGAATTTTCTATGGACTTCTCTCATGAGTGTGAAGACTTGGGCTAGGAATTGGATGGAGAGGTGGACTCAAATTTGGAAAGAGAAGGTGGAAGAGTTGAGAAAAGCTTGGAATTGGAAATTGAATTGCAAAAGGAAAAAGGATTCTACTCCTTAGAAGATTTGGAGAATATTGAAGCTTATAAATAGAGAAGTTTTCTACAACTTCTACATACACCTCTCTACACACAATTCTTTTCTTTTCTTATTCTTTGTGTGAACTCTTTAACATGAGTAGTTAATTTTATTGATTGAGGATGAATTCCTAGTTCTTAATATGATTTGAGTTTTTGTTTTTAATTCTATCTTGAAGTTCTTCACATGATTATCGTTTGTTTTTACTAATAGGAGTGATCTTAAAGACATTCATGATTGATTGATAGATTGTTTAGAATGCATGCTAAATTGATTTGTTAGTTTAATCTAATGCTAGTGAAAGTTAGGAGATAAGTAATCGTTTCTTGACTCTTTACATAAGTAGCAAACACGAGACCTTGCGGAGGGATTCCGTGGAGCAATTGTGTGTAGAAACAACGCTATAAAGTGAACCAAGCTAACCGAGTTTAACTACTAGTACTAAACATAAATTCATAAATCTTAATGCATTCTGGGAATTACATCTTGTAAAGCGGACCTCAAGGTGGTTCTTTTGAATAGAATCGATAACTAAGCGGACTGTTACTCGGTGAAATTAGGGATTTTGGGGCTAGCTAAGCGGACTGCTATCCTACGGTTGGTGATAATCTGTGACTAATAACAAGTGGAAAAGAACATAACTTGATTCATTATTTTGCAACGAAGAAGGATTCCTTGATCTTGTCTCTCTTATTGCTTTTAACTTTACCTTTTAATTGTTTTGTTTATTTTCTTTTGCTTTTTACACCCCCTTTCGTGACAATTTTTACAACTAGAATCTCGTGCTCCTCGTGGGATCGACCTTGACTACCCTATATTACTAGTTAATTAGGTAGTAAAGTATTAATTAATTTGTTGTGGTTACGACACGCATCAAATTTTGGCGCCGTTCTTAGGGGAGCGACGGATGATTTTAGTTGTTTTTATTTTTTTCTTTTTGCTTTATTCTTGCTTTGTTGGATTCTATTAGTATCTAACTTGGTTTTTGAATCTTATTTGGTCTTAGGTTTTCCATGTACGGTGGACAAGAGCAAGCATATTACAACAATCAATACGGTTTTCAACCTCAACATTATGGCAACTTCCAACCATCCTTCGGATACAATCAAAACCAATCTTTTGGCTATGATCAAATTCCTACGGAACATTATGGATATTCTCATACATATCAACAACCTTATGACGGGTATGTAAGTGGACAATCACAAGGATGGGAGGATAGTTTTGTTTATGATCGAGAAATTCTCTAGTTTTGCAGATAAGATGTTGGCCATGATTGGGAATCTTGGGGATCTTCAACAAAAGATGCAAGAATCACATCGAGAAATTCAAAGGAATTCGGAGAAAATATCTGAACTAATTAACCAACCTTTGGAGACTTTTGATGACCTAGTGTAGATTACTCGAGCCTTGATCTTAATAATGATCAATTACCTATTCAAAAGGACGAGCTTGAGGAAGATGCATTTATTGCTTGGCAAAAATTTCTTAAGGAAAGATGGGAGTCCGCGGAAGTGTATGAATGTTCCGACAATGAGGAAGTTATTCCAACTCGGATCATAATAACGATCCTTCACCTATTCAAAAGGAGGAGATTGGGTGTGACTTACCTATTGTTATAAGCGGTGTAACACCCGCACATGAAGATCTTACAATCTATCCGATGAAATTCATTTTTGTGAATGGCGATTCCGATGATGAGAATGTTGAAGAGATGATGCTAGAGGATGAAACCACATTCATTGATTTTGTGGAAGACCCAATTGAACTTGCGAATGATTTTAATGATGCGAGACTTTGGTTAAGGTAGAAAACGACGAAGAATGGTTGCAAGGTTTAATAGAGGACCACGATATACAAGAGGTAAGTGATTCACTTGAATTTGTTAAGGATGACGAGGATTCTATAATACAAGAAATTGTGCAAGGTTTGTCTAACCCTTTGCCTATTGATTCTTCTCCTTTACCTCTTATTGGTTTGAATGTATGTGCTTCGAAAGTATTTTTGGATGATTTTGTTTCTAGATATCCACCATTGGAAACACTTGATGCTAACACCATACGGGTTTGCCAAGAGGAATACATGGAAGTTCCAGAATTCTATGTTCTTTATACACTTAAGTGTGGACGAGAATAAGTGTGGGGGAAATTTCTATCGAGCGATAATTTCACTATTGTTTTCTTGTGCTAATATTTGTATGGAGTTATTGTTTGCAAAACAGGTATTATGGGTGGATCCTCAAATTTTCCGATTGTTAGTATATGGGAATAAATCTTACAAGAGCCAAGTCGGGCCGTCGACTTTAAAACAAGCGCTTAATGGGAGGCAACCCATGGGTTTTGTATTTCTTTTGCTTTTTTGTTATTTCTTTTCTTGTTTCTTATCATGTTAAAATTTCCCACCTTGACTTTACTAGGAGGATTCAATTACATTGAGGACAATGTAAGGTTTAAGTGTGGGGGAGTGGTTAAGCATGTTTTTAAAACAAAAATTACAAAAAAATGAAAAAAAATTTGAAAAAAAAAAAAAAAAGTTTTACATAAAAATTCCAACTTTTAAAGATTTTAGATTCACTAGCATATTTCTAGGTATGTTTACATAGAGATTTTGACCGACATAATTGAACTTGGAAATGTTAGAGAATTACATTCGGATTTCTTGTTTGTTAGAGTGTTAAATAATGGATTTAATCATGCGGTGATGCGAATTTGGTGCGGGGAGAAATGCGTTATTAGAGTTGCTGATCAATCATTAGTGGAGACTACCCGTATTCATATCATGAGAGGCAATGGCCAGAAATTTTCCATCTACTAAAGAGCTTCTTGTGAGTGTGTGTCACCGTACGTTAATTCGGGTAGAATGGTGAGCTACCCAACCTCCCACCAATAGAAGCACTACTCTTTGATCTCTTGAGTGCTAATTTTGTCAATCATGAGGTGACGTCCATAGATGAAAGCTTCCTTCTTGTAGTTCGATTTGCAGTTAGCACCATTCTCTCTCTCTCGACAACAACGGATCCATAGAAACACATTCATCATCAACAAGGAGCGACACCAAAATCTACAAGGAAAGTTGGAAAAGTTTAAGGTTTATAAGCAAGGAACGAGAAAAAGAGCAAATTTCAAATACAAGTAAAGCAACATACAAAAAAGCGGATGTTACATATATGTTGAAGACTTACACTACAATGAGGTAATTTTATATCCAAGTATGAAGACTTATTCATGAAAGCGAAGAAAAATCAAAAGGTGAGAATTTTTGAAGTTTATGATTTCAAGACGATACAAGTTGTGAAGAATCAAGTGGTAAAATACTTCCCCACGGCCATGGTTTATTTTGTATTTAATTTCTCTTGTTACAAAAAAAAAAAAAAAAAAAAAAAATTGAAAAAAAAAAAAAAAAGAAAAGGAAAGAAAAGAAAAACACAAGAGAAATATTTGTTCTTATTTTTTAATAAGCCGTGGGAAAGGAAAATTTATAAGGTAGTTTCAAGCGACAAGGATTTCAAGGTAAAGAGTTATAAAATGTCAAGGATTTATGAATTTCGAGGGTTTATCATCAATAGTTGAAACCGAAGACGAAGACCAAGGAGATCAAGACGAGGGAGCGGAAGACGTTTCTATTGGATGCGAGTGAGAGTGGTGTTATCATAATTGGCAATCGGATGTGAAGGTAAGTAAGTAATCTCATCCTCGATAAAATGGTTGATTTCCTTTCTTAGAGATCGTCGGGAAAAATGGTTTTTCAAAATATTAAAAGATGTGGGTTTTAAAAAATATTTCGGAAGTTGTCCTTCCCACCATTCAACGTGTTGCGGAATTCTCTCTTCATTCCTACCTGCACACATGTGAGAACCATAAAAAAAGCGAGTCTTTTAGAGTGCAATTATCATAAAATCCTATTTGGTGAGGCAAAAGTCGAGGCGAAATGCTTATTGATCGTTTCTCAAACACGCATTCTCTCATTATGGTGTGGTTATTTCTCACTCAACATTTAAGAATGAGAATATGTTCCTTAGTATTTCTAACTTCTTATTACTAGCATGCAGAAACTCTATGTCCTCATAGCTTTTTGGATGCTTGGGGACGCTTGAACGCTTTGAAGTTGTGAGTTTTTAGTTTGATTTGCTCGAGGACTAGCAAAGTCTAAGTGTGGGGAATTTGATAGGTGTAGAATACACCTAATTTACTATCTAGTAGTTTATGCTTTCTTTGCTATTTTTCGTGTAAATTATGTATTTTACGCTTGTTTTGAGTTTTATAGCTACTTATGGAGTCGCACGGAGGAAAAGAAGAAGAAATCACCCAATTTAAGTCAAAAAGGGCAAAAAGGTCATTTTACGGGCGAACACTATCCGGAGCCCAGTAGTGGTTAAGGGGCTCTCATTCAGGGTACCCCTTATCAATCAGCCGTGGGTGTTATTAACTTTGGGTAGCCCTTATCCGGAGGATGGTCATCTTTGGGTAGCATCCGATTGGGTCGGTCCTAACAGTACCAGGATCCAAACTTAGGCAGGATCCGTGCAATTAAAACCTACACTTATCGAGAGAAACCATCTCTCAAATCATTCTTTCTAGGAAACAAAAATTGAGAAGAGCGACGGCTAGCTGTGAGAGAGATCGAGGGGAGAAATCGAGAGCTAAAGAAATCTTGTCAAATCGAGAGACAACGAGAGATGATGAGAAGATGATGGTGGGGATTACGAGGCCGTAGAGGAGAAACGAGATCCGTTGTCGTTGCTACCACTTTGAGAAAGATGGAGATGGTTGAAATATGAAGGTGGGTTTAGAGCGAGAGGTGTGGAAGCTCGACGAGGCGAGATGATGGAGATCGAAAGAAGGTTGAATCGGAGAGGAGCTCAAGAGAGAGGAAGGCGAGAAGGAACGAAGACATTTTGTATATGGCGAGATGGTTCGAATTTGGGGATTTGAGTTTGGGTTAATGGCAACTGAGCTCGATTATACCAGAAATAGAAGGTTAGGGTTCGAACTCAGGGCAAGGAGAGATCGAGAAGATAGAGATGATCGATGGGTTCTTGCCTCTGTTGAAGTTTAGATGAAAGGGTTCGATTCATTCACGATCTTAGGTGTTTGATTGAGCTCGAGTCTGTGGTGAAGGTTTGATGTCGAGATTGAGCTAATGAATTGAATAGATGAATGATAGGATTTGCACAGGCAAGAAGGAATTGATGCTGCTACTGACACAGAGAGGAAGAAATTGTACCAGATAGAGAAGAGCTGGGTTTTAAGCTTAAATCTTCGATTAAGAAACGAGAGATTGAATTCATGGAGTGTATGAAGATGAGGCTGTTGTCACTAACACAGCTGAAGCTCACTGCAAAAGGCCTGCTAAATTAGATGTATGCAGGTTTCCATTGAATAGCGAGTGGGAAGGCGGTGCGGGTTGTTGGCAGTGATTCCCAGCGGTGATGATGGAATGCAAGGCTGGTGCTTGAAGCTTTAACATATGAATATGGTGCTGATGAATGGTGTGGTGGTAGTTGGATTCCATGGGATTCGCTTGTTTGTGTAAGTCCATTTGCGAGGTTCGGCAAGTGGTTCTTTGGTGAGGCTGCAATGGCTGGAGAGTGAAAGTGTGATCTTTGGTGGAAATGCAGTAGTGGAGTGATCAGGTTGCAGGGTGATGTCAGTGGTGTGTGAGATGTGGAATTGGAGGCCATGAAGATTGTGTCTCAATGGAGGTAATGGTGGCATTTTGAGCCAGTGTTGAGCAATGTAGCTCAGGTTGTGAGTTATGGAGGGATTGGTGTTGGTGCTTTGCTACAATGGTGATAGAGCGGGATATGCATTTTTGCATATGAATATGGCTGTGATGGTATGAATCGGAATGTGTCTTTGAAATATGGCTTGAGGCATTTGAGGAAATTTGAGTTACGGGGGTTTTGAGGAGAAGAAGAGTAGAAGCGGTGGTGGGATTCAAAGGCATGGCATTTGAAATGGTGGTGTTGGAGAATTTTGTCTTAGCATTAGAGGCGCAAATTGGATGTGAAATGATCGCCGCCTATGTTACGAGGGCTGCGGTTAAGAAATAAGAAGGTATAGCCATTATGGCTGGTCATGCACAATGATTGTCTTGCAACAAGTATGGCATGTGCAAAGTGGCTTTGGCTAGGACCCGGTCAGTAGAGTTAGCTAGGCGACTCGGTTCGACTCAGATGATTCACTCCTTGACCTTTGACTGTGATGGGCGACGCTTGACCTGTTTGACCGTTAGTCCTAACGGAGGACAGGACGGAATATTCGTCGAATATTCTCTCGACGACAAAATTTTCAGGGCGGCCGGCGCGACAATTCCGTAGAATTCCGGCCCACAATCCCGAGTTTTAAAGTGAGCCTAAAATTCGAATTTTCTATGGACTTCTCTCATGAGTGTGAAGACTTGGGCTAGGAATTGGATGGAGAATTGGACTCAAATTTGGAAAGAGAAGGTGGAAGAGTTGAGAAAAGCTTGGAATTGGAAATTGAATTGCAAAAGGAAAAGGATTCTACTCCTTAGAAGATTTGGAGAATATTGAAGCTTATAAATAGAGAAGTTTTCTACAACTTCTACATACACCTCTCTACACACACAATTCTTTTCTTTTCTTATTCTTTGTGTGAACTCTTTAACATGAGTAGTTAATTTTATTGATTGAGGATGAATTCCTAGTTCTTAATATGATTTGAGTTTTTGTTTTTAATTCTATCTTGAAGTTCTTCACATGATTATCGTTTGTTTTTACTAATAGGAGTGATCTTAAAGACATTCATGATTGATTGATAGATTGTTTAGAATGCATGCTAAATTGATTTGTTAGTTTAATCTAATGCTAGTGAAAGTTAGGAGATAAGTAATCGTTTCTTGAATCTTTACATAAGTAGCAAACACGAGACCTTGCGGAGGGATTCCGTGGAGCAATTGTGTGTAGAAACAACGCTAGAAAGTGAACCAAGCGAACCGAGTTTAACTACTAGTACTAAACCTAAATTCATAAATCTTAATGCATTCTGGGAATTACATCTTGTAAAGCGGACCTCAAGGTGGTTCTTTTGAATAGAATACGATAACTAAGCGGACACATTACTCGGTGAAATTAGGGATTTTGGGGCTAGCTAAGCGGACCTGCTATCCTACGGTTGGTGATAATCTGTGACTAATAACAAGTGGAAAAGAACATAACTTGATTCATTATTTTGCAACGAAGAAGGATTCCTTGATCTCGTCTCTCTTATTGCTTTTAACTTTACCTTTTAATTGTTTTGTTTATTTTCTTTTGCTTTTACACCCCCCTTTCGTGACAATTTTTACAACTAGAATCTCGTGCTCCTCGTGGGATCGACCTTGACTACCCTATATTACTAGTTAATTAGGTAGTAAAGTATTAATTAATTTGTTGTGGTTACGACACGCATCAGGGACGCATAGAAAACGGGTGGATGTTCTAGGAATGTTCAGATTTGCGGCTTGGAAACATAAAACTACAAGCCGTAACCACCATATACGGCCTAGAAAAATTGAAATCCCAAGCCGTAAACACCTAATATCGTCCAGAAGATTATATGTTTCTTGGTTGTGATTCTCCAACTGCATTAAGTTAATGCGTTGAATTTTTTGAGGAACGGCTAGTTTTTTCAAAAGCTAGTCGTTGGGTCATTTTTTGCAATAAAATGACCCTTCTCCAATCAAAATTTTCACACAAAACACACTCCCTCTATATCTCTCTCTCTTTCTCACAATTGTTGCCAAAAAAAAGGAAAAAACATTGTTACTCCCGTTGATGGTGGATTTTCATTTAAGGTTAAAATTGTAAAAGCCAGAAAATTATGCGCTAACATCTTGTAAAAGATAAACCCATTAATAAGTGTTGGATACTCCTTCACTTTATTAATTCACCTAGAATGGAGCATGTGACAACAATCCCATTCTGTGAATTAAATACACGAAATTCATCCAGGTTGGAGCATGTAGCAACAATCCCATATACCACCGTGAATTCTGACATTATTAATTAATGCATGACCAGCCTTATATTTCCTGTACCCATTACCGGTGCGGCATGACGACTGAGTGTTGTTCTCAGCAGAGCAACACGAATCTCCAAGCATTAATAATGAAGCATGTATGAAATACCATACATGCTACAACTCTCGGTGTGTTATACTAGCCCGATTGAGCATATTTGAACCTGAACTGACCATATCAGTCTCGGAAACGATCACGACCATCCAACTTCACCAGCATGATTGGATGTCTTAGATTAAATCCATGACCCCAAGCAGGTATTGGAGTATTCACCACCGACCCAATGCGGGCCCCGCATGGTCGGCCTCCCCAAGAGGGAAGCATCGCTTACCAGTTCGTCCATCCAAAACAACATGGACGTGAAACCCTAAACTAGGGTTACGACACATTACATGTGTCGCAAATCAGTCTCAACCATCCATTTTCGCAGGCATAGATGGAGGGTGTAGATGTAGATTCAAAGGGCCAAGAACATGTCAACACAAATACCGTGGGCCCGCCTACACACATGACCAATCGGTCAAAACCAACCATGGTTGGCCGTCACAATTCGTGCGCCCAAACAAGTCATGACGCACGGCCAGTGAAACCCTAAATTAGGGTTTGTATCGATCACGAGCGTCCATCTTCTCCGGCACGAATGGAGGGTCCAAGATTAAATTAAGCAGGTACGGTCATACCAACATGACCACCGTGGACCCATCTATCCCCTCACTTGATCGGCCAAGGCATACCATGCCTGGTTATCCCAAATCGTCCGCCCAAACTAGCGTGGTCACGTTTCCGGATTGCAAACTAATCTCGACCACTCAACTTCACCGGACAATTTGAGTGGCTTAGACCACGTTTTCATGGGACAGTCAGGTATAGGCGTGAACACCAGCCTACCACCTACACGCTGAGCCGATCGGCCAAGACCGACCAAGATTGGTCATCTTGGAACGCGCGCCCGAAGTTGGCACGATGCGCGGCATTTGCGGCACTAGTTTTCTGTCACAAACTGATCTCGACCGCTCAACTTCTCCGGATAAATTGAGTGGCCCAGATCACACTTTCGTGAGATAATGGGATATGGGCGCCTACGCCGTCATGCCGTCTACACGCATGTACGATCGGCTTTAGCCAAAATCGTGTCCCAAGCTTGGATTCGACCAAAGCGAAGAGTGATGCTGCGCACCTTTTCAAAATCCAAAAACTTCATCAACGGTCGCGAGATGAGCGTCACGAGATCATCTCGTCCGTCCAACTCTACCAACTTGGTCAAGCAGTCCTGGTTAGGAGTTAAGAGACCAGTAAGGCATCACCACGATCATCGTCCACCACTCTTCCACATGGAGTGATCGGTCAAGTCAGGTCTTACCTGTATAGTCTCCAAATGATCACTCGAACATGGCTGGACATGATGCTATTTTAAGACGCTTAAATTGGTGACTTACTCCGGTAAGCCTTAAAACCTGCTGAATATACTTGATGCAGTACCTGCATAGAATACACATGATACTTCACAAGTATCGACTTCCTAAATAACTCAGTTATTTAGTCTAGCATTACATGCTACTTTCTGTGGGTCCCACGATCCACACACTCGAGACATCAATCATGTCACAACCGGGGGATACATCTTTGGGGTATTGGTCTGGCGGTTTACAACGTGCAGCGCACAACGTGCCATCACAAGAACGTGTTAGGAAGTCATGGACGGTCAAGTGATGATGGGAGAAGTGGGCAAGCCTGGTCGTGTGACACTAACACATTACTCCACTACACCATCACTCCACTTTCTCCACTTCCCACGAGATACGAGGGTTAGGCTAAAAGACTTGTATAAATAGGTTCTCCATCCTATTTTTCAAACACATGAACAAGTCCAGAAAACAGAGGCAAGTGTTGATACCATCGTATTCAAACACCGGAACTGATAGCTTACATCCTGCAAGCCGGTTCGACTTTACGATACAAGTCATACATAGCCAACACCTTCACAATATCTACACCTTCTTCGCTTCCCTCCCTAAGATCAACCCCATCTCCTTCACTTTGTGACCGAAGCAAGTCCGGAACGGCCATTTCTTGGTTTAGGCGGTGTGCAGTTGATTTCTCAAATCTACAAGCACTCACCGCGCAGTGTATTTGTTTAGGGTTTAGATTCATTCCTCATCCACACACCCCAAATTACCAAATCCAGCAGGAATAGTTTTCACCCATAAACAACTCCGTACACCACCGAAGAGGATATGGAAATCGTTAGAGCGACACTCACGGTGAGAAAGCATGACGAAAATCAAGGCATTAACGCGGGAGAAAGTAATGATTCTCAACTAAACTGTATATTTATGGTCTTTGTGGCCATAAATGGTAATCAAAATGGAAGATCGGTGAACCAAATAAAGTATAGGTTCAAGGAGATCTACCTAGAAATGGAAGTTTTAGGGTGCAATTGGCACGGGTGAAGACGATGAGTCCCGAAATGCCCTTTTTCAATAGAGTGAGTATGTGCAACTGTTTTTTAATCAAGTAACTTTTGAATAAAATACTAACTTTACCTTGATTTGTTTTTTAGGTCGCCTGGGCTCTTGCCTATTACCAAGCTATTCGTCGCAAAGAATTTGAGCATGAGAAATGCTATTGGATCACGAGAGAGTTTATTGAGATTCACAAACAACCTTGACTATTTAAGCGTATTACTCCATGTTTTACTTTTGCATTTGGGTATAACTAATGAATGTAACTGTAAGGACCCTCAAGCACGTCAACGCTTTTTGACCGGTCTAGATATGATCAAAAGACCATTTAACCGCTAGTGATTCGATTAATCAAATTACTACGTTAATTATAATAATTAATAAAATAATAGTTTGAAAATGAAATTATTACCACTAGATAGATCTCGAAAAATTGTCCGAAATGGACTACAAGAATGCGTCATTCGGACATTGACCGAACAAGATATTGCAAAATCTAGATGATGAAGTTTGACTAAGTCGACCATCGTTGACCAACGAATATTGACACTGATTTGACCGGACTTCCACAACTTTCATTAATTTGGCTAGCCCTTAGCAAACTCATCAGGTAATAATAGTAAAATTAGCAACTAACTATATTTAGATTTAATTAATAGCAAATTAGTCGTGTTAAGTGAATAGATATTTTTGTACGTAGAGTTTATCTTCTCCTACAATTTTAGTTAGTGTTGTTGATATTAGATGAAAAGGATAGTAAGGAGGAGGTGGAAGATGTGATAAGTAGAAGATGATGATGATTGTTTTATTTGTGAAAGAGAAACAAAACATAACTCACCTACCAATTTGATGATCAAAAAGAAAGTGAGAGAGAGAATTATAAACTTATAGAAGAGAGTGATGAGAGTGATAATTGTAATGGATAAAGAGAAGGAGAGATAAATCAAAGAGATTTAGATACAAATAGGGGTTTGAGGTTGTGAGTTTGGGAGTAGAGAAAGTACATGGGTGATGGATGTGTTCTTGTTGTTTTTAATGAAATATGAAGATGATGGAGATGATGGAATAATATCCAAATAACTAAGTTGATCTTTATTAATAAAGATCGATTCAAAGGATGAAGCGGACGATTGAGGATCTCGAGGTAGGCGTGGCTTGTCATCAAATCAGTGGGAACTACGTAACCTTCTTGAAATCATTAAGTTTACTTTATCTGCGAGCATGATGAGTCTTTAATTTCTGTAAGCATATTGTTTGTAATTCGATGGTTATGTTGTGTAATATGTGTTGGGTGGTTCCCCGCGAAGAGTGTTTGTATTTTCCCCATAACTCTTGGTTAAGTTTAGTAGGGCAATGCTACGTTGTTTGAATATTACTTAGTAGTCCGGTGATAGGTGTCTAAAACACCTAATTTTATATCTATTGTTTATGTTTTCTTTGCTATTTTTTCTTGTAAAATATGCATCTCTTATGTTTAGTTTTGAGTTATTAGGTGCAATGGAGTCTTTGGGAGCAAAAGAAGGAGAGGAATTAACAGGAGGAATGATGCAATTCTGGGTTCGATTGTGCTGCTGGTGAGAAACTATTCAAGCAGCTGAGGCTATTCAGTGATGAAGAAGATTGAGATCGATGGGGTCTATTAATGGCTTGATTTTGAAGAATTGGTGATGAATCGAAGATGGGTTATCTCAGATTTGAACTCAAATCGAAGTTATGATGCTGATGCTTGAGAAAATGAAGGCTGTGGGGTTTGTATGGATATTAGGGTTCAAATCGAGAGAAGAACAAATGAACTGAAATTGAGAATGGGTACTGGTGGAAGAGATTAGCTGAGAAGGAATTTGAGTGTTTCAAGTTCAGAGGCAAGAATCGAAATGGGTTTTCTGTGGATTCGATGTTGAGCTGCAGTGAATGGCTGGAAGCTTAGCTGTATTGCAGAATTGCAGCTTGAGATAGGGGTTGTAGCTGAAGACTTGAACTGTTGAAATGGGGTAAAAGATTAATTGAGATGCAGAGGTTGAAGAAGTGTACTGCTGCAATGATATAAGCTGAAGCATTGGATAATGGTGCTCTTGAAATACCTGACTACTAGATGAATGTGTAATTTTGCAGTAATGTTGGGTTTTGCTTTGAGATTGATGGGTTGCAGTTTTAGGAGCTAAGAAGATTTGCAGGAACTCAAATTGCTATCATGGGTTCTATGTAACAGCTCAGATGGATGTTGAAGCATCAAAGAGTCATGGCAGAAGAACTGAACTGGTTGCAGCTCAAATGGCCAAGAAGAAATTGATGGGGGTCTTAAGTCAGCTAGCTATGATTGCAGTTGGTGGTCTTGAAGCTGTGGCTGGCAACAAATGGAATTGCAGGTGGCCAGGAGTGCTGGATATGCTTACTTGTGGTGGATTTGATGTTGGTTATTGGACTGAACTGAAACTGCAGATTAGTGTTGCCAGTGGAAGCTTGACATGGTTGCTGCTGTCCTTAGTTGGGCAGCTACAGGTGAAGATGCAATTCAAGATTGGTTCTTGGGATGAATTGGAGGCTACAACTACAGATTTGTGAATGTATGCATTACAGGGAAGATGCATTACAGGCTTTGATGTGACAGGATAATGAGTTGAACTAGTGCTCTAGCTCTTGGTGGTTCTGCTATGATGGAGTTGGTGGCGATATGTGTTGGGTCAAGAGTCTGCAAGGCTGAGATAGTAGAGCTACAGAGCTGGGTACTGAGACAGTGGTGTTATAGCAAGAAAGGGAGCATTGGCAATGAGACGGCTTAAGATGAAGGTGGCACTATTGCCTGGAGTTGGATTGCAATGAAGGAGTTGAATGTGCAGGTTATGAAGATTTTTTAGGGAGTTCAATAGCAGAGTCAAGGAATGCAGGTGGTTGAAGCTGAAATGAGCATTTAGATGTATGCTAGGAAGTTTACAGGAAGCTTGGATGGATGCAGTTGCTGTCTTGAGCTAAAATTGGTGAATGCATGTGGAGATAATGGTTATGATGGTGCTGCTCCTGCTGGAATGGTGCGACTGCACTGGTTAGGTAATGAATGAACTGAACTGCATGAATAAATAATTGAAATGGTCCAGAAGTCTGTGTGGAAGATGTGATTGCAGTTGGAATTGGTGCCATGTTGGTTACAGTGAAGTCATGGGAGGTTGCAAGGCTGAGATTGTGTTTGTTGCAGCTTAGATAGAGTTTTGCAGTGAGCTGCAGATGATGCAGTTCAAGTGCAGCTGAGATGAAACATTGGTGGACCTAGACCGAGCTGATATGAGAGCTTTAATGGAGAAGCAAGAGAAATGGAAGCGGTATTGCAGTTGTGCTTGCAGTTGTTTGGGGTGGTTATGTGTGTTGGTGGCAGGCAGTGCAGGTAATGGAAGTGAAACAAGCAGCTGATGTTGAATTGGAGAGAATGGAAGACCAAGATGGCTGCAAAGTTATGCACAACCAAGATGGCTGGCTAAGGAGTTATTATGCACAATGTTGCGCAGCAGAAGATATGGCATGTGCAAGGCCTGGCCTGACCAACTGGGCCGAGTCAGATAGCTGAATCGGTATTGACTCGCATGGACTCAGTGAGCTTGACCGGGCTGACCCGTTTGACTGGTGACCGGTTTGACTTTGCCGGTTACCTGAGCTCTTTTCCGGTCATTTCTCCGGCCATTTTACCAGTTTTCCGGCGACCACTTTTGGGTTATATATTCTACATGGGTATTTTCACATATGTGCTTGGTGGACCACTTGGACTTTGGGCTTTGAAGACCTAGTTTTGGAAAGAGGAAAGACTACAAAAAGAAAAAGCTTTTTCTTTTGGGGATCACGTATTTTCTACTTGGAGTTTTGGAGGAGAGCGGCGACTAGGGTTTGCTTTTCGTTTGTTTTTCATCTTCTTCATTATTTTATTATTGATTATGATTATGATGAACTCAAAAGCTATGAGTAGCTAAACAACTATTATTGGTTATGGGATAAAGTTGATTTCTCAACATGTTATTTGAATCTATGAATTAGTTTTGTCTCAATAAGTTATTGTTTATGATTCATGGTTTATATTGTCATATGATTTGATTTTTTTTTGGTTGAGTCCGGAATCAATCCGATTTGCATTCATTTCTAAAGCTATATTAGGGTTTTCAATACGAAAAAGTTGTTTATCCCTGATTCTAAGTAGCATAATTGTGGGTAGTGCTTGTAGTGATATATTAGTCACAAGTGAATCATAACCTTTGTTGCGGATTAGTGCTTTTACACATTCGTTTGCATTGATTAGTCTTATTCCATAGAACTTAGTGCTTTTAGGGAGTTAAACTTAATTGTGCTTTTACACTTTAGGTTGCTTTCTAGGAAGAATTCACATATACATCTTTTAATGTGGTTGTGATGAAATAAGGGAATTAGCGGGATATACTTGCGATCAAGGTATCCTAGGAATTTTAGTAAATGAGAGATTAAATTATCAATTCTAGTCATTGATGAAAATACATGTTTATGAATGATACTATCCCGTGACCAATATCTTCTCCCTATTGATTATTCAAAATATTTTATTGCTTTCAATTATTTTTATTGCTTTGCTTAAACAAAAATTCCCCCTATTGGTTACTAAGAAACTGAAATTTTATAACAACAAAAGCCTCTATGTGGAAACGAACTCTTTCTTACCACATACTTCATTTATATTTAGTAGAGTGAGAAAGTGAAATTATTTTTGACGCATACGACTGCGATCATCCGGCTTTACCCCGGTTGATTATTATTACATTTTATTGTCTTAAGATAGTAGTCCGGCTTTACCCCGGTTGATTATTATATATACTATTTTATTTGGGGAAGTCACTCATGTGCATATTATACTTGATTATGCAGTCTTAGTAGTATGACTGGATTACTATGATCTTGACTTATGAAGAAATTCTAGGTTCATGACTGGATATGGTTATTATTCGGTGACTTCGGTCTATAAATAATGATTGGGCCTTTTGTGAATATGTTGTGCGGAGTCAGATCATAGTAATCAAAATCTTATTATATTCTAGACTTAGATGGTGGCATTGGGTTTTATGAGGTGAACGTATTTCACGATAAAATCTTACGGCACCTGGATTCATGCTATCATTTGAGACTGGAGTTATTCCTAGCATCTTATCCTCCATTGAGTGAGACGAGGTTGGGATAACATATGTTTAGGTTGTTTAAGTCCTTTATCGTAGATCCATCCGGAGGTGGATCTTTCATGGATATTACCACTATGGACGTAATATCTGAGGATATGAATTGAAACAATCTTCTGCTCTATGTTGCGTGTAAAAGATATTTATCGTTTTTCTTTAGTAGAACTGTGATGCATGTTAGTGATTACTTGAATGTTATAATGATAACCACTGAGCCCCCATTTGGGATGATGTGCTCACTTGTTCCCACTTCAGTTTTCAGAAAACATAAGAAATGAAGAGCTCGAAGATATCCGTTTCATAGATTAGAGCTTTATCGAATCTAGTGATGTGGAGTATCTTTTACAACATGTATTCCTTCTTTCTGTAAAAAACATATTAATATGATCTTAGAATTCGAAAGACTTTCATTTATATAATATCAGAGAGTTTGGGTTTTGTTCTGGGATCAGTTTATGTAATCGAGATTCATAACATCTTTAATCTAGATTTGATGTTTCAATTGGGTTGTAATCCTATCAGTTAAGTAGGTTTAGTATTTTGGGCGTCACAGTAACGCGTCCTAGCCAAATTACGTAATGGTAATATTATGAATTGATGAATGGAAAGTGAAAAATTCGATGGAATACAACAAAAAAATTTAAAAAACCAACAAAATTTAATATTATACCAGCCGTAAGTATCCGTAATTATTGGAATCATAATTAACGGCCAGAATAACCTGTCGTAACCTGTTAAATCCCAGACGAAACACCAGCTTCCAAACAGATATTGGGATTACGGTTTGGAACCTATAAATAACCCAACCGATATTATGTTTACGGTTTGGTCCTGGTCCATTGTCCAAACCGTAAATATGAATTTTAATTTTTGTGGTCAAAACGGCTAGGTCTTTTGAGAATAAAACCTGGCCGAAAATACTTGAAATTTTTGAAACTATTCGTTTTTTCTTTTGATAAATGGAACAAACTTAAAACAAAATAGACCAAAATGGTTTTTTATTCATTGAAGCAGAAAAGCATACATCTTTTATTATATTGATAAGATATATCATAACATTTAAAATAAACTCGTATTCGTATCGGTCAAAATCATATGTTGTATTTTATAAGATGCGATAGCTATCATTTTGTTCAAACTCTTTCCCGTGAACTGCCTCATATCGGCGGTGAGCCCTCGACCACTATAAAACCAAATACGATATGTTAGATGATGTTAGATACTGTTATTCTAATGGAACAACTTATTAAAAAACTTACTCTTGTTGCACTCGGCATAGTGGGATTGGCTTCCTTTTGGGCTTTCATTTCCGTTTTGAATACTTCGCATTTTTCAAAGACTTTTTCGAATCTCTCCTTAACGATTGCCAAAGTTCTTCCATTAAGATTTCCGTTTAGTGCAACAAAAACTATGAAAACACGGTTCCAAAAAGACATGGATGTTTGATCTACATCAATGTCTAGATCTTCATCATGTTGTCTGACCATCGCTTATGCTCTAACTATCACAGAATCTTCTTCATTGGTGTACGGAGTCACCATAGTGTTTATACTACTTTTTTTGGATGGGAAATAGAGAATGAATATGAGAGCTTATAAGTTATAACTAGAATTTGGGTGAGAAATAGATGATGGAATGGCATCCTTTTATAGGATTTAATGACCTAACGACTAATTTTTTTTTTTGAAAACTAGTCGTTTGTGTTAAAAATAGAAGTCAAGCAATGCATTAAATGCATTGGTTGAGAGTTTTCAGGCCTAAAAAACCCAGCCGTTTATAAAATTTACGGTTGGGTTTTTAGCCGTGATTGATACACAAGAGACTCTGGTTAACTATTCGGTCAGGAGTTCATACTAACCCAGTCGTGATTATGAATTATGGCCAGAAGTTCTTACTAACCTAGACGTGAATGTATATTACGGCCTGGAATCCTTAAAGGTCAAACCGTAAATCCTGATAACGGCTGGGACGACAACATTTTCCCAGCCGTAACCTGTAAATAAACTCAGATTTTATCCGTTTCAAGCGGATTTGAATCAATTAGAATTTCAAATGGGGGTTGATTACAAGGTTTTCTTTACTAGTTTCAGGATAGGTTTCATCATTTTTTCTTCAAAGTTTTAAAAAAAGTTCATCAAAATCATCTTTCTTCTTCTTATAAATCAAAAACAAAAGGAAAAAAAGTTTTGATTCTCAAGAAATTAATCGTTAGATTAGTATAATCCATTTATTAATCGTGATTAGTAATCATCATAATTATCACTAATCAAATCGAGGGTATATTGGGGATTATGTAAAATGGAGGATAAGGGGTTATAAGAACTACTATTTCATGACCCATTAAGCCCCCAAAAACCCTTTCTCCCTACAACCCCAATAATAGGATTCTTTAAAAGGTAAAAAAAAAAGCTTTGGTCCCACCTAATTTTAATACATGATTTTTCTTTTAATACATGGTTGTTACCTTGTTGTAGAGTCTAACCGTGACTGTACCTTTTCATGAAATAACTAATTTCTTTGACGTTTACTCTTCTATAAATGACCAAAATTGCCCTTAAACATTTGACAATCAATTTTTTATTCTCCATATCATATTTTCAAGAGATTGTTATTTCAAATCTTATTATATTTAATTTTTTATTATACTCTATAATCATTTCAATGAATAAAAAAATGACATTTTACATAGTCTTGATATTCATTTTACACTTTCTTGTGTATATTTATTTCTGGTAGCCTTTGCTAGGCCTTCATCTCCTTCGCAAAAGAAAAGTAACTTAACTTTACCAATCGACGATCAAAAGAAATGGAAAAAGAATTAAGAGATGAAATTGCTAAAAGTTTAATGGGACTTAAAAGAAAACAATTATGTAGTGAAATCTGTAAAATAAAATTATCAAAAATAAAAATATGAGCCGATATAAATGTTTGATTTTTCTTTCTTTTTTTTAATTTTTTTTACCCCTTTCTTGGATCCCCATATGGCTCGGGATTGAATCCCAGATGGGGGAAACTACTCAAAAATCATAGAGGAGCAAAGGAAAAAGAGAGATGGATGAAGAACAGAAAGAAGAAAACTAGCCGTTAAGGGCAGGAGAGAGGGCAGAGGGTTTTTTTGGGTTTTGTTGTGTTTTGATTGGTCTTTCTCTTTTCATCCTCTAGGAAATCCGAATTCGTCTTTTCTTAGTAACATGAGATCTGTTATTAACTATTTTATGCATCATACATCATATTGCATACATAATAGGACTCAACTTGCATTCATCAGTTGCATCATATCATTTAGCTTCTTATCTGTTTGTGGTAGTAGACTTATACTTCAAGTTTTATGTATGATTAAATTTGGATATTCTGCGCAATTTCTGTTTGTTTGGTAAATAATTTGAGTTCTGATCATTTCTTATTCTCGTGTTTTCTTAGAAGTTAGTTGTTTTCCTGCGTTCTCTAGAAATTCATATCTTAAATAAACAACATAATGATACCCCATCATTTGATTAAGTACTTGAACATAAGCAAATTACGAAAAGTAAAACAAAGCGACATAGATTTCTACAGTAAACTTCTAATCATTCCTTCTTTCTTAAATATGAATCTACTTAGATACGAGATTCTATTGGATTCGGTCAAAGCCTTCTTTGTTTAGAATAGATTTCTCTACTCTTCTCCGTCTGATTCTTCAACCTCTATGATTCCTTCGGCTCTTTCTTGTTGATAAATAGCTGACTTTTCGTGGACATAAGCATAGTTCATACCCGGAGGATACTCTGACAGAAAGTAGTTAGTTGTTACCGGAACGCCGGTAGTCAACCTAGTTTGCAAATCCCTGGTAGCTGGTATTCCCAATCTTGCCTTCTCTTCAGGGCTTAAGTTACATAAAGCCAATCTTTGCGCTTGAGCAGGGTACATAAAAGTTTCTCGATGGCATACGGTGCACCGATAATACTGAATCCGATGGAGCTGACCTTCTTTGCATCGGATAACCTTAGTGGATGATATTTGAACACCTATTGGAATCCTAAAGTGGTTGCAAGCCATGTTTCTCCTATTATTTTCTGATTTCTTTCCCTTCCCCAATTCTTCTCTCTGCTGCTTTTTTGAACGAACTGGTGTGAGGATTTTTTATAGCGATATTTATTCCCTCGGGTTCCCTAAACATTAATGTTTTCCCATTTTCTTTACGTCTTCTCTTTGAAGCTCAGACGTCTAATCTTCTTGTTCTCGTCGCTTGGGCAATTTTTTTTTTTTTTTGCTTAGTGGACTTGAGTATTGCAGTGATGCATGCATCTGTATTTTATTGGATAAGTGTCCATCGATTCGATAATTTTTGTTAAGTATTGTTTGGGTTATCTAACTCCCCATTTTAGTCTTGTTACATCCAACATTTAATTGCATTTATCATCTGTTTCATCTGCATTAGTCTAACCTAATAGCTAATCAGTTACCTAGGCTCGTGCGGTCATAGCACTCTAGTGTTTGCAGTACGCATTTAATCTCTTCGGTGGATTATTTGCTTGAAGGTTTTGTCACTGACATTGTTGGAAAATCTACCTATTATCCTTCTCCAACATTTATTATTTTCAAAAGTTCTTTTTGACTCTCTCCTAAATTGGTTGTCGAGTTTTTATTGGACGAGGTTTAAACTAATGTAAATCTTGTCGATTTTTTAAGGTTAGTTTTTCGAGAATCTGAGTTAGATTTATTTAGAAGTTGTGAAATTATTTGATCCCTTATATCTTCTCTGTGGTTTTCTCTAGGAATTTCTTCTCTACTTCTCTTTGCTCAAATTACCAAATCCAGCAGGAATAGTTTTCACCCATAAACAATTGGCGACCACAGCTGGAGGTTAATCTCTCGGTTGTAAAGTCAATTTCTTCGAAATCCAATTCAATTTTATCAATTTCAAAAAGGGTAGATCTTAGAACCAATTCAATCAGCAATTCATTTCAAGATGGTGGAACTCAGGTCTGGATCAACAATCAATTCTGATGGAGCTAGTGTAGATAACACTCCCGGTGTCGATGTACCTGTCAGTGGAGCTACCGTGGTCAATACATCTCGTGGAGCCGTCACTTCTATCACCAACGCCAGCGGAGCAGGAGATATTCTTGTAGGTTAACTCCTCCCATCACCAGAGCCAGAGCAGCCGCAAATCCCGGCATCTCCTTAAGTGTAACACCTCCGGTAGTCACTAGAGCAACAACTTCCACCCCTTCATCAGGACGAGGAGCCGGAGGGACGAGAGGAGGACCATCTCCCATTACCATTGCAGACTTGATGGAGAAGTAGGAAATTCTTGCTAAAACTCAAACGGATATGGCCGCAACTCAGAAAGAGGTACTCACTTTTCTTAAGACATTAACTGATCGATTTCCACAAGACCCGCATGACCTGCGGAGCCAACAAGGAATGCATTCAACGTCTTAGGAAAAGGTACTTCAGCGGCGCGGACCTACATGGACCTGATCAAAGAAGCGACATCAGATATGAGCGGTCCTGTCATGGAGACTCCTACACTGGGTACTGATCCTCAAAACGATCCTCCTCAAGTCAATAGTTTCACTATGAACCAAAGGCCGGTGGATCAGGAAGCGTTTTCTCTAGTGTAAAGTTTATGCTAACTTTCACACCTCTCGAAGAATCAGCGCACGGAGACATTTTTTGCAATCAACTACATGTCAGAGGAAGGTCACAACCGTGCCCTACATGTCACCGCACGCATCAAGGATTGAGTTCAAGACGGCCCTTATCGACACAAGGAGCGTCTTGAATGTGATTACTCTCAAGACTCTCGGGACATCAAGGTTCTCCCGAGGCAAGGTCGTACGGAAGCCTACCACAATGACGGACTTCGAGGGAAACCAAACCTAATGGAATGCACATACGGGAGAAGCTCCGCGCAAAAGAATCGAACAAGTTCGTTGCATCCTACTCCCCACGTGGGCGTCAATTCAAAGAGGAAGAAGCTTGAGGCTTGCATCATTGAGAAATTGGCTAGCTACAGTCATACCGGATCCAACCCACGATGCATCTTTGCTGACGAAGCATGTTCTCCTCCATGGATGGATATAGCGGCTACAACCAGATAAGGATGTACGAGCATGACGCAAGTAAGATAGCTTTTCGAACTCCTCTCGGAAATTTTTATTATACCATACTGCCATTTAGTTTAAAGAATGTCGGTGCAACGTATCAGCGCTCTGGCAATCTTCCACTGGAGTCGATACCTCAAGGGAACAGCCTCAAGAAGATAACGATGTCCACGCGTCATATCGAGCAAGATCCGGGCGAGTCACTCTATCAGGCAGTGATCGAACAAGATTCGGGCGAGTCACTTATCAGACAGTGGTACCTGTCTATCATGCTATATTGGAGAATTTGCACTTTTGGTCATCCTCTGGAGCTGTTGAACGCTCATCTACAACAACATATGCCCTGATAGAAAGAACCAGGCCTGCCGGTAATGAAGAGCCTCCTAATGTTCGTAGGGGTAAATATCTCACCAACAGGCGATACAACCTTCATCCTTCTGCACGTAGTTCCCTGAAGCACCAAGAGGAAAACTACCGAGATACAACATCCTGCGCGTCCGCCAACTCCAACTCCAGTACCACATGCACGACTCCCATAATGATGAAACAACGTCCAAGATATTCCATACCTGGCTCGACAACAACCACTACGAACAAAACATGTAAACCACGCTTGGGGACTGAGGCTCAGCATGAAGTTCCTTCACCGTCAGTCAAGGACTTCTTCAACACGAGAAAGATGGTCAGTCAAGAATCATGGAATTCCCAAGGGTAAATCGAACTGAAGAGGAAGCCACTTCAACGCTCCCTCCAGCAGAAGCTGCTTCAATGGTGTATTCAAGAGCCGCCTCAATGCTCTCTCCGGGACCCATGTTCGCTTCAGAATCCTGCTTTAACACTCTCTCCAAGATCCACCTCAACGTTCGCACCAGAAGCCACTTTAACATCCTCTCAAGTCGTTTCAACACTCAAGCTACATCAATAATCTGCGCTCTGGTCAAGTTATCTTTGACGTACTCATTGCTCAACATACGTCTCATCCATCCTTCATGAGGACCCAGCTACGCATGAAAAACCCTGAAGTCGATAGAAGGAGGGTTATCCTGTGGAACGGATATTTTCATATAGTTGAAATGGCGCGGTGAACAACTCATCATCAATGTTCGACATATCTTTGAAGCTGTCAACACCTCGACTTTTGACATTATCCCTAGAAGAAATCTCAACAGGAGTTATTTTCTTCATTCTACAATAAAAGACAAGAGTCAGTACTTGTATAAAAACGCGTGAGATGTGTAGTCACACACGACAGAACACACATTCACGTTGGAGTACACAAGGCTGGTATTGGGTCCAAACACCGGTGTTGATCAAGTCACAAGTCCGGTGTTGCTCAAGTTTCAAGTCCGGTGTTGATCAAGTCACAAGTCCGGTATTGATCAAGTCACAAGTCCGGTATTGCTCAAGATTCAAGTCTGGTATTGATCAAAGTCACAAGGCTGGTATTCGAATAAAATAGGCGCACGCAGCAGGGCCGGTTTTCAGTCGAAACACAGGGTCGACGTTCAGCCAAGCACGCGGCGGGTCCCACTTGATCCCGGCCCAGTTGGTCGAAGCAGACACAGCCGTCCCAAATCAAATCTCTCTCTCCAGAAGAAGGCGTTTCATCTTCAACACTTCAACGCTCTCCCGGGCCTGCTCCAGAAGCTGCTTCAACGCTTTCTACAGGACCCACATTTACATTGGAGCACACAAGCAAGGCCGGTGTTTGGTCAAATCATCAAGTCCGGTGTTTAGTCAAGCTAGTTGGGTCGGTGTTTGGTCGAAGTAGCAAGATGACACTCGAGCAGGCACATCAAACCCACGTTCGATCAAGCAGGCGCAGTAGCCTCACGAACAAAACAGGCATAACAGTCCATCGAAGCAGGAAAGACTGACATCATGCTAGGGGAACGCTAGCATGGACGTCTCTTGAACGTGACATGCTCGAAGGACAGGACGACCCATCTCTCCTGGTAACATCTAACTTTGTCTCATAAGTTTTATCTTTAACTGTCACCATCTCATGCCTACTGATCAAATTTAGAATAGTGGTAAGTAGAGTTGTCGTTCACTCGGACTTGATGAAATTGATTTTAGGATTTAATAAAGAAAAATAATAAAAATAGAGAATATATACAATTTATGTCACAAGATGAAGAGAGTTACTGGGACTCGGGATTCCACCAATTCTCACATTCATGCGGTTCATCTATTAATTCCGGACAATTAAAGCTCATAAAATAACAAACATCGACTTTAATTCTTTGCCAAGGTAGATTTTATAAAGAATTATATGTAATTCACAAGCATGACGCATCTAAAGTACCTAAGACTAAGCATGCGACATCTAACGAATTCACAAATAATCAAGAAAAATCATAAATCAATTATAATAGTGCAAATAGTCATAAAGGAATTAAATAGAATTACCACATGGGTGCAAAACAACTTCCTCCGTCGTCCCAGTGATGGGTTCTAGCTCCGCATGGTAAAAACACACTCAAAGGATTTTTTCATTGCTCAAAAAGGTGTGTTTACAATGGTGAAAAGGAGAAAAGTAATAAAAACCGGGTTTGTAACAGTTATAATTGTTACAAACCGAGCTGTTACAAAGAACGATAAATGTCAAGTGTCGCTGTCGCTGTAGTTTTAAGACTGTCTCCAGAACTACGACCCACAGATTGAGTCGTTATCACTGTAGCATGTACGACGGTAAGTCGTGCGTCTTATGTTCTTCGTGTTCTTCAATGACAGCAGCAGCAGCAGCAGAAAAGTTCTCTGCAACTCGATTCTCGCCTCTGTCTTCTCCCAATTCTATCCCAAACTCTCCATCCCCCTTGTACAACGTCCCAGCAGCCTATTTATACATCTCAACAACAGTATATCTCGTCTTGATTGCAAAATTTTCTTAATTATTATCCATGCAGGGTGCGGATTTTTCTTCATCTGATTTTGATTTTCACACGCTCTGCAATTTGTCAAATCTCCGATTTATCTTCTACAAGCTCCAAATGGTTGCTTAACTCTGCTAGTACATGTTTAAAACTCACTGACTCATAGAATCCGTGATTGTCTCACTTTGTACACGTACTCCTGTTTTCTTTTCTCCGATGATGTGGCCAAAATTTATCGGTTCGATGGACTTACCGATCTGTTAGAGTGTAACAGGCCTTATCCAACTAATTTCAGAGTTTTAATCTTCCTAGAAATCTTCCAAAACCAGCAATGAGTATCGGGTTTTCAAAGAACCCTGTTGAACCCTGATTTGCTCCCAAGTAATTATCCAGCCAAATTGAACCAATTCCGACGACCATACCATGCCTATGATGCCCAAACAAAGCTTCCCAAACGATTTAAGCCGTTGAATCTCCTTCAATCCCGTCCAAAATGCCAACCCTAATTTCATAGGTGAAGAACAAAAATTCCCGCCAAAACTGAAATTTGAAATGGCGAGGATGAAGTGACCCGATCCAAAACAGGGGCGCCTTTATCAGCTGGGGTGCCTGGGGGTGCCCCTTAACCAACATGAGGGTGCCTTTAGCAAATGTCCTCCGGGGGTGTTCCGAGCAACTTTTCAAGCCGAATTTTCCAACAATCTTTATTTCCAAAAAATACCTACAAACACACAAAACACCATAATAAGGACAAAAACGAGTACTAACAATACGAAACATTGAGGACAAATTAGACACATAAATGCGTCTATCAAATACCCCCAAACTTATTATTTGCTAGTCCTCGAGCAAAACTAATAAAAAAAATAAAATTCTAACTCACTAGGTGGCCCCAGTGGCCGAGTTAATCTCGGGAGGGTTTACCAGAGGTGTACCCACAAAACCATTACTCCAGACCCTAGCTATCTACGCAGAATCTTGGAAGGCACTAAAGAATCTCCTTGGTTGGCATACTTATTAACTACAGGAGGAAGTACCTTGATGCGAAATTCCAATTGTTGTACACGAGTTTACACTCAAGCATACTAAAATTCATATAAAGTGACAGAGCTCTACTCAGATAGTTTCTGGACATCATAAACCGGAGTCAACCAATCACATGGATAGATTAAGAAGATGGATGTAGAGAAAAACGTGGATGATGTTGACTAAGGTGAACCTATCCTAATGGTGAGATCTTGGTCGGACTAATATCAACACACTTGGCATATACAAGGGAACCAAGTGGTCGATAATCCTAACTCTAGGTCAACTCATTTGGCATATACAAGGGTACCAGTGGTCGACTTTATTGTATTTATTCCGGTTGGTCTAGTGGTCTGGTCTTTTTTTTTTTTTTTTTTTTTATTTTGTATCCCAATCACTCTATTTCACCCTAGCAATGGTAAGAAGAAAAAAAAGAAAAAGAAGTGATCAGGATTCTTTCGATGTTTCCATCACGAGGATATGGCGAAACTACCATATTTTCTTTTCAAACACCCGAGCTTTGTGCTTTTATGAATAGACTCTTTAGATGTTTCCATCTAATCAGATTGGTTCCTCAACTCCTACAACCAAAATGCTTCCATCCACTTAGATTGGTTAGTGCCATCCTTAATAAACATAAATTTCTAGGCTCTGGAGTTTATTTATTGCAACTAAAAACTAAAAAGAAGTTTCTTCCCCACCCCCAAACTTAAATCTAACATTGTCCTCAATGTTTCTAATGAAAGAGCAATACCAAAAAGTTGAAGTAACATGAGGAATCGGTAAAGGGAGAAGTAGGAAAGATAGTACTTGGGTGAAGAGAGAAATCAAAAACTAATATACAACATACAATCGCGTCGATGGTCAATCAAAGGTAAACATGGTCCTCCAGAGGGACCTCCTCAACATCACCTGTAGGAAAGGGCTCTAAAAAGGGTTTCAATCTCTGACCGTTATTCTTCGAAGAACTACTACCATCCGGTGTCTCGATCTCAACAGATCCATGAGGAAAGACAGTGCGAACAATAAAAAGGACCCGTCCACCGAGAACGTAACTTCCCAGGGAAAAGATGCAAGCGGGTATCATACAGAAGAACTTTTTGACCTGGAGAAAATGACTTCCTTAAAATATTTCTATCATGCACAAGTTTTATTTTGTTCTTATACTCCTTAGCACTATCGTAAGCATCTATACGAATCTCTTCCAACTCATTGAGCTGGAGTTTCCTCTGGGCTCTGCCTTGTCAAGTGAAAAATTTAGCTCGCTTAACAGCCCAATAAGCTCTATGTTCTAACTCAACAGGTAAATGACATGCCTTGCCATAAACAAGCCGATAAGGCGACATTCCAATAGGGGTTTTAAACGCTGTACGGTAAGCCCATAAGGTATCAGTAAGCCTAGACGACCAATCTTTCCGATTAGGATTAACTGTTTTCTCTAATATACGTTTTATCTCCCTATTAGAAACCTCGACACGACCACCTAGTCGACGGATGATACGGGGTAGCTACCTTATGTGTAATACCATATTTCTTCATCAAAAGCTTAAAAGGTCCATTACAAAAGTGCGACCCTCCATCACTAATTATAGCTCGCGGTGTACCAAAACGTGTAAGTATATTATTTTTCAAGAACTCAATCACAACCCTATGGTCATTGGTTTTACACGCAACCGCCTCAATCCACTTAGAGACATAGTCTACGGCGACAAGGATGTATAGGTTACCAAAGGAATTAGGAAATGGACCCATAAAGTCAATACCCCACACATCAAAGACCTCAACAATTAAAATCGGGTTCAAGGGCATCATATTCCTACGGGAAATGGTTCCTAATTTCTGGCAACGTTCACAAGTAACACAGTAACTATGGGAGTCTTTAAACAATGAAGGCCAATAGAATCCACACTGCAATATCTTAGCAGCAGTCTTCTTAGCACTAAAGTGACCCCCACAAGCATGATCATGACAAAAGGAAATATCTTGGACTGGTCACTCTCGGGTATACATCTCCAAATAATAAGTCCGGACAATACTTAAATAAATAAGGATCATCCCAAAAGAAGTGCTTAACCTCGGATAAAAACCTAGAACGATCTTGTTTACCCCAATGTTGGGGCATTCGACCAGTAACAAGATAATTTACTATATTTGCATACCACGGTGATTGGGAAACAGAGAACAATTGTTCATCAGGAAAGCTATCCCTTATATGAAGGGAATCATCAGGGGAACTAACAACTAGCCTAGACAAGTGGTCTGCTACTATATTTTTTGTACCCTTTTTGTCTCTAATGTCTGGACAAAATTCTTGTAATAAAAGGATCCATCTAATCAATCTAGGTTTGGTATCCTTCTTAGACAAAAGGTATTTCAAAGCAGCATGATCAGTATAGATTACGATCTTAGAACCTAAGAGATAGGGTCTAAACTTGTCTAAGGCAAACACAATGGCCATGATTCCTTCTCTGTAGTGGTATAGTTCAACTGGGCATCATTCGAGTTTTGCTAGCATAGTAAATCATATGAAGTAATTTGTTTTCTCGCTGACCTAGCACAACACCAATAGCATAATCCGAAGCATCGCACATGATCTCAAAGGGTAGGTTCAGGTTGGGTGCTGGACTATGGGGGCGGTAGTAAGTAAAGTCTTAAGATTCTCAAAAGCCTCTAAACAAGCATCATCAAAGACAAACTTAACATCTTTGCAAGCAAATTGCAAAGAGGTCTAGAAATCAAGCTAAAATCCTTAATGAATCGACGATAAAAACCTGCATGCCCTAAGAATGACCTAATATCTTTTACGGTTTTTGGGACATGTAAAGTCTTAATAAGGTCAACTTTGGCTTTATCTACCTCTATACCCTTAGAATATACGATATGCCCTAAAACAATTCCTGATTGAACCATGAAATGACATTTCTCCCAATTAAGCACTAGATTTTTTTCCTTACATCTAGTCTACACTAATGACAAATGATGCAAGCACTCATCGAAAGACGAACCAAACACTGAAAAATCATCCATAAAGACCTCCAAGAACCGTTCTACCATATCTGAAAATATGCTCATCATGCAATTTGAAAAGTCGCAGGGCGTTACATAGCCCGAAAGGCATGCGTCTATATGCAAAGGTACCAAAGGGACGAGTAAAAGTGGTTTTCTCCTGGTCTTCCGGGGAAATAACGATACGATTATAGCCAGAGTAGCCATCTAAAAAGCAGTAATGACTATGTCCATCTAATCTCTCTAGCATCTGGTCGAAGGGAAGGGGAAAGTGGTCCTTCCTAGTGACCTTGTTCAATTTCCTATAGTCAATACAAACACGCCAACTCGTGGTCACTCGGGTTGGGATTAACTCATTATTATCATTCTCGGGACTAAAGTAATCCGGGATTTCTTGGGAACAACCCGAACGGGGTGACCCACTTCTTTGTCCGAAATGGGGTAGATAATGCCGCATCTAACGACTTAAGAACCTCGGTTCGAACTACTTCTTTCATATTTGGGTTCAGTCTACGTTGCATCTCCCTAGAAGGTTTGGTATCTTCTTCTAAATAAATCTGATGCATACAAACTGTGGGACTTATACCCTTGATGTCTGCTATGGTCCATCCTAAAGCTTCCTTGTTGTTTTGAAGGACAGTTACTAGCCTACTTTCCTGATTACTATCCAAGTCGGATGCAACAATCACATGTAAAGTTTCAGATGGGCCTAAAAACACATACTTCAGGGTATCTGGCAATGGTTTTAGGTCCAACTTAGGAGGCTTTTCTAACGAAAGAACTAGGGTAGACTTAGAAACTGGTAGTGGTTCGAACTTAAGTTTCCATCCATTACTAGTTTCTAACAAAGGGGTTGAATCTAATAAAGCATTCACCTCATTAATCACATCATCATCATCAAAATCAATCCCAAAGTGAGCTAGGCATTTCTCTAATGGATCTTCTAACAAAGTGTTTGGTAATGACTCCTCGACTAATGTTCCTATCATGTTCACCTCTTCTATGCTCGAGTCATCTAGTTCGAGAGGGTAGCTTACTAATATGAAAGACGTTGACTCAATAGTCATATTGCAAAAGACAAATTCATAATACCGATTCGACAGATTAATGATCGCATTGGATGTAGCTAAAAACGGCGACCTAAAATTACCGGTATCACGGTTTCTCTGGGTGGGGACAGTTGGGTATCTAGGATAACAAAATCCACCGGATAAATAAACTTGTCGACCTCTATGAGAACATCCTCGATCACACCGCGAGGAATTTTAACGGACCTATCAGCTAACTGAAGAGTCATCTGGGTAGCTTTCATCTCACCAAGTCCTAGCTTAAGGTACACATGGTATGGGAGTAAGTTCACACTATCTCCTAAGTCAAGAAAAGCTTTATCAACACGGTGTTTACATATTGTGCAAGAAATAGTAGGGGACCTGGGTATTTATACTTAGGAGTAGTGGTATTCTGAATAATAGAACTCACGTGACTAGCTAGGAAGGCTTTCTTTTGAACACTAAGCTTACGCTTTCGTGTACACAAGTCCTTAAGAAACTTGGCATAATCGGGAATCTGCTTAATCGCATCCAACAATGGGAGGTTGATAGTAACCTGCTTAAAAACCTCCAATATATCATTAAAGTTGGACTCCCTCTTAGTTAGAACTAGCAGCTGTGGGAATGGGGCTCTAGGAACAAAGCCTGGCTCAATATGACCCTCATTGGTCTCTTTAGAGACTCTATCAGTCTCCTCATTTTACGGCTCGAAGGGTGAACTACATCATGTTCACTTTGGGCATGGCGACCTTATTCTCAACTTTCTTTCCACTCCTAAGGGTTGTAATAGAATTCACATGATTGTACGATTTCTCTCCTTTAGGGTTATGATCAGTATAACTAGGGAACCTTCCATCTTCTCTCTCACTAAGGAACTTAGCAATTTGGCCGACTTGAAGTTCTAAATTAGCAAGAGACTGGGAATTATTCTTAAAATTCTGCTTGGTTTCCTCTTGAAAATTACCCTGGCTCTTTACTAACATTTCCTGGCTCTGTGTTAGCATATCCTGGCTCTTTCTTAGTATACTAAGAGATTCCTCTAAGCTAGTTATTCTATTCTTAGATGGGTTCTGGGCCTGAGCTTGACCCGAAGAATTCTTATTATAACCAAAACCTGGGGGAGGTTGAGAATTACTAGACTGACCTTGATTCGGCCCTTAGACCAAGAAAAATTATGATGGTTTCTCCAACCAGGGTTGTAGGTCTCTGAGTATGGGTCAAACTTCTGACGGTTCTCAAACCTAGCATTGTTATAGACATCATGGGCTTGCTCTTCACTAACCTAACTTTCCCAAAATGAGTTATCGGGCTCTATTCCACAACTAGAGACTTGAGAGGCTCTATTAGGTTCAACAGGGGACCTATGTTTAGACTGACCCATTTCCAAAGCTTCTAACCTTCTAGACAAAGCAGCAAACTTAGCATCTGACCCGAAGCTTGTATCTACCACATTGGTGCTACTTCTATTAACCAAAAGTCTTTTAGGGGGTTCAACACAAGACTCCCACTGTTGGGATTTCTCAGCAACAACTCCTAAGAAGGTAAAGGCATCCTCAACACTTTTATTAGTAAACTCACCAGCACACATAGACTCGACCATGGATTTAGTCGAATAGTCTAAACCATCATAAATAATCCCTACAAGTTTCATCTTATCAAATCCATGGTGAGGACACTGAGATAGGAAATCATTGAATCTCTCTAAAAACCTATAAAGAGACTCTCCCTCTTGTTGCACACTAGCACTAATTTTCTGCCTAACAACTGCAGTTTTATGCTTAGGGTAGAATTTCATATAGAAAGTTGCAATCAGTTCCTGCCATGTTTCAATGGATTCAGCTGGTAGGTTGTTCAGCCAGGTCTTGGCTTTATCTTTTAAGGAAAAGGGAAACATCTTAAGTTTCAAAACTTCATCAGTAAGGTCTTTATAACTGTCCCACAAATTTCCTCAAAGTCCCTAATATGAAAATAAGGGTTCTCATCATCTTTTCCTAAGAATATAGGGATCATCCGAAGAATACTAGTTTTTATCTTGAAGTTAGTCGTATTATTTGGCAATTTAATGCACGAAGCTCGGTTGGTCCCAGGTTGGGAACATGTAATCTTTTAAAGTTGCCATCGCTGCACAAGTTGAAGTACTAGGGGTACTTTCCTCACGAAGAGACAGATTATCAAAACTGAAGTTTCCAAAAACGGGGCTCTCAAAAGAAGAGTCTTCGAGTTCCCCGCCTTCACAAGAAGAACTACTAGGTTTGTCACTAATCAAACGATCTAGAGTGTTCCTTTTCCAAGCCCGTTCTCTAATGACCTCGGGCATACACTAGAAAAACAAAATAAAAATAAAAATCCTAAAAGGAAGGGAGGTTCTAAGCAAACACAAAGCAGGCTGACTCCACCAAAGCAAACCTAGAAAGTTCTAGCAAACAAAAAGCATGATGGCTCCACTTAGATTGTTTTCTAGACCATCTTCTAATCCTTCGAAAGGGAATTCGTTACAATCTGAGAAAACCCCTCTGGAATCAATCCGAGTTTAAGTAAGTTGAATAGAGGCGAGGGAAGTTGCGTGGACCTTTGATACCCAAGGCCTCACCGCATTACAAGGCGGCGCAGTCACGCATTCAACTCACAGAAACCATCATGAACTTAGAAGTAGGCTTAAAAGAGTAACCAATATTTTTCGAAAGACTTTCCTACTAAACTCGTTACCCTATCGGACTCGTTCTATTCCAAATTTTAAAGCTTAGGTTCGCGTTAAGTATCGTTTTCCTAAGGCGGGCAAGAAGAGAACGGTGATGAAATCCGAACCCTTATCTTGTATGGCCAATCCTTGCCCTTTACTAGGAAATTAAAACAGCCGTTTTCAAGTCCTCAGCATATATTCACACGAAGGAATACTGATAACTATTTGACAGGGGATTCGCTAGTGTTTCGACAAACTTACCTCCCGTACCAGACGGGGGATGAACCGTTGTAGTCGACTCGGGCCACGACTCCTATGTCATGTACGAACCGAGGGGCCGAGGTGATATCGTGATCACCGTCCTTCTCTGCAAACAGTTTGATATTTAATACTACCCTTCCGTAGGGTTTAAAAAATAAAAGAATGTCCAAGTCCAAAGTCCAAAGAGTAAAGTGCAAAAGAAAAAGAAAATTACAAGAAAAGAGAAATCCTAATACAATCTAGAAAAATAAACTCTTTTTTTTTTTTCTCTTTTTTATAAAAAAAAAAATCTTCTTCTTTCGCTCCTTTCGCTTTGCCTTTTACTCCCAGTCTTTAAGTATTCACCAAAAGGTTTGGCAAAATTTTCTTTCGCTCTGAATTCAAAATATCATCAATTTTTGGCGCCGCCGACGCGGACTTGTCTTTAGGCTAGAGTTTTTAGATTTTTTTTTTAGGTTTTTATTTGTTTTTATTTTATTTGTTCTTCTTACCAGTCCTGTTAGAGTGTAACAGGCCTTATCCAACTAATTTCAGAGTTTTAATCTTCCTAGAAATCTTCCAAAACCAGAACACCAGTATCGAGTTTTCAAAGAACCCTGTTGAACCCTGATTTGCTCCCAAGTAATTATCCAGACAAATTGAACCAATTCCGATGACCATACCATGCCTATGATGCCCAAACAAAGCTTCCCAAACGATTTCAGCCGTTGAATCTCCTTCAATCCCGTCCAAAATGCCAACCCTAATTCTGCCGGTGAAGAACAAAAATTCCCGGCAAAACTGAAATTTGAAATGGAGAGGATGAAGTGCCACTATTACACATGAATGAATGATGGTAAATAATCCAAAACTCTAATTATCTTTTAAGTCCCTTATTTCTTAATTCACATATAATCAGGAAAATTCTCAAAAATTAATTGTATCCCCTAAGCATAGATTATCTTAATACAAAGCATAACCTATCTAATTGAATCACAACGAATGAAGAAAAGTTTGCAAACAATTAAAAGCTCTGCAAAAGCAGTGATTGAGTGAATTATAAATTATAAATTAGAGAAAATAAATAATTACCAATTATTCATGCGTAAATAGCTTCCTCATTGCCTTGGTTGTGAGAGAATTAGCCGCTCATCATGTTGGAAACACGCTCAAAATTCATTTTTATTGCTCAAAGGAGGTGTACAAATGATGAAATGGAGAAAAACTATTAAAACCGGGTTTGTAACAATTCTATTTGTTACAAAGCTGAATATCCTGAGTACGATATGAATGAAGTTTAATCGTTGTCCTTTTGTAGCAAATACGACTGCTCGTTGTGCGTCTTATGTTCTTCATCAATGAACGACTGACTCTGGTAGTCTTTTGTTCTTCGTGTTCTTCACAACAGCAGAAATGGTGGTTTCCTGCCACTTGATTTTCTCGACTTTCTGATGCTTTGCAACTCTCCCAATATCCCTGTTCCACTTCTCTGCAACACCAGCACCATATATATACTCGCAGGAACAAGAATAATGTCTCATAATTACCCAAAATCTCCCATAACTCGACAGCAAAGAAAATTATCTCGGGAATATTTTCTTCCCATTCTTGTCTTCTTCATGCGTATGTTGCAGTCAACCTCCATCCAAACACTCTTCCACACATCCCAGCATGCGCCAAACACGCTCGGGCCACAAGAACTCTTCGCAAAATAACTCGGAAATTAAAATAGAAAATCCGAGAATATATTTCATCCCTTGTTTGATGATTTCTTCCATTATTTACGTGCATGAATCAAGTACCTTTCCTGTTTTAGTGTAACAGCATCATTCCAAGTCAAATCCGAGAGAAACTCGGCAAATATTACGTATAATTCTGCACTGAAAATCTCCGCAGCTGCCAAGTCCATTTCCCGCCTTTTTTTCATTTTCAAACGAAGAAGGTGGTTGCCCCTTAACCCAACCAGGGGTGCGAATATCAATTGGGTGCCCCTTAACCAGCATGAGGGTGCCTTTAGCAAATGTCCTCCGGGGGTGTTCCGAGCAACTTTTCGAGCCGAATTTTCCAACAATCTTTATTTCCAAAAAATACCTACAAACACACAAAACACCATAATAAGGACAAAAACGAGTACTAACAATACGAAACATTGAGGACAAATTAGACACATAAATGCGTCTATCACCTACCCCACAATAGTGTAACCATTATGTGCTAGGCAGGGGACTTAATGTTGATGGTGGATTTTCATTTAAGGTTAAAATTGTAAAAGCCAGAAAATTATGCGCTAACATCTTGTAAAAGATAAAGCCATTAATAAGTGTTGGATACTCCTTCACTTTACTAATTCACCTAGAATGGAGCATGTGACAACAATCCCATTCTGTGAATTAAATACACGAAATTCATCCAGGTTGGAGCATGTAGCAACAATCCCATATACCCTGTGAATTTACAACATTATTAATTAATACATGACCAGCCTTATATTTCATGTACCCATTATCGGTGTGGCATGACGACTGAGTGTTGTTCTCAGCAGAGCAACACGAATCTCCAAGCATTAATAATGAAGTATGTACGAAATACCATACAGGCTACAACTCTCAGTGTGTTATACTAGCCCGATTGAGCATATTTGAACCCGAATCGACCATATCGGTCTCGTAAAACGATCACGACCATCCAACTTCACCAGCATGATTGGATGTCTTAGATTAAATCCATGACCCCAAGCAGGTATTGGAGTATTCACCACCGACCCAATGCGGGCCCCGCATGTTCGGCCTCCCCAAGAGGGAAGCATCGCTTACCAGTTCGTCCATCCAAAACAACATGGACGTGAAACCCTAAACTAGGGTTACGGCACATTACATGTGTCGCAAATCAGTCTCAACCATCCATCTTCGCAGGCATAGATGGAGGGTGTAGATGTAGATTCAAAGGGCCCAGAACATGTCAACACAAACACCTTGGGCCCGCCTACACACATGACCAATCGGTCAAAACCAACCATGGTTGGCCGTCACAATTCGTGCGCCCAAACAATCCATGACGCACGGCCAGTGAAACCCTAAATTAGGGTTTGTATAGATCACGAGCGTTCATCTTCTCCGGCACGAATGGAGGGTCCAAGATTAGATTAAGCAGGTCCGGTCATACCAACATGACCACCATGGACCCATATATCCCCTCACCTGATCGGCCAAGGCATACCATGCCTGGTTATCCCAAATCGTCCGCCCAAAGTAGCGTGGTCACGTTTCCGGATTGCAAACTAATCTCGACCACTTAACTTCACCGGACGATTTGAGTGGCTTAGATCAGGTTTTCATGAGACGATCAGTATGGGCGTGAACACCAGCCTACCACCTACACGCCTGACCGATCGGCCAAGACCGACCAAGATTGGTCATCTTGGAACGCGCGCCCGAAGTTGGCACGATGCGCGGCATTTGCGGCACTAGTTTTCTGTCACAAACTGATCTCGACCGCTCAACTTCTCCGGACAAATTGAGTGGCCCAGATCACACTTTCGTGAGATAATGGGATATGGGCGCCTACGCCGTCATGCCGTCTACATGCATGTACGATCGGCCTGGCCAAAATCGTGTCCCAAGCTTAGATTCGACCAAACTGAAGAGTGATGCCTGCGCACCTTTTCAAAATCCAAAAACTTCATCAACGGTCGCAGATGAGCATCACATATCATCTCGTCCGTCCAACTCTACCAGCTTGGTCAAGCAGCCCTGGTTAGGAGTTAAGAGACCAGTAAGGCATCACCACGATCATCGTCCATCACTCTTCCACATGGAGTGATAGTTCAAGTCAGGGCTTACCTGTATAGCCTCCAAACGATCACTCGAAGATGGCTGGACATGATGCTATTTTAAGACGCTTAAATTCGTGACTTACTCCGCCTGCTGAATATACTTGATGCAGTACCTGCATATAATACACATGATACTTCACAAGTATCGACTTCCTAAATAACTCAGTTATTTAGTCTAGCATTATATGCTACTTTCTGTGGGTCCCACGATCCACACACTCGAGACATCAATCATGTCACAAACTGGAGGATACATACGGGGTATTGGTCGCGGTTTCTGCGTGCCTGGCGCACAACGTGCCATCACAAGAACGTGTCGGGAAGTCATTGACGGTCAAGTGATGATGGGAGAAGTGGGCAAGCCTGGTCGTGTGACACTAACACATTACTCCACTACACCATACTCCACTTTCTCCACTTCCCACGAGATACGAGGGTTAGGCTAAAAGACTTGTATAAATAGGTTCTCCATCCTATTTTTCAAACACAGGAACAAGTCCAGACAACAGAGGCAAGTGTTGATACCATCGTATTCAAACACCGGAACTGATAGCTTATATCCTGCAAGCCAGTTCAGCTTTCTGATACAAGTAATACATAGCCAACACCTTCACAATCTCAACACCTTCTTCGCTTCCCTCCCTAAGATCAACCCCATCTCCTTCACTTTGTGACCGAAGCAAGTCCTGGGAATGGCCATTTCTTGGTTTAGGCGAGTATGCAGGATTGATTTCTCGAATCTACAAGCACTCACCGCGCGGTGTATTTGTTTAGGGTTTAGATTCATTCCTCATCCACACACCCCAAATTACCAAATCCGGCAGGAATAGTTTTCACCCATAAACAACTCCGTACACCACCGAAGAGGATATGGAAATCGTTAGAGCGACACTCACTGTGAGAAAGCATGAAGAAAATCAAGGCATTAAAGCGGGAGAAAGTGATGATTCTCAACTAAACTGTATATTTATGGTCTTTGTGGCCATAAATGGTAATCAAAATGGAAGATCGGTGAACCAAATAAAGTATAGGTTCAAGGAGATCTACCTAGAAATGGATGTTTTTAGGGTGCAACTGGCACGGGTGAAGACGATGAGTCCCGAAATGCCCTTTTTCAATAGAGTGAGTATGTGCAACTATTTTCTAATCAAGTAACTTTTGAATAAAATACTGACTTTACCTTGATTTGTTTATTAGGTTGCCTGGGCTCTTGCCTGTTACCAAGCTATTCGTCGTAAAGAATTTGAGCATGAGAAATGCTATTGGATCACGAGAGAGTTTATTAAGATTCACAAACAACCTTGACTATTTAAGCGTATTACTCCATGTTTTACTTTTGCATTTGGGTATAACTAATGAATGTAACTGTAAGGACCCTCAAGCACGTCAACGCTTTTTGACCGGTCTAGATATGATCAAAAGACCATTTAACCGCTATTGATTCGATTAATAAAATTACTACGTTAATTATAATAATTAGTAAAATAATATTTTGAAAATGAAATTAGTACCACTAGATAGATATCGAAAAATTGTCCGAAATGGACTACAAGAATGCGTCATTCGGACATTGGACGAACAAGATATTGCAAAATCTGGATGATGAAGTTTGACTAAGTCGACCATCGTTGACCAACGAACATTGACACTGATTTGACCGGACTTCCACAACTTTCATTAATTTGGCTAGCACTTAGCAAACTCATCAGGTGATAATAGTAAAATTAGCAACTAACTATATTTAGATTTAATTAATAGCAAATTAGTCGTGTTAAGTGAATAGATATTTTTGTACGTAGATTTTATCTTCTCCTACAGTTTTAGTTGGTGTTGTTGATATTAGATGAAAAGGATAGTAAGGAGGAGGTGGAAGATGTGATAAGTAGAAGATGATGATGATTGTTTTATTTGTGAAAGAGAAACAAAACATAACTCACCTACCAATTTGATGATCAAAAAGAAAGTGAGAGAGAGAATTATAAACTTATAGAAGAGAGTGATGAGAGTGATAATTGTAATGGATAAAGAGAAGGAGAGATAAATCAAAGAGATTTAGATACAAAGAGGGGTTTGAGGTTGTGAGTTTGGGAGTAGAGAAAGTACATGGGTGATGGATGTGTTCTTGTTGTTTTTAATGAAATATGAAGATGATGGAGATGATGGAATCATATCCAAATAACTAAGTTGATCTTTATTAATAAAGATCGATTCAAAGGATGAGGCAGACGATTGAGGATCTCGAGGTAGGCGTGGCTTGTCATCAAATCAGGTGGGAACTCTGTAACCTTCTTGAAATCATTAAGTTTACTTTATCTGCGAGCATGATGAGTCTTTAATTTCTGTAAGCATATTGTTTGTAATTCGATGGGTATGTTGTGTAATATGTGTTGGGTGGTTCCCCGCGAAGAGTGTTTGTATTTTCCCCATAACTCTTGGTTAAGTTTAGTAGGGCAATGCTACGTTGTTTGAATATTACTTAGTAGTCCGGTGATAGGTGTCTAAAACACCTAATTTTATATCTATTGTTTATGTTTTCTTTGCTATTTTTTGTTGTAAAATATGCATCTCTTATGTTTAGTTTTGAGTTATTAGGTGCAATGGAGTCTTTGGGAGCAAAAGAAGGAGAGGAATTAACAGGAGGAATGATGCAATTCTGGGTTCGATTTTGCTGCTGGTGAGAAACTATTCAAGCAGCTGAGGCTATTCAGTGATGAAGAAGATTAAGATCGATGGGGTCTATTAATGGCTTGATTTTGAAGAATTGGTGATGAATCGAAGATGGGTTATCTCAGATTTGAACTCAAATTGAAGTTATGATGCTGATGCTTGAGAAAATGAAGGATGTGGGGTTTGTATGGATGTTAGGGTTCAAATCGAGAGAAGAACAAATGAACTTAAATTGAGAATGGGTACTGGTGGAAGAGATTAGCTGAGAAGGAATTTGAGTGTTTCAAGTTCAGATACTGAAGAATTGGGGCAATAATCGAAATGGGTTTTCTGTGGATTCGATTTTGAGCTGTAGTGAATGGTCGGGACTTATTTGTGTTAAATTGCAATTAAGCTTGAGATATGGGTTGTAGTGAAGACTTGAACTGTTGGAATGGGGTAAAAGATTGATTGAGATGCAGAGGTTGAAGAAGTGTACTGCTGCAATGATATAAGCTGAAGCATTGGATAATGGTGCTCTTGAAATACCTGACTACTAGATGAATGTGTAATTTTGCAGTAATGTTGGGTGTTGCTTTGAGATTGATGGGTTGCAGTTTTAGGAGCTAAGAAGATTTGCAGGAACTCAAATTGCTATCATGGGTTCTATGTAACAGCTCAGATGGATGTTGAAGCATCAAGGAGTCATGGCAGAAGAACTGAACTGGTTGCAGCTCAAATGGCCAAGAAGAAATTGATGGGGGTCTTAAGTCAGCTAGCTATGATTGCAGTTGGTGGTCTTGAAGCTGTGGCTGGCAACAAATGGAATTGCAGGTGGCCAGGAGAGTTGGATATGCTTACTTGTGGTGGATTTGATGTTGGTTATTATGACAACATGTGGTATATAATACGATTCAATTTAAAATTAGATTACTTTTGTAAAAACTGTATACCCAAAAGCTGCAGATTAGTGCTGCCAGTGGAAGCTTGACATGGTTGATGTTGTCCTTAGTTGAGAAGCTACAGGTGAAGATGCAATTCAAGATTGGTTCTTGGGATGAATTGGAGGCTACAACTACAGATTTTTGAATGTATGCATTACAGGGAAGATGCATTACAGGCTTTAATGTGACAGTATAATGAGTTGAACTAGTGCTCTAGCTCTTGGTGGTTCTGCTATGATGGAGTTGGTGGCGATATGTGTTGGGTCAAGAGTCTGCAAGGCTGATATAATAGAGCTACAGAGCTGGGTACTGAGACAGTGGTGTTAGAGCAAGAAAGGGAGCATTGGCAATGAGACGGCTTAAGATGAAGGTGGCACTATTGCCTGGAGTTGGATTGCAAGGAAGGAGTTGAATGTGAAGGTTATGAAGATGTTTTAGGGAGTTCAATAGCAGATTCAAGGAATGCAGGTGGTTGAAGCTGAAATGAGCATTTAGATGTATGCTAGGAAGTTTACAGGGAAGCTTGGATGGATGTAGTTGCTGTCTTGAGCTAAAATTGGTGAATGCATGTGGAGATAATGGTTATGATGGTGCTGCTCCTGCTGGAATGGTGCGACTGCACTGGTTAGGTAATGAATGAACTGAACTGCATGAATAAATAATTGAAATGGTCCGAGTCTGTGTGGAAGATGGGATTGCAGTTGGAATTGGTGCCATGTTGGTTAAAGTGAAGTCATGGGAGGTTGCAAGGCTGAGATTGTGTCTGTTGCAGCTTAGATAGAGTTTTGCAGTGAGCTGCAGATGATGCAGTTCAAGTGCAGCTGAGATGAAACATTGGTGGACCTAGACCGAGCTGATATGAGAGCTGTAATGGAGAAGCAAGAGAAATGGAAGCGGTACTGCAGTTGTGCTTGCAGTTGTTTGGGGTGGTTATGTGTGTTGGTGGTAGGCAGTGCAGGTAATGGAAGTGAAAGAAGCAGCTGATGTTGAATTGGAGAGAATGGAAGAGCCAAGATGGCTGCAAAGTTATGCACAACCAAGATGGCTGCAAAGTTATGCACAACCAAGATGGCTCCAAAGTTATGCACAGCCAAGATGGCTGGCTAAGGAGTTATTATGCACAATGTTGCGCAGCAGAAGATATGGCATGTGCAAGGCCTGGCCTGACCAACTGGGCCGAGTCAGATAGCTGAATCGGTATTGACTCGCATGGACTTAGTGAGCTTGACCGGGCTGACCCGTTTGACTGGTGACTGGTTTGACTTTGCCGGTTACCTGAGCTCTTTTCCGGTCATTTCTCCGGCCATTTTACCAGTTTTCCGGCGACCACTTTTGGGTTATATATTCTACATGGGTATTTTCACATATGGGCTTGGTGGACCACTTGGACTTTGGGCTTTGAAGACCTAGTTTTGGAAAGAAGAAAGACTACAAAAAGAAAAAGCTTATTCTTTTGGGGATCACGTATTTTCTACTTGGAGTTTTGGAGGAGAGCGGCGACTAGGGTTTGCTTTTCGTTTGTTTTTCATCTTCTTCATTATTTTATTATTGATTATGATTATGATGAACTCAAAAGCTATGAGTAGCTAAACAACTATTATTGGTTATGGGATAAAGTTGATTTCTCAACATGTTATTTGAATCTATGAATTAGTTTTGTCTCAATAAGTTATTGTTTATGATTCATGGTTTATATTGTCATATGATTTGATTTTTTTTTGGTTGAGTCCGGAATCAATCCGATTTGCATTCATTTTTAAAGCTATATTAGGGTTTTCAATACGAAAAAGTTGTTTATCCCTGATTCTAAGTAGCATAATTGTGGGTAGTGCTTGTAGTGATATATCATACTAGTCACAAGTGAATCATAACCTTTGTTAAAACGGATTAGTGCTTTTACACATTCGTTTGCATTGATTAGTCTTATTCCATAAAACTTAGTGCTTTTAGGGAGTTAAACTTAATTGTGCTTTTACACTTTAGGTTGCTTTCTAGGAAGAATTCACATATACATCTTTTAATGTGGTTGTGATGAAATAAGGGAATTAGCGGGATATACTTGCGATCAAGGTATCCTAGGAATTTTAGTAAATGAGAGATTAAATTATCAATTCTAGTCATTGATGAAAATACATGTTTATGAATGATACTATCCCGTGACCAATATCTTCTCCTTATTGATTATTCAAAATATTTTATTGCTTTCAATTATTTTTATTGCTTTGCTTAAACAAAAATTCCCCCTATTGGTTACTAAGAAACTGAAATTTTATAACAACAAAAGCCTCTCTGTGGAAACGAACTCTTTCTTACCACATACTTCATTTATATTTAGTAGAGTGAGAAAGTGAAATTATTTTTGACGCATACGACTGCGATCATCCGGCTTTACCCCGGTTGATTATTATTACATTTTATTGTCTTAAGATAGTAGTCCGGATTTACCCCGGTTGATTATTATATATACTATTTTATTTGGGGAAGTCACTCATGTGCATATTATACTTGATTATGCAGTCTTAGTAGTATGACCGGATTACTATGATCTTGACTTAGGAAGAAATTCTAGGTTCATGACTGGATATGGTTATTATTCGGTGACTTCGGTCTACAAATAATGATTGGGCCTTTTGTGAATATGTTGTGCGGAGTCAGATCATAGTAATCAAAATCTTATTATATTCTAGACTTAGATGGTGGCATTGGGTTTTATGAGGTGAACGTATTTCACGATAACATCTTACGGTACATGGATTCATGCTATCATTTGAGACTGGAGTTATTCCTAGCATCTTATCCTCCATTGAGTAAGACGAGGTTGGGATAACATATGTTTAGGTTGTTTAAGTCCTTTATCGTAGATCCATCCGGAGGTGGATCTTTCACGGATATTACCACTATGGACGTAATATCTGGGGATATGAATTGAAACAATCTTCTGCTCTATGTTGCGTGTAAAAGATATTTATCGTTTTTCTTTAGTAGAACTGTGATGCATGTTAGTGATTACTTGAATATTATAATGATAACCACTGAGCCCCCATTTGGGATGATGTGCTCACTTGTTCCCACTTCAGTTTTCAGAAAACATAAGAAATGAAGAGCTCGAAGATATCCGTTTCATAGCTTAGAGCTTTATCGAATCTAGTGATGTGGAGTATCTTTTACAACATGTATTCCTTCTTTCTATAAAAAACATATTAATATGATCTTAGAATTCGAAAGACTTTCATTTATATAATATCAGAGAGTTTGGGTTTTGTTCTGGGATCAGTTTATGTAATCGAGATTCATAACATCTTTAATCTAGATTTGATGTTTCAATTGGGTTGTAATCCTATCAGTTAAGTAGGTTTAGTATTTTGGGCGTCACAGTAACGCGTCCTAGCCAAATTACGTAATGGTAATATTATGAATTGATGAATGGAAAGTGAAAAATTCGATGGAATACAACAACAAAATTTAAAAACAACAAAATTTAATATTATACCAGCCGTAAGTATCCGTAATTATTGGAATCATAATTAACGGCCAGAATAACCTGTCGTAACTTTTGTTAAATCCAGGACGAAACACCGGCTTCCAAAGCGGATATTGGGATTACGGTTTGGAACCTATAAATAACCCAACCTGATATTATGTTTATGGTTTGGTCCTGGTCCATTGTCCAAACCGTAAATATGAATTTTAATTTTTGTGGTCAAAACGGCTAGGTCTTTTAAGAATAAAACCTGGCCGAAAATACTTGAAATTTTTGAAACTATTCGTTTTTTTGTTTTGATAAATGGAACAAACTTAAAACAAAATAGACCAAAATGGTTTTTCATTCATTGAAGCAGAAAAGCATACATCTTTTATTATATTGATAAGATATATCATAACATTTAAAATAAACTCGTATTCGTATCGGTCAAAATTATATGTTGTATTTTCTAAGATGCGATAGCTATCATTTTGTTCAAACTCTTTCCCGTGAACTGCCTCATATCGGTGGTGAGCCCTCGACCACTATAAAACCAAATACGATATGTTAGATAATGTTAGATATTGTTATTCTAATGGAACAACTTATTAAAAAACTTACTCTTGTTGCACTCGGCATAGTGGGATTGGCTTCCTTTTGGGCTTTCATTTCCGTTTTGAAAACTTCGCATTCTTCAAAGACTTTTTCGAATCTCTCCTTAACGATTGCCAAAGTTCTTCCATTAAGATTTCCGTTTAGTGCAACAAAAACTATGAAAACACGGTTCCAAAAAGACATGGATGTTTGATCTACATCAATGTATAGATCTTCATCATGTTGTCTGACCATCGCTTATGCTCTAACTATCGCAGAATCTTCTTCATTGGTGTACGGAGTCACCATAGTGTTTTTTCTACTTTTTTTGGATGGGCAATGGAGAATGAATATGAGAGCTTATAAGTTATAACTAGAATTTGGGTGAGAAATAAATGATAGAATGGCCTCCTTTTATAGGATTTAATGACCTAACGACTAATTTTTTTTTTTTGAAAACTAGCCGTTTGTGTTAAAAATAGAAGTCAAGCAATGCATTAAATGCATTGGTTGAGAGTGTTCAGGCCTAAAAAACTCAGCCGTTTATAAAATTTACGGTTGGGTTTTTAGCCGTGATTGATACACAAGAGACTCTGGTTAACTATTCGGTCAGGAGTTCATACTAACCCAGTCGTTATTATGAATTACGGCCAGAAGTTCTTACTAACCTAGACGTGAATGTATATTACGGCCTGGAATCCTTAAAGGTCAAACCGTAAATCCTGATAACGGCTGGGACGACAACATTTTCCCAGCCGTAACCTGTAAATAAACTCAGATTTTATCCGTTTCAAGCGGATTTGAATCAATTAGAATTTCAAATGGGGGTTGATTACAATGTTTTCTTTACTAGTTTCAGGATAGGTTTCATCATTTTTTCTTCAAAGTTTTCAAAAAAGTTCATCAAAATCATCCTTCTTCTTCTTCTAAATCAAAAAAAGTTTTGATTCTCAAGAAATTAATCATTAGATTAGTATAATCCATTTATTAATCGTGATTAGTAATCATCATAATTATCACTAATCAAATTGAGGGTATATTGGGGATTATGTAAAATGGAGGATAAGGGGTTATAAGAACTACTATTTCATGACTCATTAAGCCCCCAAAACCCTTTCTCCCTACAACCCCAATAATAGGATTCTTTAAAAGGTAAAAAAAAAAGCTTTGGTCCCACCTAATTTTAATACATGATTTTTCTTTTAATACATGGTTGTTACCTTGTTGTAGAGTCTAACCGTAACTGTACCTTTTCATGAAATAACTAATTTCTTTGACGTTTACTCTTCTATAAATGACCAAAATTGCCCTTAAACATTTGACAATCAATTTTTTATTCTCCATATCATATTTTCAAGAGATTGTTATTTCAAATCTTATTATATTTAATTTTTTATTATACTCTATAATCATTTCAATGAATAAAAAAATGACATTTTACATAGTCTTGATATTCATTTTACACTTTCTTGTGTATATTTATTTCTTGTAGCCATTGCTAGGCCTTCATCTCCTTCGCAAAAGAAAAGTAACTTAACTTTACCAATCGGCGACCAAAAGAAATGGAAAAAGAATTAAGAGATGAAATTGCTAAAAGTTTAATGGGACTTAAAAGAAAACAAATATGTAGTGAAATCTGTAAAATAAAATTATCAAAAATAAAAATATGAGTCGATATAAATGTTTGATTTTTCTTTTTCTTTTTTTAATTTTTTTTACCCCTTTCTTGGATCCCCATCTGGCTCGGGATTGAATCCCAGATGGGGGAAACTACTCAGAAATCATAGAGGAGCAAAGGCAAAAGAGAAATGGATGAAGAACAGGAAGAAGAAAACTAGCCGTTAAGGGCAGGAGAGAGGGCAGAGCGTTTTTTTGGGTTTTGTTGTGTTTTGATTGGTCTTTCTCTTTTCATCCTCTAGGAAATCCGAATTCGTCTTTTCTTAGTAACATGAGATCTGTTATTAACTATTTTATGCATCATACATCATATTGCATACATAATATGACTCAACTTGCATTCATCAGTTGCATCATATCATTTATCTTCTTATTTGTTTGTGGTAGTAGACTTATACTTCAAGTTTTATGTATGATTAAATTTTGATATTCTGCGCAATTTCTGTTTGTTTGGTAAATAATTTGAGTTCTGATCATTTCTTATTCTCGTGTTTTCTTAGAAGTTAGTTGTTTTCCTGCGTTCTCTAGAAATTCATATCTTAAATAAACAACATAATGATACCCCATCATTTGATTAAGTACTTGAACATAAGCAAATTACGAAAAGTAAAACAAAGCGACATAGATTTCTACGGTAAACTTCTAATCATTCCTTCTTTCTTAAATATGAATCTACTTAGATACGAGATTCTATTGGATTCGGTCAAAGCCTTCTTTATTTAGAATAGATTTCTCTACTCTTCTCCGTCTGATTCTTCAACCTCTATGATTCCTCCGGCTCTTTCTTGTTGATAAATAGCTGACTTTTCATGGACATAAGCATAGTTCATACCTGGAGGATACTCTGACAGAAAGTAGTTAGTTGTTACCGGAACGCTGGTAGTCAACCTAGTTTGCAAATCCCTGATAGCTGGTATTCCCAATCTTGCCTTCTCTTCAGGGCTTAAGTTACATAAAGCCAATCTTTGCGCTTGAGCAGGGTACATAAAAGTTTCTCGATGGCATACGGTGCACCGATAATACTGAATCCGATGGATCTGACCTTCTTTGCGTCGGATAACCTTAGTGGATGATATTTGAACACCTATTGGAATCCTAAAGTGGTTGCAAGCCATGTTTCTCCTATTATTTTCTGATTTCTTTCCCTTCCCCAATTCTTCTCTCTGCTGCTTTTTTGAACGAACTGGTTTGAGGATTTTTTATAGCGATATTTATTCCCTCGGGTTCCCTAAACATTAATGTTTTCCCATTTTCTTTACGTCTTCTCTTTGAAGCTCAGACGTCTAATCTTCTTGTTCTCTCGCTTGGGCAAATTTTTTTTTTTTTTTTTGCTTAGTGGACTTGAGTATTACAGTGATGCATGCATCTGTATTTTATTGGATAAGTGTCCATCGATTCGATAATTTTTGTTAAGTATTGTTTGGGGTATCTGACTCCCCATTTTAGTCTTGTTACATCCAACATTTAATTGCATTTATCATCTGTTTCATCTGAATTAGTCTAACCTAATATCTAATCAGTTACCTAGGCTCGTGCGGTCATAGCACTCTAGTGTTTGCGGTACGCATTTAATCTCTTCGGTGGATTATTTGCTTGAAGGTTTTGTCACTGACATTGTTGGAAAATCTACCTATTATCCTTCTCCAACATTTATTATTTTCAAAAGTTCTTTTTGACTCTCTCCTAAATTGGTTGTCGAGTTTTTATTGGACGAGGTTTAAACTAATGTAAATCTTGTCGATTTTTTAAGGTTAGTTTTTCGAGAATCTGAGTTAGATTTATTTAGAAGTTGTGAAATTATTTTATCCCTCATATCTTCTCTGTGGTTTTCTCTGGGAATTTCTTCTCTACTTCTCTTTGCTCTTAATATCCATTTAAGTTCATTCATTCATATCATTCTTGCATTCATTATGAGTAGCTACAATTTATACAAACACCTTAGTGGATTGTCTATTGCACAACGTTATGCTAACTACACAAATGTAGGTATCCTTCCTGTAACGCCAACATTAATGAGGGACTATAGGATCAAAGAGAACAATATTTTAGCTAGATTTTTCTCGACTGAGTTTTATTCGGTAGAAGATATACGAGGGTTCTTCGTCATTTATGGGGGCTGAATATTGGTTTTCAAATAAGAGAAACGGATCCTAATCTCTTTATTATTACTTTTCGTACGGTAGAAAACCTGAAATGGATTGCATTGAATTGACCTTGGTATCCTTATGGTAATGTACTCTCGGCTACTACTGCTATTCCAGGTATGCTAATAACTTATGAGGCTGTTAAAGAAATCCCTCTATGGGCTAGCATTTCTAATTGCAGACGTGAACACAGAATTGGGGAGAGACTAGGGTTAATAGCTAGCAGAGTGGGGGTAGTTAGTCAAGTTTGTAATGGAACATGGAACTTTGATTATGTACCGAGAGTTTTAGTGTGGGTTAATATTGAAAAAGCACTAGTTTTAAGGTTGCTTGTTAAGGTGGATCGTTATCCTGTAAGGGAACTTATTTTTACTTATCATAATCTCCCATCCAAATTTTGTACCTTTTGTGCTCGTTTTGGTCATAAGATCAACCAATGTGCTATCCGTCAGCACAGACCTTTAGAGGATATCTATGACATCTCTCAGCATTCGCCGGCTCCAGGAGATGATATTTATTGCCTTGATAATACCCCTATCCAAATTTGGAATCCCAAAGATAATGCTGACGCACATGGTAATATGGAATTTGTTGAGAAGTTCTTGGAAATTTCTGGTAATAGAGAGACGTTATTTGAGTTATTTAGAGAAGAACATCCTATCCCATTAGAACATGTCACTGCTCCCCTGAAGATAACAAAGGTTATGAAGTATTAGGACCGGTGACATATGATGAAGATATGCCACTTGTATCTTCTTCTATCCTTGGAAAGCGTACTTTCCCATTTAATGTTCTTGAAAATTTCATTCCTTTACATGGATCTAACTCCGGTTGAATCGGGTAACTAAGAAACTCGTCGAGTCGTCAGTAATATGGAACCAATGTATGATTCCCTGATGCCTAGTCTTGAACCAGCATTAATTTCTCCTAGTGGGGCTAGCCCAGTTCTGGTTCCTAGCTTAGTCATAGAAGATTATCTTTCTCTTCTTCTTCATTTGAAGACGCTCAGGAGAACTTATCTTCTCCAGTATCTGTTGGCTCCAGCACGGTATCTCTTAAAGTTTCTCATATTAGTCCCATTCATCATGTTATGCATTCATCTCAATCATCCATTGCATCTCCTAGAACTCAACCCATGTCTGCTTTCAATATTGCAATCCCAGAATACCTCTCTTCTTCTTCATCTGAGGGTTTGCACATTTTAGTTTCGGATTCTGATGAATTACTGCAATTAGATCAATATGGCTCTAACCTAAAGGAGCAAAAACAGGAAGAAGATGAATTTTTACCAATACCTTTCATTTTGGACTCCCCATCTGAGCAAATGGTTGAATTCCAGGTAACCCTAATTCACATTAATTCGTTTATTCTCAATTGCTTTTTATTAATGCCCTTAATTGCCTAATTGGTCTTGATAATATTCCTTTATTTGTTTCGATTTTTCTTTGATTTAGCTATTGGTATTTGCTGTCTATTTACAACATTGTTTGATTTTTGAGTTCTATTGCATCTTGACCTAGTAACAATAATGAAGATCTTAGCTTGGAATGTCCAAGGAAGTGAAAATCCATTCACACAAAATCACCTAAACCAGTTAATTACAAATGATAAACCAGAGATTTTATTCATTTCAGAAACTAAGTCTAAGCAACATTTAGTTAAAAGACTAACTAAAGATTATCCTAATACCCATACAGTGAAGCCTATAGGTTTGGCAGGAGGTCTAGCCTTAGCTTGGGTAGATGGATTCTATTTTGAAATAGTTCAATGGAATCTCAATATGATTAATATATTAGTACAAACCAACTCTGAATCAAAAAAATGGTTACTTACTTGTTTCTATGGCAGTCCTTATCCTAATAATAGAAATGTAGCATGGGATTTCCTAACTGATATCTCTAAACAAGTGGATAAATGGTCAATGCCTTGGTTCCTTTTAGGAGACCTAGATATGATATTTAGTCAAGATGATAAGTATGGAGGACTGCCCTTCAAAAAATTTGATTGTAGTTATTATCATAATATCTTAAATAATGCAGGGCTATCAGATTTAGGATTTAAAGGATATGATTATACTTGGAATAATCATATATGGGGAGCTAGTAATATCAAGGAAAGACTAGACAGAGCTGTAGCCAACCTCCCAATTCCCTAATTCTGAGTTATCTCATCTTGTGGCAGTGGGCTCAGACCACTACCCTATTGCTTTAAACTTAGATATTAAGTGCTCTAAAATGGAATTTACCTTTAAGTTTTATGACACATGGCAAAAGGAAAGCTCTTGTGTGCAGACTATAAAGGATTCTTGGAATCATATTATCAGGGATTCATCAACTGAATCCTTAATCTTGAATCTTAAATCTCTTCAAACTAACCTTGTTTTTTGGAAGAAAAATATTTTTGGTTTACCCTCTAAACAAATTAAAAGAGTACTAAACCAAATAGATAACTTAAATACTTATTTGCATGTTTTCCAGAAAGAAGATAAGATTAAGGAAAAACTCTCCCAATTAGAAAAGCTTTATGAGTCCCAAGAAGCGATAGCAAAACAGCAGTCTAGGGATAATATGATCAAATTAGGAGAAAAAAATACCAAATTTTTGAACGCGCAATTGGGGGATATGGAAACTAATTGGGGATATGAATTACTTCCCCAACCAAAGGTTCTGCTAAGGGGTGTTTTTTGGGGGAGAAAATACTAAAACACCCTTTGATTAATTTAAAAACATTATGAAAAGACTGTTATACCCTCCCCACAAAATAAAAAACTTAAAATCAAAACCAAACACAAAATCATGTATCCCCCATTTGAGTACCGGCATACTCGTGTGTCAGGGTTAGGTTTTGAATTTTTTTTTCTCCATCTTCTTCATCGTTCTTCATCGGTTCTTCATCGATGATTAATCGTTAAATCAAAAATTTCTTCGTCGATTAACCTACCCGAATCATAACCATGCCTCCACTAAAGAAACCAAACGCCCAATCAAACTCAAAATTGATTGCTCAACAAAAACAGGCAGAAAGACTTGCTAAGATTGCTAAAGAGCAAGAAAACGAAGAACAAGAGTTATCGGACGATCAACTACTCATAAAGATGGCTTTTGTGCGAAGGTAAGTCATTTAAAACTGTTTAATTAGTGTTTCAATCGATTTTTAGCTATGGGTTTAGGTCAAAATCGCGAAACCCTAATCAAATAGTTGAGTTTGATGATTAGACATTCACTTTAGTATGAATACCACACCTAAGTAAGTACCGGCATTTGATATAGGATGAAGACCACACCGTTAGTGCCTCCGGCATTCAATTTAGTATGAATGCCACACCGAAACCAGCACTCGCATTCGATTTAATATGAAGACCACACCAGCAAAGATATATCTTAGGCATTTAATTTAGGTTGAATACCACGCGAACTTAGTTTGGAAAATCCTAGGATTTTGTCATCGTAGAGCATACATTGTAGTTTAGATTCCATGCCGTAGCTGGGGTTTTAGTATCCGGGAACTTTTAATTATTTAGGCATCCTCGAAATTTTTTTCCAATGCTGTAATTAGGTCCCAAAGATGGGTTTTTGTTATACGTTTATGCCGGTACTTGTATTTTGTATTCCGGGAATTTCCCAAAGTGTACCGGCATCCTCGAAAACTATTTCTCAATGCCGGTACTACTTCCCGGCATTTTCGATACCTTTTTTCTGTATGCCGGTAGTGATGATTCTATGACGTAATGTGGTGTATCTATGCCGGTATTAGAAATGAAAGTTAGTTGTCTTATATTTATTTCGTGCTTCATTTGAAATAGATCTAAAGCAAGGAAGCCAAAACAAAGGAGGCTAACAAAGGAAAATCTAAAGCTGCTGTCACTAAGAAAAAAAGTAAGGATGGTCTTGATACTCCTCAGTCTCTGCCTCCTCGAGGGAATAAAAAAAAGCGTTTGGGTGCTGATACAAGAGGGGATATTTGGGAGAGTGGTCCTGATCGTAGTAAAGAGGAGGAAGATGAGCAAGATGAAGAGGAAAGTGAGCTCAATTAGCAAACCAAAGCCAATGGGTAGTGGAACAAGGTGGTCCAAGTGAACAACCCACACAAGGCAAGGGGAAAGGCAAAGGTAAAGGCAAAGTAAAAGTTAAAGGTTCGCACCTTCCTCATATTGATGACATGATACCCGACCTTGAACGTGGTAAATTTTGGGGCGCATCTTCTTTTGATCCGGAGTATTTATTTGGCTACAAGGACTCATGGGATCGTACTATATATCAGACCTATGTAAGAATTTTTATCTCGTGCATATGTATTGTTTTGTATTTATGCAAAATATCTTAATCGTATTATCTCTTAATTGTAGGATCATACGAAGGTTGTGCGTGTTTGCCGAAACCAAGCCGCGGCTCATTGGGATTTGTCTTTGGAGCATGAAGATGTACAATCAATAGTAAAGGATTCTGGTCTATATCCTTTGGTTGAAAATTACGTGAAACCAGATATTGTGACAATCAATTGCTTCTTCGAAAGGTATCATGGTGAAACTGATACCATGCACTTCCCGTTTGGAGAGATGACCTTGATCCCTGAAGATGCTCAGAACATTCTAGGCTTGGAAGTTATTGGCAAATCAATTGCAGAACGAGATAATCATTCTTTTGAGCTAGAATGGGCGAAGTTGCACGAGCTTACTAACAAGTTGTTTGGTTGGGACTACAAAACTTCTGTGGAAAGCTTCTATGTATCTAAGGCTAGTAGGACAAAGACCATCAAGCTGACCCTGCTTAAGAAGAAGTTTGAAAAGACGAAGGCAAGAAGTTTGAAGGATGGATGGGATCCCGCACAGATTCGTTATACAGCCGCTGCGTACCTGTTATTCATCTTGGGCACTAGGGTATTCCCTGACACTAGTAGCAACATGGTTAGTGCAAACTACCTTTAGTACTTGGATCCGTTGGAAGAGGTCCTTACCTATTCATGGGGCACCGTGGCAATGGCACATTTGATGGCGGAGATGAGAAGGGCCTCTAAGGCGGTTGCAAACCAATTTGTTGGGAATTTTACTCTACTCCAGGTATTTTTGTTTTTAAACTAATGTTCTTATTTATATTGTTCACATGTAACCTTATCATGAATTTAGAAACAAAATATATTGATTTTTATATGTATCATTTCACATTTGTATAGGTGTGGGCTTATGAACATTTCCCAACATTGTTCAAGGACAACCCCTTCTTGAAGTTTATTCCCGTTGATGACCCCGGGGAGCCTAGAGCCAGGAGATTTGAGTTCAACAGCCATCCGAAGCCCGGTAACGATCGTCGACTGACAGAAATGAGATTGTCTCTGGAAGCGATGACTACCAAAGATGTTGTGTTCGACCCTTACAAGGAGGATAGAGAGAACTTCCAATACCTGAGGTTTTATAACGTTGCATTTTACCATGGGCCTTTGTTCCACCCAAAGGGATACGTTATGGCTGATCCTCGACGTGTGATGTGGCAACTTGGATACAAGCAATTACCTAGATGCATGACAGCCTCTACTGAAAGGTACGTTCTTGATTTTTCTCAGTGCATGACAAGTTCCACAAAGTTGAGGGTAGTGTATGATCCAACTCCGGAACCAAAATATTGGAGGGATAGGGAACCACGTCGTTTGGTAGATCCTACTAATTGGGAGCTTATGAACAACGATGATGAAGCCGACCCACACTACATTCATGATTACTCGGAATGGTCACATCCTATTGTCGTACGCCCGGAAGACGTCCTTTTGGTGGTACGTAATTCTGGTTCACTTCCTATTATTTGAATGTATATCTATAAACTTATAAAAGTTAACATGTTAATGGAAAAATATGAAAACAGCATTCGCGACTTTTGAAATTGGGAGACTGGTTTAAATGCAAGAAAAAGAAAGGAGAGGTGGTGACCCCGGCAGAAATGAAGACAGTCTAGGAAAAGATAGACAAAATTAAAGATCCTAATGCAAATGACTTGTGGTAGGAAAGGAAGAAGAGGGTTCACTAGAAGCCAAGGACCGAGTGATCTAAGATGTTTGTTAATGTTTCTTTTATAGTATTAGATATGTCTTTGAACAATCTACTGTCGGTTTATGTTTATTTGTGTGTCTTGCTAAACTTTTAACATCTTTGTTTCATTTGTTTTCGGTTTGGAACATCTTAACTTTACATATGGTTTGTTAAACAATCTAGTCTTTGCTTATGTTTTTGGATGTGTCTTACTAAACTTTGGAGATGTTTATTTCAATTTTTTTTGGCTTCGAACATAATATATTGGTTAATGTATGTCAAACATTGCAAATTTTATGAACTGGCACGGTAGAAATTATAATTACCATGCCGGAAATCTGATTTCTTTCCGCAATTAAGGAATTTAGAATTCCGGCATGGATACGTTTTTTTAGATACTGTCGGTACTCTTTCTTTTCCTGACACATAACTGATCTGTGTATAATTCCGGCATTGTTAGGAAGTTATTTTTAACACCGGAACTTAAACTAAAATCTCTGTGTACTTTTGGTGATTTTCCGTCATAAAAGAGAAAATCCTTTCTAAGCCGGCATATATTCCGACATTTAAAGTTTGAATTAAATCATGCCGACACGTACATATCATATGGTTTAATGATTACAATTCAAACTTCCAAAAAAACAAAAGGTTGCGTATTAGTGAACCACATATATCCAAATTACTCCTCATCCCTTCCACACGTATGAATTTGCCTCTCCTCTTCTGAAGAGGTTTCTTTGATAAGGCCAACGCATCCCAAAATTGGTGATTCTCCTCATACAATGCCATCCATTCCTTCCAGATATTGGGATCCAGATTCTTGTTTTTTACCATCCCACAAACTGGTGGCAATGGACAATTTTCCTTGAGTTTTAGAATAATGAAATGATTACCATTCACGAACGCCAAAACAACTCTTCTCTTCCTAAGGGATCCTTCGCATTTTTGCCACTTTGGTGTAAAGGTTGCTTCTAAGGTGGGCGTAAAATAATGAACAATACATCTAAATGTATCCGACACTAGATGCCCACAAAGCGGCATTCGCATCCAATATTGAGAAGGAAGAAACTTCATCTCCTGCTCGGGTCCTAACACTTGAGCATACATATCATCAAACCCCTCGCCTTGACCAACCAATTGCTCATAAAAGCTCCTCTTTTTCACAAGTTGTTCGGCCATCCTCATCCTAGCATATCGGCATGGTTTCATTCCTCTACTAACCGCCGTCTCGAAGATTCCTAGTTGTTCGGGCGCGGCATGATAGCCACAATTTCCATATCCATCGACATCATCCGTATACACAATAAACTCGTGAATAGCCTCAGGGAGTTGGTCTACGTAAGACTCTATCTTGGTATGGTAATGTTTATAAGTCCTACCCGTTTTGGAATCCTTATACATCGTTATATTACCAACTTTTACCTTAAGTATATCCAAACCATCCTCTGCAATCTCTACACTCCCAATGTCTTCGGTATGTGACGGGAGATTATACTTACTTGGCCTACCCCTAAGCCTTGGAACCAAAACTACATCAACTTTGGTCGTGCCTATGAAGTTTTCACCTTGATGTACTTCACTTGATGTAGCTCCCTTATTTGCCCTTCCCTTTTTGTTTGGCACCGCCGCCTCATCACCTTGTTGTTTTTGGTAGCTTAATGTTGGTACCTTTGGCGGCCTCCCCCTTTTCTTTGGAACCTTCGATCCATCGACTATGGGTGTGGCTTCGGAATGCTCACCTTGTTGTTCTTGGTAGCTTAATATTGGTACCTTTGGCGGCCTCCCCCTTTTCTTTGGAACCTCCGATCCATCGACTATGGGTGTGGCTTCGGAATGCTCACCTTGTTGTTCTTGGTTGCTTAATGTTGGTACCTTTGGCGGCCTCCCCCTTTTCTTTGGAACCTCCGATCCATCGACTATGGGTGTGGCTTCGGAATGCTCACCTTGTTGTTCTTGGTAGCTTAATGTTGGTACCTTTGGCGGCCTCCCCCTTTTCTTTGGAACCTCCGATCCATCGACTATGGGTGTGGATTCAGAATGCTCACCTTGTTGTTCTTGGTTGCTTAATGTTGGTACCTTTGGCGGCCTCCCTCTATTCTTTGGAACCTCCGATCCATCGACTATGGGTGTGGCTTCAGAATGCTCACCTTATTGTTTTTGGTAGCTTAATGTTGGTACCTTTGGCGGCCTCCCCCTTTTCTTAGGAACCTACAATCCATCGGCTTTTGGTGTGAATACGGAAGCCGTCGTTTGTTGTTGGCTTGATAGCGGTTCCTTCCTCAGTCTACCCCTTTTGTTTGGAACTGGCGCTTCCGCGAATCTTGCTTCCGAAATCTCACTTGCGGATAGATCTAGTTTCTTAGTTGCCGCGAGTTCTTCTTCACGTCGAGTCATTTTTTTGAATTTTTTCCTTTGTTTTCTCCTTGCAATTTTAGTTTGTGGTCTACCGGGAGGATCTCCCTTTCTTGGCTCTTCACTTTGTGCTATCCATGGTCGTGTAATTAACCTTAGTTGTCTCAACAAGACTTGCCGGCTAGCCGAGTTGCCACGTGAGTAAGCTTCATAGAATTCCTTTGCTTCGTTCGTATCCCATGGTGATTGTCCGGGAGCTTCCGTAGGGGGAGAGGTGAAGGATACTTGCTTCCAATACGGATCAATAACTTCAATAGGTATCACTTCTTTGTACTTCACAAGCATATGACGACACGGAAGCCCCAATGAAGACATGTCAGAACAAATACACGCATAACCTGGTTTTCCGTAATTTTTCTCATATTCCATTTATCTCATCATATGTTTTATTGCCCAATGAGAGACGTTGAACTCTATTCCTTGGAGCAACTTACCATATTGAAAAAATTGAGTTAACTTTTCCATTGAGCTTTTCTGAAAAGCCTTCTTGATCCTATCGATATCCGCCTTAAAGTATTGCTCCATTGCCTTGGTGACCGTAACCACGTTGCCTAGGCCGGATTAGATGAGATCTTTAAATCTCCCATGAGTGGCTTCCACTGCATTAGTTGCTTCAGTTTTGAAGTGTCTATACCGGTTTGTCCATGCACGCACAAATTTTTTCTTGTACTTATCCAACAATTTATCCCGACAATATGAGGCGGCACTTGGATACACTTCGTTATATTTGGCACTAAACATGTTCAATCTATTTTCATATATATCCTCGATAAGAGACCAATAAACTTTCTCCCAATCCTTTAGAAATTCCAACCATTTTTTTTATGATTTTCATCGTGTTCTTTGTCCACTCGTTCTTTAATCTTTCCTCTTTGATCTTCTTATTCTTCGGGTGATAGTTTCTTCTTGCGAACACCTTCATCTAGTTGAGCAATCATTCTCTTCTTAATATCCGCTTTAGAGGGTTCAAACAAAGTATGACAATGTTTTGTCACATTTTGACCTATATGATACGTACATAGGAAATTTTGTGCATCCGAAAATACGTCGGATATAGCACACATTAGTGCATCTTCTTGATCAGTTATGATATCTGAAAGCGGAAACACATTAGTGCATCTTCTTGATCAAGCCAATATATGATGACCTCGTGCAAATTGATTTTGAAAGCAAAGGATCCGCAATGAAAACAATAATTTCCCAATTATCGCAATGCCCAATGATAATTTTAATCGATCCTCTCGTTTTTCCATTAAACACCAAATAAATCCAATATAAATGTTACATTCACAAACATGGCTTCTTGTCCGATGTTTGCCCCTTGACGATGTTGCAAAAAAACAAAACATTAAAAGATGTTTTATTTGTTTGTCTTATAGGTGCAATCCATCGTAAGAACAACACAACATGTATGAGCCAATTGATGAAAGCAAAGGATCCAATATTCATGGTGAATCATAAACGATAATATGAGAGAAAACTAATTTAATATTTGAATATTTGAAGGGGTTTCGTGATAATCTGTCAATGGGCTTGCAAACAATTTGGCCCAAATATTCGTCAGAATTGTTCTTAGCTTGTGATTACTGCGGAATCGACCTTTCTCCGGACTCAAACTTGGTCACTTCCATCTCATCTTCATCTCCTAAATCCCATTAATAACCATCACCACATTTAGTGATTATGAGTTACGATCATGGCAAGCACACCAAACTTGGACTCAGAGATTATCAAGACACTCCACCACTAGGAAATATGATCACTTTGCCATCTCCATTAACTTCTTCTCGAGCTCAAACCTATTCCACCATGGAAAAACAACAAAGAAGAATGAGAGACTCGAGCCATCTCTTCTGTTCTTGTAGTTGTGATCGTCCAAAGGCTAGCATCCCAAAAACTGTCGTGATTTAAGGAAGAATCTTCTCAAACGTACGGTGAGGTTCTTGCATAACAGTTCCCCCACACTTAGACTTTGCTAGTCCTCGAGCAAATCAAACAAAACAATAAAATACAACAACTCCGTGTCGTCGAGGCTACGGTCACTTTTAGCATAAATAACAAGTCCTCCATTCCCATTCCACCCTTCTAATGGTTGCTTGTGTGATATAAATTGTACTTAGATCCAAATTTTATTATAAGAAATTTTTCTAGAACACTCGAAAATGCATCATCCTCAAGCTCCACCCTTGAATAGGCTCTTGATCATTATTAAGATCAATGCTGAGTAATCTACACAAGTGAGGAAACTAGAATTGATATTTTAATCTCAACTTTATCAAAGGCCCTAGAATACCTTGATCGCAAGTATATCATAAATCCCCTCATGTCATCAACAAACACATTAAAAGATGTGAATATGAATTCTACCTAAAGGAACAACCTAACGTGTAAAAGCACTAATCAAGTTTAATTCCCTAGATGCATTAGGTTCTATGAAATCAAAGCCAATCAAAGCAATCAACGTGGAAAGCGCACTAATCCGATTTAACAAAGGTTATGACTCACATATGATCATAAGAATATATCACTACAAACTATAATCATATTTATGCTACTTGCAATCCGGAATTATCACTTTTGCGTATAATAACCCTAATCTAGCAATAAAGATGAAAGCAAACTCAATCGACTCGCGACTCCGACTAACAAGCATTCAATCATGTAACAATATTCATGGTGAATCATAAACGATAATATGAGAGAAAACTAATTTATTGAATTAAAACCCATATTTGGAAATCCAACTTATTCCATAACCAATAACAAAACTCTAGCTCATATTCATGGAGTTCATAACAAGAAGAAAGAGAAGTTTCATGTTTCTAAACCCTAGAACAAAAGTAGAGGAAAAAGAATAATAAAAGATTGTGCCTAGGCTTCTCTATATATAGAGTTTTGTAACCTCTTCTTGAAGAAACTAGGAAACCTAATAAAAATAGGAAAGTGCACCTCCTTAAAACTGTGTCCGTGCATCACCCCGTGCAAAATGGCTTGCCAAACTCTGGCCAAATTTTACAAAAATAAGTCATGACCATCCTACTCGTGATAATCTCACAGGTCCAAGGCTTGCAACAATTTGGCCCAAAATGTACAGTGTTCTTAGCTTGTCGATTCACGCAGGCGATAAAAGATACTCTTTCTCTCGGACTCAAACTTGAACTACCATCGTCACTTCCATCTCATCTTTATCTACCGCAAAGAACAAAACTCAATCATCAAACTCCAGCGATCTTCATTGGATGCGGCTAAATCCCATTAATAACCATCACCACATGAAATTGTTATTATCTTCATTTCGAGTTCTTCTTTTATCATCATCCGATCATGGCAAAAGACACCAAACTTGACTCAGAGATTATCAAAGTGAAATATGATCACCGCCATCTCCATTAATCGAGCTCAAACCTATTCCACCATGGAAACAAGCTGACAGCCGAGAGAAGCCATCTCTTGTTCTTGGTTGTATCACTTGAGAAATGAACCGCACCATCATCATACCAAGCTCGAAGAACCACCCGTCTTCATCCATCGGAGCATCATGCAAAGGCTAAGATCAAAGACCAACGTGATCATCACGAGCTTCTCTTTGTTCACCATCATATCCGAAACAAAGCAAAGATATGGCATTTCGTCACCCGTCTTTTCTTGGCTTCTCGACCCCTCCCGCCATCAACACGGCTTCATATGTACCAGAAAATCGGGTCGTGATTTAAGGAAGAAGGTGGGGTGCCCGAGATGGCCGGGCGCCTCTTTTAACAATATTTGAATTTAAGCTTCCCTATTGAATAGTGCCTTTAGCAGTTCATTTTTTAATCATCCCTTAACGTACGGTGAGGTGGCAATAGCACTTGGCCTAGAAAATGACCATTTTGCCCTTTTAGTCTTCCGAGTTCTTCTTTTGCCCATAACTTCTTCATACGAACGAATGACTCCCTCCATTCCCATTCATAATTTACAAGAAAACTCGCAAAGAAAGCATAAATACTAGATATAAAATTAGGTGTTTTAGACACCTATCAACGGTCCTCCATTCCCATTCCACCCTTCTAATGGTTGCTTGTGTGATATAAATTTTACTTAGAGAGGAAACGTTCTGATCATCCTTTTCCTTGAAGCCTCTGAGAATCACTCTTGGTTTGATACATGCTTTGGTCATTATCTTTACATCCTCGAATTCATGACGTTTTAGCTTAGCAACTAGGAAGTGACCAACAAAATCTTTCGGATCCCGGTGGTTATGACAGCCAAACCACACCATACAATCCCATTCCTTTTCTTTGTCTCTTAATAGAATACAAGCTTAAAGGGGCAATTATCGTTCCTCGTACGAGTCTTGTATACCCTATTAGTCTTCTTTGGATATACATAACCCTTTCTCTTATGGCTATCCTTCTTCTTGTATTGCCCACTTCTCACGCAAACCATCTCAAAACGATTATGTGAACGTTGGGTATTCCTCACCAACACACACACATGTTCTTAAGAGACGTCTGTTTTGCCCAAGCAATTGCTTCCTCTGGATATTTTATTCCCTACATTAGGACAACAATGGAAGATTATAAGGTTCATTACAAGCAATCCCCACATAAAGTTCTAAAAACTAGGTGAAAAGTATTGTTTGGTAACATACAGGAGGCATTTTATAGTATCGGACGTATCCGGACCAAGCGGTTTGGAATTTGTTGGATAAATGTATGTCACAATCTAAAGAATGAATGAAAACAAAACTGAATTAGTTAAAAAAAATTAAATTACTATGCCGGGTACTAGTTCCGGCATGCTCGATAAACAGTGATTCCGCCAAAACAACCAAAGCCGGAAACAAGTGTCGGCATTCAATAATAATGTTCCGGCATTTTTCAAATGCATTTGAAAAAGAGGAACTAATTTTAAACAGTGCCGACATTGTATTTTTTTAAACATTAATGCCGGAATAGAAAATAATGGCATGCTCGTTACACAAGGTTAAAAGCCGGAAACCAGAGCCGGCATGCTCGATATGTAAGGTTCCCAGCCGGAAGAAGTTTCCGGCGTGCTCGTTAATTTAAAAACCACGCCGGTATTTAAGTTCAAAAATATTTAACTCTTGGATGTTTTCCTTGTGGTACCGACATGGTAAAGTTAGGGGTGAACCATGCCGGTTTGAATATTCCATGGAATATTCGGTGGTAGGTAAAAAGTTAACTTCGTGCTGACATGGAATTCTTTAGTTAAGACCACGCTGGTAGTTGTTTCAAAATGGGGGATATTTTACGCCGGCATGGAAAATTGTATGAATACCACGCCGGCTCTGTTGGTGCCGGCGTGGTATTCATACTACGGGTATGCCGGCACTAAGCTTTTTCAAAGAAAAAATGGCGGTTTCAAAAGAAAAAAATCAATTTTTCGAACCCTTAGCAGCATTACCTGTGTGTTGGGGATGCTTGTATGTTGAAATAGTTTACTTTCTTGGGTTGGTTCTTCAAAAAACACTTCATGCTCACAAAAATCATGATCCAAGGGTGTTGGTTCATCATATAGTTCCAATTGTGAGTTGTTATCATTAACTGAAGATTGAAGATATGATTGTTGTTGTAGTTGAGCTAAAGATTCAGCAGCTGCAATTCCTCCTCACAATCATCTTCCATTTTCACAAAAAAAAATCCACTCAAAATTTTTTTTCCCTCATTCTACTCTCACCTCACTCACACAAATTCAAATAAAAAAAACACACTAATATATCCCCCAAATACTTAAGATTTTACTAATTATTATTAACCACTAAACCTGATTAGTGAGGGCTAGATTAGGAATTAACAAAATAATTACATAAGGGGCGACCCAGATTTGATATTTGGATCCGGTTTTTGTCATTTAGCTATATCCCCCAATTAGTTTCCATATCCCCCAATTGCGCGTTTAAATTTTTTCATACCAAAACTTTAAAAAGAAGAAAATGGAACAATATAGAGTGCCTTAGAAAAAGTAACAATGAAACAACATTCAAAAGGCATGAGATTCAGGATACTCTGAAAGATTTCTTTTTGAATCTTTTTTTAGCTCCTTCTCCCCCTCCTTTATCTAATTATGTTATTTTTCAAAACATTTGTCCTTATGTTTCTTTGGATGACAATGTTCTCCTCAATTCAGTACCTTCTGGTGAAGAAATCTGGTTAGTAATCAAAAAGCATAAACCAAATAAATCACCAGGCCCTGATGGTTTCCCTGCAAGCTTTTTCAAATTGAACTGGGAAACAGTACGAGAATAAGTCATCTCTGCCATTCAACATTTTTTTATCTCTGTAACCCTTCATCCAGAATTTAATAAAACTTTTCTTTTTCTTATTCCTAAAAGTAGACATCCTAAGGACCCTAGTGGTTTTAGACCCATAGGGCTTTGCAACACCATGTATAAAATCATAGCTAAAATTCTTGCTAATAGGATTAAACCACTTCTAAATAATTTCATTTCTCCCTTTCAAGCAGCATTCCTGTCTAAAAGGCAAATTTCAGATAATATTATTATTGCTCAAGAGATAATTCACTCTTTTAAGAAAAGAAAGTGAAGCATGCTGGTATGGGGATCAAAATCGATATGTCTAAGGCATTTGATAGGGTTGATTGGGATTTTTTAATCTCTGCAATGAGAGCTTTTGGTTTTGATTCTAACTTTTGCAAGCTAATTCAGCAATGCATCTCTACCTCCTCAATTGTTGTCCTTCTCAATGGTTGTCTTGGGGAATTTTTTAAACCAACTAGAGGTCTAAGGCAAGGAGATCCACTATCTCCTTACCTTTTTATAATTTGTATGGAAATATTTTCTAGAATGCTTTTAACTAGTGAAGAGGAGAAAACTATTCATGGAGTAAAGATCACTCCAAAAAATAGCCCTATCTGACATCTTTTTTTGCTGATGATTGCCTTCTATTCATTAGAGTTGATCTCAAGGAATGCCATAATATTCTAGCCTTGATTGAATCTTTTAGTCAAGCTTCAGGCCAATTAATAAATTTCGAAAAATCTGGTGTCTTCTTTAGTAAAAAAGTTCAGCCAAAGCATCAGAGGATGATTAGTAAACTGCTAAAGTAAAAAAAAAAATGACCCAAAAGACACTTATCTAGGTACGCCTCTTTTCATTAGTAGAGCTAAGATTCAACTCTTTGACAGAATAGTGGAAAATATGGAGCAAAAAAATACAAGGTTGGATAGGAAAAACCTTAGCCCAGGCAAGTAAAATGGTCCTCAATAAAGCAACTTTAGCCAGTATGGCTAGTTATCAAATGAGTTGCTTTATCCTCCAAAAGAAAATCACAAAAAAATAGATGACTTGCAAAGAGATTTCTGGTGGGGAAAAAAAAACTAATCATAGAGGATACTATCCCAAATCTTACTCTTGTCTTTGTAAACCACTGAAAAAAAAAAAGAGGACTAGGATATAAGAATGCTCATAAATTCAATTTCGCTATGATTACTAAATTTACATGAAGGTTGTTAACAGAACCTAAGGCTCTGTGGGTGGCACAATTGAAACCTCGATACTTCAAAAATCTTCTGCTTGTAAGGCAAAAATTCCCTCTTCTAGTTCTTGGATTTGGAAATGCATCAGCAAAGGATTACAACTAGTGGAACAGAATATTATTTGGGAAATAGGAGTTGGAAATAGTGTAAACATTTGGGAGGATAACTGGGTGACACAGATGGCAAATAACCTTAGTAACTACAAAACAACTACTAATTCTAATTTAACACTTGTGAATGATCTTTTAGATCCATTGACATTGAAGCTGAACTCTTCTATCATATTTGGAAATTTTCCTGCTCATATAGCTAGGAAAATTTGCAATATCAGACTAGCCAAAGGTAAATCTGATACTCTTAGGTGGCTGCTTACCAGCTCTGGTATCTTCTTAGTCAAGTCCATGTATAACAAGCTCAATGAAAGAACTGAAAATCTTTATAACTTAGGACAACCTGACTCCTTTTGGACTCATCTTTGGAAACTCAATATATCTCAAAGAATAAAAATCTTTGCGTGGAAATATCTACAAGATGCTATATCTACTAATTCAAAGTTGTCCAAATTTATGCATGATGTTCATCCTAGTTGCTCCTTTGGATGAAATGAAAATGAAACTATAGAACATCTTCTTCTCTGTCCCTTTGCTCAATCTGCGTGGGCAATTTCACCTTCTCCTGTTACTCTGCAATTTAATACTTCTATAACATTCTTAGATATTTGTAAGGATTGGATAAGAAGAAAAGAACATTATATTTCTTTAGAAACAATTCTAACCAAAGCATGGTTTATATGGAAAGAAATATGTGACAGAGTTTTTTGAAAATAAACAGAAAACAAGTACTTAGTTAGGAGCAGAAATAATGAGATATTTAGAATTTTGGAATAGTGATACACGTTTATTGGGTCAGGCTATAACATCAACAGTTGAACCTCCTAAATGGTGTTCTCCAAGAAAATCTCAATTTAAGCTCAATATAGATGCTGCCTGGGTTTCCAATACATTGCCTGCAGGTTTTTCTTTAATCTTGAGAAATGATACAGGAGATCTCGAACAAGGAAGAACATGTCCTATCTCAGCAGCTACCCCTGAAGAAGCGGAAGCCTTAGGTTTGTGGTATGGAGCAAAATGGGCATTGGACAATGGATGGTCAAATTTCAGTGTGGAAGGTGACTGCAAAAAGCCGATAGACTATTTAAATGGGAAACCATCTCAAATATAATGGAAGAAACAATCGCTCATGGATGAAACTAAATACTATTTCAACAAATGCAATTTTTTTTGTTTTTGGGTTTTTTCTATATTCCTAGACTTGCAAATCAAGTGGCTGACACACTTGCTAAGGAAGCCAAATCTTTTGTTAACTTTGTTAATTGGGACAAGAATCCTCCTACTTGTATTTTGCTAAACTTAGAAGTAGATAAATATAATGCAAGGGATAAACACCATATCTCTACATTAGAAAACTCTACTATTAATGATGTAAGGGTTTCTAACTCCCTAAGTTAGTCGTTTTAATGCATTACCAACTTACAAAAAAAAAAAAAAATGTTTGATTTTTTTTTTCTATCTCAAGTTATCAATCAATGTTATAAAAAGACATGCGCTTTGACTTTGAGATTTAAGAGTCATTAAACAGTCAGGGTCTATCAGGGAGGATCATTTCGCAATTCGAAACTTCCGGATCGAGTTTTTAGAGTGGACGACCAGGAAATTTTCAGTATTGTTACGGGCAGTAATGATACAATCACCGCGGGCTGATCCCGCCTGTGTCCCGACAAGGGAAGAAAAAGGGAATTCCCTTATATTTTTTTTAGATAAAGGGGAGTGATTTTATTAAGAAATACCAAGATCTAAAAGCCTGTATAACACTGTTTGAAGATGTGAAACATCATGACTAAGCTCTTCTAATAGAAGTTTATCTTTCCTTACTACTTTAGAAATGGAATCTATTATATAATTAAAATTCCTCCTAACATAAGACATCTTAGAGAAATTGAAAGTGATAATCAACTGTTTAATCTCTTGAATAATCATTCTATTCTCCCATCTAACTGAAAGAGAAATGTTGTTGATCGAGTTAACTATTGTCTCAGCATCAGATATGATGTGTATGATGTCTAAGTCCATTGCATTTGCCCATCTCAGTCCTTCAAGAACAGCTCTACACTCTCCTGCTTCTGCGTCAATTATTCCAGCTGCATAAGATCCCTTGAACCCAACGAAAGCACCTGCAGTATCATTACAGACAATGCCAGAACCACAATCATTAGTGAGTTTATCAAAAGAAGTGTCTACAAAGAATTTAAAGGTGGCTGTTTCATTCAAAATATCGTGCAGACAAATGGGAGAGTTAGTAGTAATCTCAGATAATGTAGAAGTGCTGGTTAATGCATCATCTGAAACCTCCTGAGTAGAGGCACTATAGCTAATCAACTGATTTTGAATCCTTTATGCAGTACGAATCGAATTGAGAGTTTTATCTTGAAAAACGCAGTCACACCTTTCCTTCCATATTATCCAACTCCCTACCATTAACAGATTCCGCCAATTATTAACATCATCACTTCCTGCATTCTGAACGTTTTGAAACCAAGATATAATCCATTCTTTAACAGACTGACACTGAGTAATGATCTGATCAATATTGATATTAAGAGCTCGCCATACTTCCTTAGAATGAGAACAACTAATGAGTATATGGAAAAGAGTTTCATTGTCTTGCTTGCAGATTGCATAGTGAGTTTCGATATCTTGCATTGCCTGATATAATCTCACTCTTGTGGGAACAATATTCTTCAAGCACTTCTATATGAAGAGTTTAACACAATGAGGCAGCTTCATTTTCCATAGCGCTTTCCATACTGTTGATGGAACATCAGTAAGTGTAGCTTGATTTTGTACTCTAGCTTCAGTAAGTTTATTGTAAGAAGATTTGACTGAGAAAATTCCATCCTTTGAAGGATTCCACCTAACAATATCTTGTTCATCAAGGGAAAAATGCATATGTTTAATTCTATCCACAATATCTGAAGAAAATAGAGTATTGAGAAGAGGTATATTCCAAGTATTGGAATCTGGTAGAATCAACTCACTGACAAACACATATTGCAAGTGTGATGGGTGAAGTGGTTCCACTTTGATGTCCAGACCTATGATCCATCTATCAACCCATATTTTGGTACCATTACCATTGTTGACCTCCATACTGTAATGTTGTTGAAGTATAGAAAGACCAAGTTCAATCCCTTTCCAAGTCCATGAAGAGTTACTTCTTTCTCCTTCAATATGTAAAAACTCTTATTTTTTGAAGTACTTAGCTTTGAGAATTCTAGTTAACAAGTGATCAGAGTTTTGACAAATTCTCCATGCAATTTTAGTGAGTAGTGCATGGTTTAACATTTCTAGATCCATGAATGCCAAACCTCCTAAATCCTTGGACTTACTCAAGTTATGCCAGAATTAAATTTAACCCTCTATTAGACTTGTAACCCCACCAAAATTTCCTTTGCAGTGTATCAAGTTTCTTAATAAGAGTCTTAGGGATCTTGAAAGTACTTATCTGATACATGGGAACAACATTAAGCACAGCCTTAACCATTGTAGTTCTGCCATCTTGATGTAAATTAATACCTTTGCAATTGAGACGATCATCTACAAAAAGAAGATGATTTATAGGTGGTGCTCCTCTTGCAATTGAGATTCCTTTGATTGCTTTTGAATTGTGGGATTCTAAAAGAGTTCTAGAGAACCATTCCATTGTAATGATGAATAAATAAGGAGAAAGGGGGTCTCCTTGTCTAATTCCTCTGGTAGGAGAAAATTCTTCACATGGAGAGCCATTAAAGCATAACAGACAATGAAGTAGTACTGATACATTCCTTAATGAGATGACACCAATCTTCACAAAACCCAAAGCTTTGAAGTACTTTAAGAAGAAAAGACCATTCCAATCTATCAAAAGCTTTAGACATATCAAGTTTTAAAGCTAGCCAAACCTCCTTCACCTTCTTTTCTTTTCATTGAATGAATTACTTCATGAGCTATAATGTTGTTATCATTAATAAGCCTTCCTGAAACATAAGTATCCTGATATGGAGAGATGATTCTTTCCATTAATGGCTTCATTCTAAATACCAGAATCTTAGAAATGATTATGTAAGAAGTAGTACAAAGCCCAATAGGTCTGAAGTTAGAAGGAGTACAAGGTTTATTCTTCTTCGGAATTAAAGAGATGTATGTTTTGTTGAGCTGTTTGGGCAAGAACTTAGTGGAAAAAAAATTCTTCACCATCTCACAAACATCACTACCAACTATACTCCATTGCGACTTGTAGAAGCCAGCTTGGAATCCTTCAGGCCCTGGGGCAGACCAACTCTCCATGTTTTTGAGAACCCTATGAATTTCTTCATCCGATGGTGGCAAAAGAAGTATTCTGTTATCTTCTTCTGTAATTAAAGTAGGAATGTTAGCATAGTATTGTTCTTCAATTATAGTATTTTGAGAAGTACTTATGTTCTTAAATGTTGTGTAAGCAATACAAAAATATCTTCTCTAGATTGTAACCAAGTACCATCATCTGTTTTTAAAGAATCAATATTATTTCTAGCTCTCTTCCTCTTTGTTAAAGTATGGAAATACTTAGTATTGTAATCCATATCTTTTACAAAGTTGTCTCTAGGATTTTGCTTGTAGAACTCATGCTGTATTTTGTGCCACTTATCCAATTCTTGACTGACTGCTAAAGCTTTTGAAGTATTATCTGAAGAAAAAGGCATAACTTGCAATTCAGATAAATTTTGTTGAAGATTATCCACATTCTGATCAATGTTTCCAAAATGAGTTTTATTCCATTTAGATAAAGTAATCCTAGTGAACTGAAGCCTTTTAATGAGCTTGTATCCTGGAGAGCCTTGAACTGATTTTTCCCAAGCCTTAGCAATTTCAGCTGCACAAGTTCTATCTTGAAGCCAAGTCTGAAATAATTTAAAAGGCTTCCAAATCTTTGGTTGAGAGTAATCAATCACTAACATCACAGGGCAATGATCACTTCTATTCTGATTTAAATGAAAAAGTTTAGAGTCTTGAAAATGTTAACTCCAAGCACCATTAGTGAGAGCCATATCTAATCTTGATCTCTTTTTCCCAGTTCCCAAATTATTGTTGGACCAAGTATGCTCTCTACCTATAAAGCCCAAATCCTGTAATCCCACTTCCTGAATGATAGAATTAACAAGGCCATCACCTGAAGAAGAAGCTGATGAAGAAGTATCTAGAATATGGAAATTAAGATCACCTAGAAGTACCCAAGGTTGAGAAATATTGAGACCAATATATTTGATAAAATCCCATTGAGCTTTCTTCTTAGTATAGTCACAGTAGCCATACATACAAGATAATAACACCTCTGGTTGACTAGGATCATATTGAACTGCAACATGAATCATATTATCTTCACATCTAACTACATCACAAATAAAACCATTCTTCCATAAAAGGGCTAATCCCCCAGACAGGCCAATGGGTTGAAGAAATTTCATATTAGGGAATTTAAGTGGAGCTAATAACGTTTTCATCTTGTCTTCATATATTTTGGTTTCACATAAAAAGATGATATCAGGGTCTTGAGTTCTAATTAAATCCCTAAGGTGATCTCTGGTGGCAGGAGTATTGAGTCCTTGGACATTCCAAGAAATGACTTTCATGTTGTAAAAAGAATTTAACAGTTGAACTATGCAAAACAATGTAAAAAATTTCTTAAAAAAACTAAAAGAAGATATGCATGAAGACTTAATCACTAACGTAGAGTTTGCATGGAAAAATTTAATGCAATTAGGGTTTCTAATTAATGACTGAGGAAAGCTAATAAATGCAAAGAGAAAAACTAATAATTTACGTGAGCAAAAAAGATTAAAATGCAGAATAAGAGTAAGCGTAATAAAGATGAATGAAATGTGTAATACCTGATACCCCTTGAGTGACTGCGTTATCTGACTATCTCCAATTGTGATCACTTGAGCATTTGTTAGGGCAAAGATTGGAATCATAATGTTGTTGTGTGAGGAAGTCTTAGATGCAGGAGGAATAGGTGATGCAGCTTCACCAGCTCTGTGACGCTTGCCAAGTCTGCTTTCTCCTTCAGACGAAACCTCTTCACCCTTAAGTAAAGCTTCTAGATTTATAATTTCACCACCTTTTGGAGGTATGAACACATTCGATTTGACAAATTTTTTCTGATTCTTCTTAATTGCAGGAGTTTTGAAAGAAACAAACTCATTGGTTGCAGCTACAATTGAGATATTTTTACGAATGTTGTTGATTTTTCCAACAAAGTAGGGCTTCTCATGAGCTTTCTTCAAAAATATCGCAGCATCCTTACAAACAACTTTTGAATGATTAATAATGTAACACTCAGTGCATATGCTCTTGGGTTGATGCTCAAAGAAGTATTGTTTCCACTTAGTAACTCCTGCATTGGTAGAGCATTTCACTCCCCTTCTTAAAGGCATTGAAAGATCCACATTAACACAAACTTTCACAGGAACTCCACCAATAGGGATTGCATCCTTTGGTTTTATGGCTATAACTTCACCCATGACCTGTCCAATTTTAATAACTGATGTGACATTCATGTGCTCTGGAAATAAGTATTTGAGTTGAATCCAAAAAGCTGATAACCCCAATGTTTCTCCATGTAAACCATTCCCGGAATATAATCATGTATAACCAGAAGGTGCCTGTTAATACTCCAGGGATGTTCATCAATAACTTTGTTGAGTAGCTCCCATTGATTGAACTTGAATATCATAACGTTTGGTTCCACCTCTATAATTCTTAGGTTCTCCAGAGTGAGAAATTGCAAGTAAAGGTGATGCCTTTTTCTACCATGTCATAAGTCATTCGACCTTCAATGATAATCTTACCAATAGCGCTGGCTTCCCATTCATCTTTATCTTCTTCTTCCTTACTGTCATTTTCGATAACCACAAGTTCATTAACATCACCCAAATCCAGTGTAGCTTGCTTGAACTTGTTGACTAAATCCATAACTTGACTAGATTGAGCTTCCTCCATAACGTGATGCGCTTGGTGAAAGTAGTCTACACAACAAGAATAATAATCTTCACAGAGAAGGTTTTTGCAAAAAGCTTTTTTATGAAGTCTAGGATTATGAGAATATCCAATAATACTGCCCTGGATGTATAATTGGGTATGGATAATCTTGTTAGTAATTGCGGAGTATTTCTAGGCTGGTGAGTCAGGTAATAAAGATATTTCGGATCTTTTCTAGTTATGGAAGAATGAAAGTTGGCAGCAGTGAAAGAGAACAGTAAAATAAGGTAACAGAATAACTGCATGTAGTTGACTCTAGGGGTTTTGAATTTTTTTGAAAAATTTGAAAGGTGGGATGAGTTACTACCCAATTCTAATGAGTTAAATCCGATCCAAGACTTCTTCAACACAACACCATTAGCAAAAGCAATGATTCCAATCATGTTTGAGCCCTTAAGCAAAAGCTTGTTAAAATACTCAGCAAAAGCTATGATTACAACAACAAAAGAGGCAAAAGCCATTAGAAATAATCAGAATATCAATCACATGTAAGGGGAGTCAGAGATGAATTAATAATCCATCAAAGTCAAGAAAGATTGTGTAAATAAAGAGATTGCTAATGAAAACAATGCAATAAGATTAATATTTAAGAATCAATAAACATGAAACCAAAATCCTATGATTAGAAATTGTAAACGTTTAGTTTAATCATTCAAAAATTGAGAAAAAAGAAAAAAAACTGAATTAACCCGTTTTCGCCCGATCCTCAAAGCTTTTACGCTAGATGAATTAGGCGCCTTGATATCTTCCACCCAGAGGGAATTCCCTTATGCCTCGGCGGTTTGCAGGGGAGTTAAGTGTGGGTCCCACCCCCTCTCTCTCATTCCCACCCGTCGGAATGGCCCGCGGGATCCAACCCGCGGGAGATAAATCATTTCCGTTGTTACGGGTAGGTATGTGGGTCAACATAAATAGGGTGGGGAGATGCTCGGGGATCACTTTGGGACGTCTCACATAAAACCCTTTTTTTTTTTTTTATAAGAAAAGAGGAAATAAAGCCTCAAGGGTTACAAAAGTTGGAAGCCGGTGTTGCTAAGCAGATTGCCGGTCCCTACATGGTTCGTTAAAACATTTCCATAGTTGAAATAATGCATATTGGTGTTCATAAGATTAAAATTACTACTATTGCTTGAGATAGACAGGGATCAGATCCGAATGGAGGCTTGATCCCATTGCTCAGGAAAACTACAGTCGGAGCCGAGCTTAGCTAAATTGACCGCTAGGTGATTATCTCTCATTGATCGTACTCCAGTTGCCGATCTCAAAAGGTTCTTTTCCAACATGTTGTAAAGTGAATCAGGTTCCTATCTTCGCTGCATACCTACTTCTGATCAGCTTTATTAGTTGGCAGGAGTTTGATTCAAAGTCCATTCTGCTTCCTAGTTCCACTGCCCAGTTGTAGGCTTCCATTGCAGCCTCCCTTGTTATTGCTTCTGTGGAGCTTTGGCCATAATTTGATCCCCTTGCCCCTCTGCAACTACCTGTGTGATCAAAAAGTATCATACCCATACCAGTGTTTTTAGATGCCTGGTCAGTGTGATAAGCTATATTGATTTTCAAGGTAAACAGCTCTGGGGCTGTCCAAGTATTCCTGAATTCAATAATTTGTTGTTCAATATCGTCCCTGGAGAGATCCACAGACAATAAATTTTTCTTTTTTTTCTCTCTAGCCGCCCTTTGGGTGTTCATGTAAGTTGTAATCTCCTTTGCAATATGTTTTGGGTTAGGAGTTATGTTTTGGAAAGTGAGGTCACATCGGCTTTCCGCATGACATGCCATGTAACAGTTGCACATAACTCAGCCCAACATTGGAGATTTTCTCCTTGTTTGTTGTAAAGAAGGAAATTGTTTAGCCAATCATGAAATTCAAAGTGTTGGTTTAAAACGTCATAGGGATCAAAGTATAGTTCTCTCCAAACACTTTGAATGAGGGGAGGTTGATAAACAAATGAGTTAGAGACTCATTTTGGCGTGTGATGATCTTGCGGGTAGTGTTTATATAGTTCGGTGCCTTCCCATTCTTTCCCGAGTTGGAAGTATGGTGTGGGCGACTTTCCATAAGAAGATTTTAATGGAAGGTGAAACTTCCAGCATTCCATATGATCATCCAATTTTTGTTTTCAACTGGATTGACCTCTATGAGTTAGTTTATTATATAGAGACTTGACAAAGAAAGCTACCATCCTTCGTTAGAGACCATTTTACTCTATCCTCCTGGTTGATTCTTATTGCAGTGTGTATTACCTTATCGGTATATTTTGAGGGAATAGATTGTAGATAAGGGATCTATTCCACTGATTATTTTCATTTAATAGATCAGCAACCTTTTCCACTCCTTCAGGGCAGTCGTTAGGTCTTATTGGGGGAGAATTCATGCCTGTTACCCAATTATCCTTCCAAATGAGGATTTTGGTTCCAGAGCCAACTTCCCACTCTGCATATTTTTGTATATTAGCTACTCCCGAGAGTATCCCTTTCCAAACCCATGAGTCAGTTGGTTTTGGAAGGGTAGACATGTGCATAATGTCTTCCTTCTCGAAGTATTTGGCTTTCATGACTTGAGCTCCTATACTTTTAGGTTGCTCCATCATACGCCACCCCATTTTGAGATAATGGCACTGTTGAATTTCTCTAGGTTGACAAAACCTAGTCCTCCTTCTTCCAAAGGTTTACATATTCCTACCCAAGCTTTTGGGTAAATGCCTTTAGATTTTTCCTTATCCTTTCCCTTAAAAAATCTCTTTGGATTTTATCTATTTCATTAGTGATAGTTTTAGGAATTTTGAAAGTGCTCATTTGATAGTTAGCCAAAGAAGAGGTAACATGTTTTATGAGGACTCTTTTTCCAGCTGGATTTACTGTTTTGTTGTTCCATCCCTGGATTCTATGTTTGATGCTATCAATCACAGGGTTGAAAGCTTTAACCTTGGATTTATTAGTAAAAAGCGGGGAACCTAAATACTTGTCTTTTAGCGAGATAGACTGACCCGCATTATTGCGTAATGTCCCTCTTTAGCTCAGTGACGTATTATTACCGAAAAAGATTCCAGTTTAGCAAGATTTATCATCCCGCCTGAGCCTTCACTAAATTGAGATATTAGATGTAAGAGCTTGTTAGCTTCATTTACATTTGCTTTACAAAAGATGATACAATCATCTGCGAAAAGCAAGTGGCTTATAGGTGGGGCTTTTTTTACTATTTTTATGCCATGGATGATACCATCATTTTCAGCTTTCATTAGAATTCTAGAGAAGACTTCCATACATAGTATGAATAGGTAAGGGGAGAGGGGTCCCCTTGCCTTAGTCCCCTAGAAGGTTTGAAAACTCACAAGGCACACCATTTAGTAGAATAGCAGCGACCGGTGGTGGAGATACATTGGTTAATTCGATTTCTCCATTCAATGGAGAAACCCATTTTTTTTAAGACAAACTAGGAGGAAAGGCCATTCCACCCTATCGAAAGCCTTGGACATATCAATTTTTACCCCCATCCAACCTTGAGTATCTCTTCTAGTTCTCATATTGTGAATAACTTCATGTGCTACCATGGTGTTGTCATTGATTTGTCCGCTGGGATAAAAGCGGTGATAAGGGAGATGATTTTACTTAAGAGAGGTTTCATCCTCTCGAGCCATGATTTTAGATATCGTTTGTAGGTAGTATTACATAATGATATTGGTCTAAAATCTCCGGGGAGGATGGGAACCGAACTTTTAATTAGAGAGATGAAGGTGGAATTCATTTCCTTGAGCATATACTATTTGTGATAAAAAAATTTCTCACTAGTCCAATTAGGTCCTTACCAATGATCTCCCAGGAGTCTTGGAAGAAGTTTGGCGGGGAACCCATTTGGACCAGGTGCCTTATTTCCTTCCATAGCAAAAAGGGTACTCTTAATTTCACCCTCTAGGGGTATTTCCATAAGTCTCTCATTCTCAGATGTTGTAATGAGACAGACAAGTTTAACATTTCCACGTCAAGTGTAGGATTACTTGTAGTAGACATGTTTTGGAAATGAGAAGTAAGGCAGCTAGAGATAGAGATTCTATCCTTTAGCCAAATACCCCGAGTATCTTTCATAAAGCATCAATTCTCGTTCTACGATATCGGTTCTATGACATTATGGAAAAAAGTGGTATTTCTATCTCCCGTATTTATTACATTATTTCTACTCTTAGTTTTCAGAAGTTTTCCTCTATGTTCGCTCGCCATTTAACCAACGAAAACTCAAGTTGTTTCAAGGTGGAGTGGTTTCGTTGTTGCTTCCAAATGTAAAGTCAATCTCTTTCTTTATATTGGCTATATTGTGTTGAATGACCCCCAAAGGTGTTTTTGTTCCATCTATACGGAGGAGAATGTTTCACATTTTTTAGGTTTTTAGCAAAGGAGAACTGGTAGAACCATGTTGGTGTTTTTTCCAAGCCTCTTTTATAATTCTAGTGCAACTGGGGTGTTCCATCCAAGGGCCAAAATACTTGAAAGGATAGGCACCATCCTTCCAATCAGGATTAGTTTTTAGGATTATGGGACCATGATCTGAACCCCTAGCTATGAGGTGTTGGATGGAAGATTTAGGAAATAACTCCATCCAGAGTTCATTGCTAAGGGCCCTATCAATCCTTTCCTCCACTCTAGAGTTATCAGTTCTTTGGTTACACCATGTGAATGGGTAACCACTAAAACCCAAGTCCTGGAGATTCATATCAGTTATAAGGTCTGTGAATAAATCAGCTTCATCTCTATCAAAAGGTCTTCCACCCTTTTTTTCCTCTTGTTTTAGGACAACATTTAGATCACCCATGACAAGCCAAGGTATATTAATATTGAGAGCTATGTTTTGTAATAAGTTCCAAGAATCTATTTTCCCCACAAGATAAGGACTACCGAGAGAGCGTAAATCATGAATAACTTGTTAGTGCAGTTATCCTTTATGAGGGCATTGATTTGATTATGAGAAGAGCTTTCTATGGTGAGTTTGGTGTGATTCTTCCAAATAAAAGCCATGCCTCACTTGGCCTATAGGTGGTTCTAACCAGTAGTGTTGAACATTTACAGCTTTTAGAATTTTATGCATGTTATGGTTTTGCTGTTTAGTTTCTAGTAAGCATAGGATGTCAGGGTTTTCCTTGTTTAATATCTCTAGGAGATACTTTTGAGTATTTGGTTGGCCAAGGCCCTGACAATTCCAGGTTATGACAATAATGAATTCCCAAAAATATGAAATTATAGGGTATTCCTTACCCTTTTTCCCTAGGAAGTGAGTTATATAGTGTGTGATGGAACTTAAGCTAAGGATTATATGCCATTGTTCATCGGCTTTGTTGTAGTAAATTGTATAGATTAGGATTACCTTCGCGCATTTGGAGTCCATTCAACCTTGATTTCTGGGACCTCCCCTTGCAGTGTCTCCCCTTTCTTTATAGCTTCCTCACCATGGTCCAACATAAAGTTGTTGTTGTTAGTAGCTTGCTTTGGTTCTTCATAGCCTCTCTTTTCTTAGGTAGTCCAGTTCCGAGCACGTTCCTCTTGGTCTTCTTCTTCAAATTTACTTAAGAGATTGCCTGGACGTTGTTGTCCTGGACCAAGACTTTATGGGCGATTCCCAAATTGGTAGCTTGGGGGGCATTTTTGAATCCAGGAGGGATGACATTCTCAAAGCCAGGCGGTATGGATGAGGGAGAGGTCCTTATATTGTTTAATTTAGTTCGTGCAAAGATGTTTGATGGAGGCCAACTTTGGACTTCTACAGATTTGAGTAATCTTTTTGTTGGCCGGCGATCCTCCTGCACCTGATATGAACATCAATTCATTATCCCATTCCACCAGCTTTTTACCGGAAGTGGGGATGAAAGGATCGGAGAGGTCAGCTGGCAGAAGATTGAGAAGGAATTCTTCCTCAGACTTCATATTGTTGTTCACTTCATTTTCCTTTTCTATTTCTTTCATTTCTTTGCTCTTTGCACCGTGTGAATCCCACTATGCGAAGTGCATTTGGGATTTCATTCTTAGTCACTCGCATTGTGATTTCGTGTGAGTCGAAGAATCGATTCACCTTCTTCTCTTTGGGACTCTTGTGACAAACCTGGTGTTGGAGGTACCACCTAATTCCATAGCCCTCTTCTCGTTATCTCTTTTTGGTTGATGTTGTTTTCCTCAGTTAGGACAGATCTTAGCACCGTGATCCGGGATTCTCGCATATTTGACAATTTGTGGAGTAATGGCATATGAGTACTCTATTCTCGGTTCTCCTACCTTCAACTTGAGCCCACATACCGTGTGCATCTTCTTCTTTAAGTTAATCATTACCATTACATCCACATTCTTTTCATCGTCGTCTCTCCCATATGGTTTTTTTGAATCTTTGAGCACTCACTGCCCGGGTCCAGATTTGAATAGAGCTTCCCATCCTGTCATTCTTACCGGGACTCTCTTTAGGTGGATTTTCATAAGGACAAAATCAAACCATGTTGGGTTGAAATTAGTAAATCCATATCTTGGAACTTCAATTAGGACCATGAATTTTCCCAGAGCAATCCAAGGACCTCTAGTAGCTAGATGAATTTTGTCCTCTTCACTGTTGACCTTGATAACATAGAAATTGAAACCTTTGTTGAATTTAGAGATGTTGAAGCCTTTAGAGATATCCCATGTTCTTTTGATGCAATCGATCGATCCATTAGGAGAGGTTTATGAGGGCTAACAAATCTTCCTACAAAGCCGAGATTCCATTCTTTCTTTTCGGGTCGTTTTTGAGGTAAGAAGGATCTATCTCTATACAAGGTTCCTCGTAATCTAAGATAGTAGCTTGATTTTTCATTTTTTCAGAAAGGAGGTTGATGGTGTTCTCTGTTTCAACCATGAGAAATAAGATGTTGAAGGTGTATCTACTAGGAATTGGTTGAGGGTTTGTGGGATTTTCTATAAGACACTGATTGGATACCAATTTATGGATGATAGGAGGTAGCTTTTGAAATTTGAAATTACCCGGTTCTTTGTGATGATATGAATTGCAATTGAAAGTGATGGGAGATGAAAAGATTCCCATGAAAATGAAATTACTTTGATGTTTTGGTTCTTTCTGGAGGTTTTTGGTCAAAATGTCAATTTTCTTGACCCAATTAGCTAGAGGAGCTTTATTTGTGTTGTGATACCATTGGTTGTATGGTACAGTTTGCAGTATTGGACCACTTAAGATCCTTTGGGTGGGTTGTTTTTTTGTTCTCTTCTCAGACAAAGACTCATCAATCATGTTATTCTGTTGATAAGTATGACACCAATTTTTGAGATGGTTGACTCCTAGGGAGTATAAGCTCACATTACAGTGGTGACTTTGTATGAAGGAGCCTCTGATGTAGTGTTTATGCATTTTTGTGGATTGGTTAGAGCAAAGAAAGCTTTGCCAACCGAGGTATGTAGTGGACACAACTTTGAAGTTGTCGGGTTTATCAATTTGTCGCTGTAAATCGGTATAGGCAATTGAAATCACATGTTGTAAAGTACAGGGCCTCCCACAATGGCCCGGAGTGATGCCTTTAAGGCAGATAGTGTGTCTGACTTCATTCAGAGATCCGTATGTCTCTCATTGAGTATAATGACTTAGCTCTTTGATATATGGTATGTGCCAATATTTATAGAGACTCACAACGAGTGCTCACATTTATGAAGATGTGATTTTCCGTGGCCAGGATTTTAATGATGTAACCAGGGCATTGATTATAATTGCGATCACTAGGAAATATTAGTAGATATATCCGTGACTTTTTAAGCAAAAAAATCTTAGTATGCCTTGTATCGAATATGTCGACCTGGGTGTACCAAGATATTGACTTTGGGTTGGTGCTGGCATTCCAATGAATGACAAACCCCCATTTTATCTTGGTAGTAGTGAGCATGCGTACCAACAACTCTGATGTAGGTAGACTGTGGTTTTCTGTCTCCTTCGATTATAAATGCTTAAAGCATTCCAATTAATGTAAAGAGATTGTAGACCACTTCCCCTTGCGTGTGATGATAGGATTCCTAGTTTAATTGACTCCATCACAGTATGCCAATTATTATCGTTAGTATGATTTTTGTTACCGTTTGTGTTATGATAACTCAGTTCCAGACTGATGATATGGTGATCAGTATTTCTGAAATTTGTTAATGGGGCCAAGTACTTCTTTGTCATGTATGTAGAAGCTCCATGTTGAATGGGTCTTTGAGAGATGGATGTAATTGAGTTGTTTTTGCAAATATATTCTTGTCAGGATATTGCCGTTGAGAGGGGAGTCGACTTTTGTTAATCAAAAGATCCGATTCAACCCACCGCAACCAGGGTGTAATTCCCGAGATCGAGACCTGGATTGTATGACTTAGCATACCGATTCGGATACACATTCATTGAATTTTCCGAGTAACCAAAGTTAATTCCTTGAGAGATCATCAATTTTTGCTTGTGGCCGTAGAATTTCCTGAAGTTGTATAACCGTAACCAAGTTAGGAGATGGGAATTGAATGCACTTTCGAATCGATTGAATTGCCTCCACATTAAATGTGATGATATGATCAATGTATATCGAAGTTGCCTTCAACCTATAAATTGGCTTCTTCTCCTTTTCGCAGTATGCCTCATTTAAGTATAGAGTTTGATTACAATGTCTAATCATGGACTTTCCAACCCCGGTTATCCGAGCGACGAGAGTGAAGGGAGTGTTCAAGAGGTCTCCCTCCCTCTCCCGAGCCACCCCATTCAAGTCGAACCGAGGTGAGAACTTATTCCAGCGATAATCAAGTATGGATTCATTGGTTTCTGATGAATCTTATCCCGCAGGGGAAGTTTGAGGCCGTTGGTACCGTGAAGATGGGTTTCAATTCACTGAGTAGGGAGAGGTTTGCATGCTCATCGTGATTACTTTGTTGGTGGTCGTTCTCGTTTTTATTTGTCTTCCTTGATTCCTATTGTCCCTAGAAATGTTGGTACCTCTGTTGGTGAAGGGTGTAGGCATAAGGTTATTGTCGATAGAAATTTGAATTCTGCTCATTATGAAGCTTTTCCAGAAAATTGCCCCTGTTCTTCTTTTCCGCCGCCGTCTGGGTTTGATTTGGGTTGCAAGAGAAAGATTTCTACTGCAGAACGTGTTGCTGCGGGTGCTGCCGAAGCTGTTTCTTCTAGAACTCGAAGTAAGGGAGCAGTTGATAAAGGCCGGCTTCATGATCGGAAGGGGAAAGAAAAGAGGCGAGGCTAAGCTCAGGAAGCTCAGAAGGATCAGAGAAGGAAAGGAGAAGGCTAAGATGAAGAGGTTTTAGGGGATGGATTAGTCGCAGGATCGAAAGTGTTTTAGTAGTTGGTGTTTTCTTTTTTTTTTAGAAGATAAAGAGATCCAAGGGCTGAATCAAAGAAAGTTTGTGATCAAAGTACTGTAAACAAAGAAACTTGGGATAGAATTGTAAGCTTGTGATCTTTTAATCTTGAACTGTAATCAAAGAACTGTGTTGGGATCCACGATCAAACCTCAACTAAAACACTGATTGTGAATCGAACGACTCACATAAAACCCGACTCTTCTTTTCTGTTGCTTCCGTTCTTCACCTCTCTCTCTCTCATAAACTCTAAGATTTTTGCGTATCTGTTTTTGTTTCTGCGGTTTGTGTGCTTGATGCTTAATGGAAATTCACGAGACAAAGTTTAATCAAAAAGAGAAGATGCAGAGGTAAGGAAGAAGAAGGTAAACATTTTGAAACCCTGAAATTTTTAAATCTTTATTTATTTATTTTTTCTCTTTTTGATTGATTTATGTTTGCTTTATGTGCTTGATGTTTGCAGGAAATTTAGGATTCGAAGTTTATAACATTGATTTAGGAGGCAAAGTTTAATTACAAAGACGATGCAGAGGAAAGGAAGAACAAGGTAAACATGCGGAAACCCTATATTTTTAAATCTGTAATTCTTTTAAATATCAGATTGGGTTTTTATAAAAATGTTAGCTTCTGTTGACTTAGTGATGCCACATATTTGATTGTATATTAAAATTAAGCCTGATTGAGAGCTAATAGCTAAGAACCGTTTGGTTTGGTTTGGTTTGATTGTTTGTGTGTACAAAATTATATCCCAAAACAAGTTTTTAGGATTGTTTGCACCATTTTTACCTGTCTTTTTCTCTTCCAGTAGATTATAGTTTCGCTGAACAAGTTGGTGATAATCTTTTCGTTGGGTAACTGCTGACTTTTTCATATTAATCATATTTGCGGAATAAAGGCCTCTTATATAGTGTCAGTTTTCTGATCATTGTGGGAGTAGATAAGATTATGCAGGTCTATGAACAGTATCTGAAGTATATATTGAGAAGTTCTTTTAGGATATGGATGCAAGTCATCGAATCTGTCGGTGATCCCTTATTTGGTGAACTTTAGGTATAGAATATGTAAGTTAGTGCAAATATGTGTGCCATGTAACTACCTGATATGATTTTGATGTCAGGCTTACTTAATATGGTCACTCACTTTTTCTAAATGTGGGCAGGTATACTATGAATGCATTACCAATTATCTATAGAACTGGTGCCATGTAATATCACGTCACAAATACTTGACTATGTTGAGGCCCTCACAAATACCTGTTCTAGCGTAAGGAGGTAACATCTTATAGAAGAATTTATGTTACACGCATCTCTATGGTCGTAGTGCTACATCATCCGAAGGGGTAACTATCTAATAAGCTTAATTAGCTAACTCCCCCTTTTTCATAATTAGTCATGGCTAAATCTAAAATCCGGCTAACTCCAAAGTCACCATCTGGATCCCTGTTTTTCTGTTGTTTATATTGATTTCCAATTGATATTGATCAATTTTATGAGTATTTTCTCCCTTATTAGTTTTCTGCTGTTATAGCTAATATTGTTGTCACTCCTAATGATGTTTCTGATGATGAGCTGCTTATCTTTGTGTTCCTTACCGAATTTAGAATTATGGAAGCTCGATGCAAAGGGGTTCTATGGAGAACACAATCTTTGGAAGGAAAACCTGCTGCAATGTTCTACAGTACTGGGTCTCAAGGTGGTGGTCAGGAAAGAACTGCGTAAGTCTCCCTATGCTCTCTCTACCTAAGCACTAACAAATTATCCGCTTCACATTACACCTGTTTTTCTATTTTTCTATTACCTACTATGGGTCATCTCCCCCATTGTGAAGCCTTGGATTCTTGCTTATCTGTTTTTATTTTTGAAATTTAAGTATCCTTTATATGCTTTATGTTTTCAGGAAATGTAGGAGGCAAAATTGATCATCTTAGGAGCACTGCATTAGCTGATAGTTGATTTAACAAAATTTGTATGAAAGATTCCACAAGTTTGTATGAAAGGTCCATAAAGAAACACGAGTTCGTTCAAGATTTGAAAGAAGAATTAAGGTGTTGGTGTCAGACAAGTTCAGGTCTAAGAACTCTTAGATGTCAGATTGGTCTAGGAGAAATGTGACATGTAATCTTTTGTTGGCAAAATCCTTAGTTCTAGACCTTATTCGGGTACAAAGGATCGTTCTTTAGAGTCATAACTTTTTAACTCTGGCTCTATTGTTTTGGTCATTTTCTTATCCCTGTTCATGCATTTTCTTAATTGTCTTCTGTTCCAAATGCTTTTGATGCACCAGCGTTAGTCAGTGATATAAATCGGACCAACTATAAGATTCATTTTGAGCAGATTCATATTACGTAGCGCTTTCTTTAATATTTCCCACCTAGGTGAGTGCCTCAGCATGTCTTTGTTGAACAAGCAATAAGATCCTTGCGTGTAAGTTATCTTTCTGATTTGTTTTACTCAAAGCTCAAAGATCATTAATTTAAGAGTGACTTGAGCATGAAAGAGAGAATTCACCGAAATGGTGTAATGAAATTATAATTGATACTTTTATATGTTTTGGCCAGCACCTGATACGTATACCTCAGGTTATCCATGTATAAGTTCTTTTATACATCTCAAGCATTTGTAAACAGCTATAATGTTCAACTGGAGCTATATCATTGTATTCTTCATACACTTTGTAATGTAATTTCAGCTAGCTTTTGACAATTGTGTAGCATCTAATTATTTGTATTGCAGGATCTCACATCCCTAATAAGGAAGAAACAATTGTTGTTGGCCTGAGGCGGCTCTTTGTTGTCTTTGAAAATGCGTGGAAGCTGCTACTCATTACAGCTTCTTTACACCATGAGTTGTCTCTTGCATCCACCACGCCTCTCGAGGTCCAAAGCAATTTTTACTGACTACTTCAACTTATCTCTTCCCAAAATGGGGACAAGTTTAGTAGGTGCAACGATCGCAAGGTAAATTCATCAATAACCTCTTTCGCTAATTCCTATACCGTGGGTTGTCAAATCTGACCCTGTTGTGTTGTGAACTACTTTAGGTTTTGGATCTTCTGTTTAAACTTTAAATTATTTGTTGAGCGAAATAACACTTTCTTCTCTTTTCAAGATTAAATACTAAAGTGTATATGCATACACTTCACCTAGAAACTAAGAATTTGTAAAATAAAATGTGTATTATAAAAAGTGGCTGGACAGAACTAAATCTCGCAATGTTCCTGTAAACCATCATCAACTTCTGTTAGTTAAATGGATTCTTATAGTTGGTATATATTTTAAGTTCTAATATATCTGGGATTTGATTATCATGAAACCATTACAACTCCTAAAAGTGGTGGAACAGATCCTGACGTAACTCATCTAATCCTCGCCATATGTATATTTTTGTAGACCGACCGACGCACACATGTCTAGACCTTGAATTGTTGCAGATTTGGGAGACCCTGTTTTCCAGGAACCATGTGTTATTTTGTTTGCAAAAAAAAATTATGAGCTTGCTATCTAATTAGCCTATTTTCTTGCAGATTTCGAGGTCTATTGGTGATGTATACTTCGAAAAGGCTGAGTTCAACAGGCCATGGAGCCTTTATAATGCTAAGTTTCTCCTTTAATATCCTATGGAAGGGTTATATTCAGTGTGGAACCAGCAATAAGATCCTTGCATGTAAGTTATCTTTATCTTTATGAAGATCAGGTATGAAACTATAATTGATACTTTTATATGTTTTTAGCCAGCACTACCTTAGGTTATCCATGTATAAGTTCTTTTATACATCTAAAATATTTCTAAATAGCTATAATGTTCAACTGAAGATATATCATTGTATTCTTCATCATGTTTAATTTGACGGGGATGGTGGCTTAATTTTTTATATGAAATAAATGTTGCGAGGAGCCTTTTCACACGTTACACTTAATGAATATAAGAAGAACGTTTTACTTTAGCTCCCTAATTAAAACTCAGTTGTTGTCTGATTTATTTTAGGAATACTCGAGGAACTACATGCATCGACATGAGTTTGAAGCTCACAGCTGCTTATTAAACTCAGTTGGGGGGTTGATTTTCAACATGTTACCCTTAATGAATACAAGTCCAACGGTTTACTTTAGCTCCCTAATTAAGCTCAGTCGCTGTCTGATTTATTTTAGGAATACTCGAGGAACTACAGGCATCCACATGAGTTTGAATCTCACAGCTGCTTATTAAACTCAGCTGGGGTTGATTTTCAACACGTTCCCCTTAATGAATACAAGCAGAACATGCAATCAATAGTCCCCTTCATTTAGGTCCCACTTCTCTCCCTTTCTGTCTATCATCATTTCACTGTCCCAGAGTCGGTCATGAAATGGTACACACGCGGTGTTTCAGTATTTTTCTTGATGCTTCTATCTCTTCTCTGACTACTATTTTGTTTGATTGTCTAGAATTTGTCCATGGTTAATGGTTCTGCCTCATGTGGAAGAAATAATAAATCTCTGCAGACTAGAATTTTTTTTTCCAGTTGGATTACACATTCAGACAATGTTCATTGCCGAAGGATAATGAGTTGAAGCTTTGCTTAAAAAATGAAAGTTGTTTAGACATCTCGCAGTTGGCTTTGCTTCTTTTAAAACTATCTACCAGCACCATTGCTTGAAAACGGTACAGCTTACTACTGCTATCTCTTCTCTGACTACTCTTTTAGTTGATTATCTAGAATTCATCCTTGGTTAATTGACTTTGGTTTTGGTTATTTAACTTAGTTACTTTGGTTGTGCTTTGGAGTTTCACTTTGAGTGAAATAGTGTCTTTTAGGTTTGAATATGTATTTAGATAACAGTGACCTTAATAGGTGTTCAAACAGTTCATTTAAGTCTATACGGGAACAAATGTATTTATCTTTTTCTCTTATTGTTCGTCATTGAAATTTTTATATCGTGTAATTTTGTTTCCCCAGTATCCGAGTAACTTTTTATCTTTCTCAGATTACAGTTGTTGTCGCAGAGACAACAAGATTATTGTTAAAATTTTCTTTAATATTAACCCATAGATTACCATTCCATTGTAATCAATAAACAAGGATTTCAGGTATTAAAATTAAGAAGAAAATTTAATTATAAAGCAACCTATACTTGACTTTGCTTTATTTTAATTCGGTATACTGAAAATTGATTCTCTTTCTTTCTCTCCATGTACAGTTAGTGGTGCACTGTTCTCCTCGCTTGCAATAAAATCCCAAATTGTGAGTTTACAGATTTGGGCTTTGCATGGACTTCTTCTGACCATAGATGTTGCCGGCTTATTTTATGTGTCATTGTGTCCCAAGTGCAGGTAATTTTGAAAACTGTTTCTTCCGCAGTAAGAAGTGAAAAAAGAAATGCATGGACTATATTGCTACAAGCATTAACGCCAGCATTTTAGCATGACTATATTGTCCTTGGAATTTATATTGTTCCTAAACAGTTGGCTTTACTTTTATAATAACCCTAGAAATGATTGTTGCAAATTATATTTGTACTTCATCTTGATATTAGAGAATATATATTGATATTTTTTTTGTAGTCTACTATATGTATCTGTAGTTCAGTCATTTGTGTTCTGGCTGTTATGGCAGGCGACTCTCTTGCTATGGAATTTAGACGTCTGATGAAACTGGATGGGTTGAGCTCCCACAACAGATATGACGTCTTATAAATCCCATCGCTACCTCCCTTGCTCATGAATGCTGCAAGGTTTTTGACTTTCTTTAAACTATGGAACTGTGGCGCAATGGTGGCACATCTGACTTCAAGTCAAAAGGTTACGTGTTCGATTCGTGTCAGGTCCAATCGCCGGTATTTATCCGGATTATACAAACATTTGATGGGATAAATTTATTTCTGATGCTTCTTTTCTTGCGGTATATTTGGTGATAATGCAAATGTCTCTAAACTCATTTAAGTTGATTCACATATAGGAGAGGTACGAAATGCAAATCCTTCACAAATTTTACTACCAAAATGAGGGGAAAAAAAAAGAGAAATAATAATTGTGGGATTGCTGAATCTTTTAGGCATTATATGCATCTTTGAATTGTAAAATCATTAAGTTTCTCAATACTCGGTATATTTAGTCATTACTGATTCACTACATCGATCATTGCTCTGGTATGGGAGTCTTTTTTTTCTGTCTTAATTGTCACGTGAGTCATTACTTATGTTCCTTTTAGCTAGTGGCTATAAAATATCTGACTACCTTATGACACATCAAATTTTCACACATGATTGACCACCAGACTCTCAAAAAACTTGGATAGGTTAACGCTATAATTTCAGAATATATAAACATAATTAGTCTCTCTTTTTTGGGAAGAGCACAACCTTTGTGTATGTTTTTAGCTGCATGTTAGGTCTTATATAAAACCCGAGTATGGCCACTCTAATGTAAGTTCCTTTGGTATTCCATACGTCACAAAACCGAAAACTCCATTTTCATGGAATACATCAAAGAAGTAGGTATGCGACAATAATATGGTAGAATGTTCTGGAGTTTATTTATCATTCTATTTAGGTTAAATTTGTGGTGATGTGCTTTGTAGTGTAATATTGTGCTCCCTGGCCGATTATAATCGGTTGGTGAAATTTTAAAGGTTCCATTTTCTTACCAGTTTACATTTAATTCATGAACAAGTGAGGAAATTGGAACCCAGAGTTTCTCCATTACCAAAAATTCCCTGCTTATTCTCTGGCGCTTATATATATGGTTAAAACTATCGACAGCAAGCATGTTTCAGATTCTGATGAAACATCATCTCAAATGGACTTTCCCAGGGCAAAAGGTTGCTAGACCATTTTTAATTACCAGTTTACATTTAATTCTATATTTAATAATACTTGGATGCTTAAAGCAGGCTTCCTAAGCCTCTTATTATGTGTTGTTGGTTGTCAGATTATCTATTTTGTTGTAATGTAGTGTAAGAAATAGAAAGAAAACATGTGAAAGAGTTTTTTGAGGGGACCTATTGTACTCTACTTGGCCAGTGTCAAGTTTTTCCAATTTCTACTTTATTTTCCTCTTGAATTTCAGACTGAAATATGTTCACGGAAACTGAAGGTCTTGACAGGGATATGGCAGGTACATATATGTGCAATGAGTTTTGTATTATTCAAGAAAACATATGAAGTTAAACATGCAGGTACAATTACCGTATATGAGAATCAAGTGGTATGGGGGGCTCATCGTTCAGTAGCGTAGAATGCGAGAGAGGTTGCCACGATTTATATGCTTATGCAACCAATGATACTCATGAAGACGAAGTATTACCTATTACCACTCCATATTATTATTTTGCATCCAATGCTAGCCTGGACAATCAGAGTCGTATGTTTGGTAAGTTTATTGCATTAGGCATTTAAGTTCACTCTCTTTGTTTCTGTGTTAGGTTTGGTGCAAGGTGCAACTTGCAAGAGAAATACAATTGCAATGGTGAGATTCCTTCTCTAGGATCAGCTTTCCTACGGGAAATCAAAAGTTATGGTGTTTCGAGAGGAGTTTTGTTGAACTCAAGGAAGTAAAGGGTAAGTTCATGTCCACCACCTTCTGATTTTCTAAAAAGTTGTTGGCTGAAACTGTAGAGTTAATAATCATGTGATTGGTTTGTGTATCGGTATTTGTTGCTTCATTCTTTGGTATGGTGGATACGGATTTCTGCATTACGTACATTGTAGACTTGGATAAGTTGTTGGGGTATTATGTGTGCTTGAAGCAGGGGATTTAGTAAACTCTCTTCTCGCAATCTTTTTATGCATATGAATCCTTTGCTCTTAATAAGTATTATTAATTATACTGAATCCCACTTACATTGGAAATGGTACAAGCTATCAAGCTGTCTTAGCTCAAAAGGAAGAGCACATGGTTTTCAACCATGTAGTTGTGGGTTCGACTCCCATAGATGGCATTGTTATTTCAGTAGGTTAAAACCTCACATGCTTCTAATGGCAGATACAGCCTAAGGACAACTTTATGGGTGATTTAAGGTAGTTCTGTTCCGTTCATAGTGTTGTTTTCACTGTTTCCTGAATTTTTGTATGAGGGTTTATCCAATCATTCATCGTTTTAAAAGTTGGTATTGGAATTTGCTATGTTCAGGTGATTATCTGGAACAGGTTTAGCCTAGCTCTTCAGGATATGTGCATGGTTGTCTGCATCCAGGTGGATAATTATTCAAACACAGCAAATACGAGTCGATATTGAAATATATGTGTATATTGGTTGTTTCTATAAGATGCTTCTGCAGCATGAGCAAAGGCACAAGTTAATAAAGTACTACCACTGCTGGACTAGCGATGAGAAGGTAACGTCCATACACTTTCGTTTAGGTACGGTTACCCATTGGGCAGATTCAAATCCTTGATTTAGGTAAGGACTTCTTCTTATTTAAATTTACAGAACTTCAAGATTTGAAAAGAGCTATGCTTGACGGCCCCTGGTTCATTGGTGGCCATTATTTATCTCTAAGATGTTGGTCACCTGAATTTAAACCTACTTCTGCAACATTTTGTAATACTATTGTGTGGATACGGCTTCCTGAATTACCAATTGAGTTTTTTGATAAGGAAGTTTTCTTTAAAATTGGTAATCGATTGGGTAAAACTATTAAAGTTGATTATACTACCGAGAATCTGACTAGAGGACGGTATGCTCGTCTGTGTGTTGAGATTGATTTGCTTCAACCCCTGCTTCCTGCTATTAAAATTGGTAAGTCCATACAATGTGTTGAGTATGAAGGATTAACATCAATATGTTTTGAATGTGGTCAAAATTGCCCTTTGAAGAAATCTGATCATGATGGACATTTAACTAAGGATTCAAGAACTCCACAACCTTCATTCAACATCGGAAAATTTTGGTCCTTGGATGTTGGTTCAACGACGGAAAGCTAGAAACTCTCGGGGAAAACCTCCGGGTTACCGGAGCGGACAATTGCCAAGTCCAATGTTGGGCCATCAGTCACGACAATATGTCTCCACTACAGAAATTTCCGGAACTAAAAGTGGCAGGAGAATTTTCTCGTCCAGGCCAGGTAATACTTGTTTAAACTCTCACACACAGCCAATTTCTTCTAATATGCCTTCAACTCAATTGAGTCCTGGTAAACCACAACCCTCTTCTGAAACTCTTTTCCATCAGCTTGAATCGTCTCTTGGTAGAAACGGGGAATGTGACCAACCTCGAGATTCTTACAGAAATAATGGATTACAGTCCACAAACAGTGAAAGTGGTGACTGCCATTTGGGACATTCGGGGCCAAAGGAGACTGACGTTCAGGGATTACTTCGAAATCCAGAACCAATTGCGACAACACAGATGGTTCTTGATGAAACATGTCAACGGTCCACTTCAGAAACAACCAATATGGTTTCAGGCAGTGACAAAGCTATGCCATCTTCGTTTTCCAAATTGTCCATGGATGCATACACCAAGCATCTTTTCCTCTGGAGGAGTGACTGCGTCGAAAAATAAAGTGAGGTTTAAGACTTTGGCTAGGGGACAACGCAATCGAGGTAATCCTTCTATTTGTACAGATGGCGGTCATTATAAGAAGCCTAAGCGATCTATAGAGGATCGAGATGGAATTGGTTTCTTGCTGGGGTCCAGTCAGCCGATAACAAATGTTCAGAGCTACCCTCTAGATGGGTCTCTATAATCCACAAATGCTGCAGGGATTCAACCGAATGCAAGTGAACCATCATGCGATGCAGACGTTCTTGTCTCAAGACATCATGATACACAAGTTCAATTAGTTTCAAATGAAAATAATGGTGTGGAACTGTGGAGGCGCATCTAAGGCCTCTTTTGCTCGTGTTGCGAGAGATTTAACTCGGACTTATAAACCGACTATTCTAACTATCTTAGAAACTCGGATTGCTGGTGATGCAGCACAAAGAGTTATCTTCACATTGGTTATTCTAATTCTCTTTGTGTTGATTCAGTAGGGTTTTCGGGAGGTCTTTGGCTCCTTTGGAACCAGGCAGATGTGGATATTCAAGCTATCTCAACTTCTCACTGTACCATGCACGCTGTTGTTACGAAAGTGTGTTTGGTCTGAAATGGAAGCTATCTCTCAAATTTGTTGTGCTTGGGCTGCTGTGGGTGATTATAATCTCATCTCTAAAGTCTCTGACAAGAAAGGTGGTTCCCTGCCTAGTTACTCCAAACTTATTGAGCTAAATTCAGTCATTAGTTCCTGCAATTTAATTGATTTGGAGGCTTCCGGTCCTAAATATACATGGACTAATAAACAAATTGCAGGCAACCATATTCAAGAAAGGCTCGATCGTGCTCTGATTAATGAAGACTGGCGAATACTTTATCCTCAAGCTCAGGTAACTCATCTCAGTCATTTTAATTCAGATCATCGTGTCCTGGTATTAGATCTTCATCCTCGTAAGAAATTTAGGAAGCGTCCGTTTAGGTTGGAAGCTGTGTGGCTCGAGGATAAGAGGTTCAGGCATTTAGTTGAGCAAATATGGAACCAAAATCCTAGTTCTCCACTGGCTTCTGCTTCTGCGGTTCACTTACTTTCTGATAAGTTTCATGAGTTAGCTAAACAAGCTGTCAAGTGGAATAGGAATGTCTATGGTTCTGTGCACCCTAATGTTGAAGTAGCTAGGCAGAATTTAATAGATGCTCAGACCACTGTTAATTTAGATCCTTCTTTAGAGAATAAGGCTCATGAAGCTCATTGTCTTCAAATATACTTGCATCAGTTAAGGATGGAGGAACTTTTATGGGCCCGAAAATCTCGTGTACAATGGTTGAGATATGGCAATCTTAGTACTAAGATTTTTCATGTCTCAACTCTTGTACGCAGGCATAGAAACACTATTCACTGCCTCAAGATAGATACAGATCATTGGGTTTATGATGAGAAGGATATTGAACAACATATTACCAGCTACTTTCGTAATCTGTATTCTTGTGATTTACCCCCTGATGCACCTCCTTTAAGTCAGTTACTGCCTAGAGTTATCCATGATCAGGACAATGACATTCTTACAGCACCTATTACGGATACAGAGATATACCAATGCGTCAAGAGTATGGGTCCTTTCAAAGCCCCTGGTCCTGATGGCCTCCAGGGGATGTTTTATCAAAACTTTTGGTCTGTTGTTGGTTCTTCAGTTTGTCAAGTAGTTAAGGATTTCTTTTCTTCTGGGTTGATGCCTTAAGAGCTCAATAAAACTTTCATTACCCTAATCCCAAAAGTTCCTGCACCCACTAGTATCAAACAATTTCGCCCTATTAGTTTATGTAACTTCTGTTACAAAATCATATCAAAATTTTTGACCTGTAGGCTTAAACCTTATCTTTTTCGATTCATTTCTCCTTCCCAAAATGCTTTTGTGCCTGGAAGATCTATTTTTGATTCGGGCATGATTACCAATGAGATATTTCATTCTCTCAAGAGGAAAAAAGGTTCTAAAGGGTGGATGGCTCTCAAAATAGATTTTGAGAAGGCATATGATAAAATGCATTGGCATTTTATAATCAATGCTCTATCTGCTTTGGGTTTTAATCAAGTAGTGACAAACTGGATTTTTCAATGCATATCTTCTGTTTCCTATCAAGTCCTTGTGAATGGTGCTCCAGGTGAAACCTTTTTCCCACAATGAGGATTGAGACAGGGAGATCCCCTGTCCCCGTACCTATTTATTACCGGGTTAGAGGTCTTATCTAAACTCATTCATTCTGCTATTGAACAAGGAAATATTAAGAGCTTCAAGGTTACAGCAGGTGCTCCTGCTATTTCGCTTAGTTTCTATGCGGATGACAGCATTATTTTCTTGGATGCTTCACTGAAAAATGTTAGAGGGATCACACAAGTTCTGGATAATTATTGTGAATGGGCAGGTCAATCTCTAAATCATTCCAAATCTTGTGTTATCTGTTCTGGTAATATTCCTTGAAGAATTGCTCGTAGCCTGGCTAGGGGTCTTCATATGAATTTGGCCACTAACCCTGGTAAATATCTAGGCTGTTATATTCAATGGGGCTGGACAAAAATTAATAACTTCACTGATCTTCTTCTTAAAATTACTAGTAGGACTCAAGGTTGGAAGCATCACACTTAGAATTATGCTGGGAGAGATGTTCTTATTAAGGCAGTGTTAGATCCTGCTTTAAATCATTTGATGACTAACAATCAGCCTTCCAAAAGGAGTGTTTAAGTGCACTGACAAGCTTCGACGAGATTTTCTTTGGAAGCATGTCTGGTGAAAATCGCATGCATGCTATTAGTTGGGATTATATTTGTAAACCCACTTGGATGAGTGGTTTAGGGATAAGGGAGTTGGAATTACATAATTTAGCTTTGTAAACCCACTCATTAGTAGATACTGTCTCGCCTGAACTACAACATCTAAAGGTTGCTGATCTCATTAATAAGAAGAATACAGAAGATTGGGATTTACATCAGATTCAAAATATAGTGCCAACATCAATTCTGGAGCAGATACAAGCTATTCCTATCTCAACCCTCATACCTGTACAAGACAGATTGGTATGGAATGAGGATAAAAGTGGGGAAGTCACCATCAAAAGCACGTATAACTATCTCTGCAAAGAAAACTATGGTGTTTGTGAGCATGATGCTAAGTGGAGTTCACTGTGGAAACTTCGATGTCCTTCACATATTCGTCACTTCTTATGGCTTCTAAGTCATCGGAAAAATTTGGGTAGAACTAACTTGGTGAATGGAGGTATAAACACCTCGGACACTTGTCCCTTGTGTCATAGCTACTCGGAAACTGTTGATCATGCTTTTAGGGACTGTCCCCAGATTCGATCATTGTGGCAACTCTGTCATACGAAGTGGGGTATTCAGATTAGCTCGAAAAGGGTCGATATTGAATGGATTATGTCTCATTCAAAGTTGCATTCAAGCAATAATGATTTCATATATGCATGATTTCATATATGGCTGGCCAGGAATCAAGTTATCTTTCATAATGCGACTTGGAGTGCAGCTTCTATTGCTTCTACTGCTTACTCTCAAGCTATTGAGTTCTATGAGGCACAAGCACATAATACATCTAAACCCAAACAGCTTGAATGTACAATTGGTTGGGATTGCCCTCCACCAGGTTATGTCAAACTAAATGTTGATGGGGCTTCGTGCTGGTTTTGCAGGTATTGGCGGTGTATTCAGGGATGATAGTGGGCGCTTCCTTGCGGGATTCGCACAACACATCTTCAGGAATGGTAACAACATGGCTGAGCTTTGGGCTATCAGAAAGGCGTTGCAACTTGCCGTTATACCTTGAAAATCAAGAACATTGTTGAAAGTGACTCGTCCTATGTCATCAGTTTATGCAAGGGTATTGTTAGGTCGCCTTGGTATTTCCGAAATTCTTATCTGTTATAGGGTTTTTTGTCTCTATGTATACATCTGTAGTTTTTGTTCACAAGTACAGAGAAGGTAATGCAACTGCAGATATTTTAGCAAAAAAAAGCAGCAAATGAATGTGTAACTCAGGTATGGATTAGTCAGCCTCCTGGTTTTTTGGCCAGCGTTTTGTGGGAGGATACTTCGGGGAGGGCTTTCCCCGTTTTCTAAAGCCCACTTAGTTTTTCTTTAATAAATGCAAAAAAAAAAAAAAAAAAACACTTTCGTGTGAAAATACATTTTATTTGCATGGCTGAATTGGGGGCCTGGAAAATAATTAGGGCCCCTAGCTACAGGACAAAAAAGGACATGAAATAATAATTGGGGTTATCCCTTATCCCCATTTTTTTAAATGGCTAAACTACCCCTAATCATTAGTGGTAATTAGTAATTAAGTTAAGTTAATTAATTGGTAATTAAATTAGTTAGATTGAAATCAGATTTAAGGATTAAATTTTGATAATAGAAAAATTGTGTTGATGGTGAGATTATCTCATCTAATCCTATGGATTGAATGTTTGATGAAGAGATGTTAATAGAGGAAGCTTTGATAATTGTTGCAAATGAAGATCCTTTTGCTCAAAATGAAGGAACCAATACTCAAAATGAAGAACCCAAAGCTCTAAACAATCAGGTAAACTTCTTATACTCTTCAAATCGCAAGAATGGTGCTCCAAGTTGTCGATTCATGATCACTATGCAGCAGCTCAGTGTGAGAGTCGTTAGGTCGAGTGTATAATAATCGAACGACCTTTACGAGTCGTTAGTGACTTAGCACACAAATATACGACTCCAATATGCAGGTGTTTGAGGGTGAAAACGGTTTCTGCTGATTTTGGTAATTTCGGGTGTGTGGGTGAGAAACGAATTTAAACCGTAAACAATATACTGCATGGGAGTACTTTAGATTCGAGAGATCAATCTGAACAAATCCGGCCTAAACCAAGAAATGGTTCCCAGACTTGCTTCGGTCAAAAAGCGAAGGAGAAGGGTTGGTTTTGGGGAGGGAAGCGAAGAAAGTGTTGAGACCAGACTAGTTGATTCTGGAAGAGTAGTTGTTTTACGACTTGTATCAGAAAGTGGGAAGCTAACCGATGGAGAGCTAGCAAATGTTTTCTGAGTGTTGTATGCTCCCTTACCTGAACCTGTTGTTCGGTGGAAATAGGTAATGCCTATTTATACAAGTCGAAGTGAAACGTACTCTGGTCTCATTAATAATTGGAGAACGGTGAGTAAATAGGAGGAGGTGGTAACCGGTAACGCCTGGAATTGATGTTCCATAAAAGAAAGTGTTTCACCATTACTCCTTGTATTTACTAACCGCCTCATCCTTATGAGACTTTCTTATAACAGGCATAGTGTACGCCGCACGCTGTAAACCGCCAAACCAATACCCAATGAGCATCCCCCAGTTTGTGACATGCGTTGATGTCTCGAGTGTTTTCGTGGAAAACGTGTAGCACGTTGTTGTTTTCTGGCAAGTTGAGCTTGGGAGACTTGCCGGCTCGGTGGTGACCCTCGACGGTTGAGATTTGCATCTTAAGAGGAAAGGTAGCCGTTGATTATTGCAACCCTTCGTTTGGTAGCCAGTGGCATGAAAGCTATGGCCTGGTTTAGGCGCGGCCAAAAGTTAGGGTTTTGGCTTTGTTTAGGCGTGATCAAACTAGGGCCAAAGGTTGCCATGCGTTAGCTGGTAACCTTGGACGGCTAAGATCTGCACCTTAGATGAAAAAGTGGTCGTTGATTGTTGCAGGCCTTCGTTTTGGTATCCGCATAGGGATGGCCGGTGTGGCGTGACGCGGCAAGGTGGTTGGTATGCCATTGGCACAAGTGGTATGGTATGCCTTGGCGCGGTTTGGCGTGGCCAAAACTAGGGTTTTGGGCCAAAGGTTACCATGCGTTGGTTGGCAACCTTGGACGGCTAGGATTCGCATTTAGGATGGAAGGGTGGCCGTTGATCGTCGCATGCCTTCGTTTTGGTAGCCGCATAGGGAAGTCTGACATGGTATGGCGCGGCAAGGTGGTTGGCATGCCATTGGCACATGTGGTATGGTATGCTTTGGCGCGGTTTGGCGTGGCCAAAACTAGGGTTTTGGGCCAAAGTTTACCATGCGTTGTTTGGAAACCTTGAACGACTAGGATTTGCATTTAAGATGGAAGGATGGTCGTTGATCGTCGCACACCTTCATTTTGGTATCCGCATAGGGAAGGCCGGCATGGTATGGCGCGGCAAGGTGGTTGGCATGCCATTGGCACGTGTGGCATGGCATGCCTTGGCGCGGTTTGGCGTGGCCAAAACTAGGGTTTTGGGCCAAAGGTTACCATGCGTTGTTTGGCGACCTTGGACGGCTAGGATTTGCATCTAGGATGGAAGGGTGGCCGTTGATCGTCGCACGCCTTCGTTTTGGTAGCCGCAATAGGGAAGGCCGGCATGGTGGGGCCAAGGCAAAAAATGGCGCAGATGGTCTTGGCATAGTGGGGCCAAAGGTTTGGCACGGACGGCTTGGCATGGTGGGGCCAAGGCAAGGTGCGGTTGGCGTGGCCAAAACTAGGGTTTTGGGCCAAAGGTTACCATGCGTTGTGTGGAGACCTTGGACGGCTAGGATTTGCATCTAGGATGGAAGGGTGGCCGTTGACCGTCGCACGCCTTCGTTTTGGTAGCCGCAATAGGGAAGGCCGGCATGGTGGGACCAAGGCAAAAAATGGCGCGGATGGTCTTGGCATAGTGGGGCCTAGGGTTTGGCATGGACGACTTGGCATGGTGGGGCCAAGGCAAGGTGCGGTTGGCTTGGCATGGTGGGGCCAAGGGTTTGGCATGCCATTGGCGCATGGTGCGGCTAGCATAGTTGGGGCCAAGGCAAGGTGTGGTTGGCTTGGCATGGTGGGGCCAAGAGCTTGGCATGCCATTGGCGCATGGTGTGGCTAGCATGGTTGGTATGCCTTGGCGCGGTAGACGTGGCTAGCATGGTTTGCCATTGGCACAGTGGTGCGGTTGGCATGGTTGGCATGCCTTGGCGCGGAGATGTGGCTGGCAAGGTTTGCCATTGGCACAGTGGTGCGGCTGGCATGGTTGGCATGCCTTGGCGCGGAGATGTGGCTGGCATGGTTTGCCATTGGCACAGTGGTGCGGGTGACATGGTTGGCATGCCTTGGCGCGGAGATGTGGCTGGCATGGTTTGCCATTGGCACTGTGGTGCGGCTATCATGGTTGGCATGCCTTGGCGCGGTAGCATGAGAATTAGGGTTTGGCATAGATTATGTCGGTCATGTTAAGGGTTCTGCCGTCGAACATGACACGTGAAAAAAAAGGTACCCTGGTAATTCTTACGTAGGCATGCTGATCGATTCAATAAATGGTCATAGTAACTTCATGTCAGTTGTACAGTTTTACAATTTTAACCCTAAGCTAAAACCCACCATCAACATTTAAGTCCCCTACTTAGCTAGGAACAGGAGCATTGTTGCGAGGTAAGCATAAGATGGTGACGGGCAAGGACAAAAATCGAAATGACAAGTCGTGAAAAGATGGTCAGGAAGGTCCGACTAACCTTTTTCGAGAGGGAAGGAGAGTTCTAGATCCCCGTGTTTTGCGGCCTTGCATAGATTCTATTTGTGGTGTGACCATGAAGTGGTGTGATGAAGATCGTCGGCTTAGTCTGGTTATGCATCATCTTGGCTGGGTTAGGGAAAATCATGACGCTGGCTTAGCGAGTTGTTGGTGTTGGCGCGACAATTCATGGCACGGACGGCTTGGCATGGTGGGGCCAAGGCAATGGCGCGGACGGCTTGGCCTGGTGGGCCAAGGCAAGGTGTGGTTTGGTGAGGCAAAGCATGCGCGGACGGCTTGGCACAGTGGTGATTTGTCTTTGCGGGCCCGATTGCCTCTTTTCCTTACTCGACTCAAATAGGAAGTCCTTTCCTCATTCAAATGTCAAAGTATCACGGCCTCCTGTCTCGTTTGGCTTCATTAGGTTTTTGTTTTTTTGATGAGGGGTTTCGTTTGAGGCATATTTCCCGGTCGTGATGCAATCATGTTCCGCTTATTCAGTTTGTGTTTCTCTTTCTTCCTTTAGGGTTTCCACAGTATTTACGCCGGTGAAGTTGCATCGTCTTCCCATTTTTACAACAAAGATCTCCTCTTGTTGAGTCCACCTCTCTTCATCATGTCGACCAGAAGTGAATCATCCTCGAGCCAGTTAAATTCTCCAGTCAAACGCGTGAGGCCTGACTCTTGAAACAATTCCCATCTGGGTTATTCGAGTCAAGAAGATTATACCGGTATGTTTTTATTGATCAACAGGTGTTTCATTGTTTGCCGATAAATGACAAAAGTTTTCTTCTATGTAGAGATATCCTGTCGGAGCGTGCGTTACCATCATTGATGAAGATGATTTGGTTAACCCTTTTTCCTTCAAGCCCGATCCCACCAACCACTGCAGATCTGGAGAACGCCGACTTAGAAATTTCTTGTCATGAGTATCCCAATGCAGGTTTGTCGTTCGGAACCCGCATGAGGTGTCTTTCTTCTAACTACCGGAACATCGGTGGGTTTCTGTGAATCTCTGAAGTTCAACGTTAGTTGGTTGCGACATCGTCTTGATATTGTGAAAGTCGACAGAGCCGGTATTCTTGCTGGTGTGGTCCCTGCTACGAAAGCTATTCTGGAACAGGAGAAAGCTCTGGCCATGGAGTCACAGAAGGTGGAAGAGTCAATCCGGAACTTGGAGAGTAGGACTGAAAGGTATCAAAACCGGTTAAAGATGATGCTTTCGAGGGATTACAATCTATTGGATGGGCTTTTCTGAGTTATGTGGTTGTGAGATGTTTGGTTTCTTTCTGGGTTTTAAGCATGTTTTTGCTCTCTCACTTTTTTTTTTTCTTCGAGGGATTACTTCTTGGTGATGTCTGGTACGCCCAGAGTGCCATTGGCAATTGCTCATGCCATGTCCGAGGATTATCATGCACTGTCCGACTGAGGATTCGGATCAAAGTTTTGTTGGTGCTTTCATCTTGTCCGTTCCCTTGGGGGTAGTACACGGTGGATAAGACTTGCTTAATTCTGTATTCTTCGAGTAACTCCCGTACTTGCTTATTTGCAAAAGGAGTGCCGTTGTCGGTGATGATATGTTTAGATACGCCAAATCGGCAGATAATGTACTCCTTAATGAATGCCGCGATTGTGGTACCATTCGTCCCTCGTAAGGGTATGGCTTCGACCCATTTGGTGAAATATTCGGTTGTTGTTATTGTGTACTCGTGATGCTTTGAGGACGACGGATTGATCTTTCCAATGATGTCGAGTCCCCAGCTGTGAAAGGGCCACGGACTGCTTATTGAATGCAGGGGATTCAACGATACATGGATAAGGTTTCCGTGAATTTGACATTTTTTGTACCTCTGGATGAAAACACCTGCATCATCCTCCATGGTTGGCCGATAGTATTTCTCGTGTATCTGAAGAAATAATTTCCGTCTTCCTCGATGTTCGCCTTCGTGCATCTCTTTCAACATGATTGGGATTTCTGCTTCGTTCAAACATCGTAGCAAACTTCCTCCAAAGCTTTTACGATATAAGATTCTTTCGTGGAATACGAATCTCTCGGACCTTTTTTTTATCTTGGCTGCATCCTTCTTATTAGTGGAGAGTATGTCGTCGTGAAGGTAACTGATGTATGGCTCCTGCCAGTCCCCAGCGTGACCAATATTGGAAACTTCTAATTGATGTGGCGGCGCTTGACAGTTGGAACAGGTTCTTTGAAGTAACCGAGATTGAGCCTCCATTTCTAGCCAGTAGTAGCCAAGGCGTTGCAAACAGCGATAGAGTGTTACCACTAATGTTTGCCTACAAATCTCATCATGGACGCGGTTGAGTTGTTGTTGTGCTGCTCCCTCTCCAAGACATCTTGACAAGGAACCGTCTGGATTTCGATGATATAATACCCCTCGGAGCATGAAGAAATTTTGTAAGGTTTTGAGACTGACCTTTCCCTGGAAAGTGAGCTGTTAAGTTCTTGGATAATTGGTGTTCTCCAGTTACCAGATTCATCCTCTTCGGTTTGTGAAAGCCATGTTTAAGCCACGGTTCGTCTCTTCACTGTCAGGGTTTCCTCAAAACCTTCAAATTGCATTTTTGATGCTAGCATGGCTAGGCAATCAGCGTGTTGGTTGCCTCTGCGCCCAATATGTGTTATAGTCGCGTCGGCGAAGTAGTTTAACAGTTTTTGTGCCTCGGCTCTGTATGGGGCCAAGGTTACTTCTTTCAGTGCGTATACTCCGTTCACCTGGTTGACAAGTAATTTAGAGTCCCCTCTTATTTCCATACGCGTGGCTCCAGCTCGTTTAGCCAAGGACAGTCCGATGAGAAAGGCTTCATATTCTGCTGAATTATTGGTGTAGGGAAGTCTAGCTTGAAGGAGTGCGAGAATACTTCACCAGCTGGGGATACTAGAACCACACCTGCTCCTCCAGTACCGTTGTTAGGAGTAGCGGAGCCGTCGAAGAATAGTATCTATGTTTCTTCTTGGATGAAAGATATTTTCGGAAAGTCTCTAGGGAGTTCCTCGTGTAGTGCCATGGTATTCTCTCCCGGAAACGCCGCCAGTAAATCCGCAACTTCTTGCCCTTTGTTGTCTCTCGGGGAAGCGCATGTTATGTCCAACTCTAACATTTGGAGGAGCTATTTGGCCGGTCTTCCTATCAGGGCCGGTTTTGAGAGAAGGAAATTCACCGGATCGGACTTAGATATCAGCACCACTTTATTGGATAGTAGGTAATGCCTGAATTTCTGGATGGAGTGGATCAAATCTAAGCACGCCTTTTCTGCTTTGGGATATCTGAGTTCGGCATCTCTTAAAGTTCGACCGAAGTAGTATATGGGATGCTCAATCCCTTCGTCATCTTCTTAGGTGAGGAGAGCTCCGACAGCAGTGTCGCTAAAAGCAGTGTAGAGGTGTAGCGGTCTTCCTTGTATAGGTGACTTCATGACGGCTGGGGAAGATAATGTTTGCTGAATTTTTCGGAACGCTTCCTGTTGTAGTGTGTTCCAGACAAAGCTTGCTCCTTTCTTCATGTAAACGAAGCAACAAGTTTAGCCAATCCTGGTATGAAGCAGTGATAGGTGTTGTAAACACCGTATTTACTATATAGAGTTTATGCTTTCTTTGCTATTTTTCGTGTGAATTATGTATTTTATGTTTGCTTTTAAGTTTTTGGAGTCACCAGAACAAAAGGAGAAGAAATCACCCATTTAAAGCGAAAAAGAGCGAAAAGACCAATTCACATGCGAGAAATTGTTATTTGGAGCGGGCTATAGTGCACGAGAAGGAACAAAACAAGAAGCAAATAGATTGTCGGTTTCCTGAAACCGACAAGCCAAGTCTAAACAGGTGGCCCTTATCCTACCAGCTGGGGTGGATAAATCCAGGTTCCTACAGCATACCTAAATTTCAGAGAAGGAATTCATTCTTCTTCTTTATCGATCTTGGCTATGAGGGCGGCATCACCTGAGTTTCAGAGAGGGATCTGTTGCTGAGGATGTCGAGTTTCAGAAAGGGGTGAGTGATGTTGTTTCGAATTGAAGGGTTTAGATCGAGTTAAAAAGGGCAAAAGAGAGATCGAGAGGACCTTGTTGCTGTTGAAGAACAAAATTCAGAGACGAACAAGGGGCTTGAGATGATGAAAGAATGGTCGTGGTAGTAGATCGAGAAGCCAGTGAAGAACATGAGTTGCTTGTTGTTGATATCTAAGGATTCATTGATGATCTGAGCCGAGAAATTGAAGAGAAATCGTTGCTGTTGGAGATATTTAGTCTGTTGAGAAAAGAAACTGATGGTTGAGATGAAGGGGAAGAATGGTAGGTTATAAAGAAATTGGTGCTACATTTCAAGTGGGTGACTCAGAATTTTTGAGTTAGGTTATAAAGAAATTGGTAAGGGTTTATGGGAAATGGAAGAGGATTGAGGTTGAATTTTGAAATGGGTCTCAGAGATGAAGATTGAGCTCGAAGATCTGTTGAAATTAAGATGTTGTTCTGCTGCTGTTGGTGTTTAATGCAAGTCGCAGGAATTGAGTGTTGGTTGTGTCAGCTACAACAAGAAGATGGTGCTGGTGCTTAAAGTTTGAGCTCTGTTGATGGTGTTGTTGCTGTTATAGAATATTGGTGGTGGTCATGAGGTGATTGTGGGAAGCTGCTGATATTAATGCACTGATGTTGTGGCAACTGAGCTGGAACTGAATTGCAGGTGCTAAGGCTGAGATAGTGAGATGCTGCAATACAGTGCAGGCAAGAAACTACAGCTGTGCTGATGGGCTTGAGGTGATAAGCTGAGAAGTAGCAGCTAGTTATGGAGATTCGAGAAAATTACAGGAGCAGCAAGGTGCAGGTGGAAGCTTGTGTTGGAAAAGGAGTTACAGAGTTGGTGATGGCCTGGTTCTGTTGAGCTGAAGTGTTGCTGGTATTTGGCCTGATGGAGTGATTTAACCAGATGGAAGGGGTTGTCTTAGTGTCCTGTCATGGTTTAGTGTGAGTTGAGCTTGATGGAAGTGGCGAGGCGATGCAGCTGTAATGGGTTATGTGTCTTTGTTTTTGCCATTTTGGCTGTTTCGAGCATGGCGCGAGTTAAATAAGCTACATACAATGGAGTTGAGCCTTGAGATGCTATAGAGATTATTGTGGCACGATGAATGGGTTTTGTGTTGTGCCATGGAATTGTGGTGGTTAGCAAGGCACTGATGTTATGGGAAGTGATGGTGCAATTAAGGCCATTAGTTTTGGCAATGGAGCTGGTGTTGTTGTGTTAAGTTGCAGGTGACCTTGAGCCGACAAAGGGAGTGGCTTTGAGGCCGGATGTGTGTGTTGAGACTTGAGTCTTTTTTGGGGAAGAGTTTGGCTGCTGCTTTGCAGTTACTATGAGAATCGAGTTGAGCTTGTGTGAGCACGGTGGGCGTTGCAGTGTGCTAAAATTTTGCTGTTGCGGAGGTTGAGTCGTAATGGCATTGGTGATGCTTGTGGAGCAACAGTGGTGATGCTATGGAGCAACAGTACAAGGTGATGGAATTGGTGGTGCAAGGAGAAATCGTGAGGAAGTACAGCTAGCCATGAGATTACAGGGTTGGAGTCTGTTAGTTGCTAATGAGAATGGATGAGCTGCTGTTGTCTCAGGTGGTGCAGCTATGGTCTGTGGAATTGGTGGTGATGTGAACTGTGGCATAGCTAAGATGGTGTTTGAACTACATGGAAATGGGGTTGTAGCTAGCTGCAGGCTGCAGCTGTGAAGAAGGTAGGCCATTATGGCTGGAAGAGAAGTAGTGATGCACCATCCTGGTGCAACACAACATTTAGCCCCTACAAAATGGCTTTGGCCTGACAATCAGTTAGGCCCTGATTCAGATGAGTTAGCCCTAACTCAGACCTGACTGGTTCTGACTGGCACTACCTGACTCAGGTCTGACTCTGAGTTGAGTCATCTGATTTGACTCAGTGATCTGGACTGAGTTGACCGAGTTGACTCGTTGACCGGTGATCGGGCGGACTTTTGCCGGTCACCTGAGATGTTTTCCGGCGATTCTTCCGGCCAATTTCCGGCCACAATACCAGATTTCCGGCGACCACTTTTGGGACATATTTTCTACATGGGTTTCTCCCTCTTATGGGCTTGGTGGATTTTCATCTAATGGACTTTGAAGACTAGACCTAATTTTAGAAGTTGGAGAAAAGCTATAAAGGGAAGGTCTTCTACAACATATCATATATATTATTCTTGGAACTTTGGAGAGCCAGTTTTGTTTACGCTTCTAGGGTTTGCTTTTGTTCATCTTCTTCTTTTCAATTATTATTATTATGATGAACTCAAAAGCTATGAGTAGCTAAACACATATTATTGGTTATGGGATAAAAGTTGATTTCTCAACATGCTTTTGATTCAATGAATTAGTTTTGTCTCAGTAATTTATTGTTTGTGATTCACAATTAATAGTGTTATAAAATTTGAAAACTTTTTAGGTTGAGTCCGGAATCAATCCGATTTGCGTTCATATCTAGAGCTATATTAGGGTTTTCAATATGAAAAAGTTGTTTATCCCTGATTCTAAGTAGCATAATTGTGGGTAGTGCTTGTAGTGATATATCCTACTAGTCACAAGTGAATCATAACTTTTGTTAAAACGTTTAGTGCTTTTACACATTCGTTTGCATTGATGAGTCTTATTCCATAAAACTTAGTGCTTATAGGGAGTTAAACTTAATTGTGCTTTTACACTTTAGGTTGCTTTCTAGGAAGAATTCACATATGCATCTTTTAATGTGGTTTGTGATGAAAACAGGGAATTAACGGGTTATACTTGCGATCAAGGTATCCTAGGACTTTTAATAAATACGAGATTAAATTATCAATTCTAATCATTGATGAAAATACATGTTTGTGAATGATACTATCCCGTGACCAATATCTTCTCCTTATTGATTATTCCAACTATTTGCTTTGCTTTATTTTATTTTGACTTTAGTATTTCGTTTAAACAACAAACATCCCCCCCTTGGTTACCTTAGAAACTGAAAATTGCATAAAAACAATTGCCTCTCTGTGGATACGAACTCTTCCTTACTTTGTACTTCATTTAAATTTAGTGAGTAAGAAAGTGAAATTATTTTTGACGGATTGACAACCGATCAAATTTTGGCGCCGTTGCCGGGGAGGCATACGGCTTGTTATTAAGTTTTTAGTTTCTTTTTACAATTTCTGCTTTTATCTTTGTTTTTCGGTTCTTGTCTTGTTTCTCACTTGTTTGGGAGAATTGTTTTCAGGTACCTAATCCCTTGCTTCTAAAGATTGGAATTATCCAAGGTGCGGGATAGCTACTCGAAGAGGCACAATACTCCAACCAAGTCAAGACGCAATAGAAAATCTAGAGTTAAAAGTGGAAGGAGAAGTACAAATAGAAGGAGAACAAGAGGTTCCAATCGTAGAAGAACCACACGTTGAGGAAGAAGAAGCAATGGGTGATGCAAATCGTTCACTCAAGGACTTAGCTTCTCATAGGCTTGATACACAACAGGGGTGTATTCAAACGAACTCTACTTTTGAGATAAAGCCGGGGTTGCTTAGAGAATTACCAAAATTCCATGGCATGGTGAATGAAGATCCAAACAAACATCTTATGGACTTCCACACCATTGTCACGGCTATGCTTCCAGCGAATGTTGAGGCGGATGGTGCAATGTTGAAAGTTTTCCGTTTCTCTTTAATGGATAGTGCTAAGGATTGGTTGTACTATTTACCTCCCGGAAGTGTCACAACATGGAATGGGTTGAAGAAACTCTTTTTGGAGAGATATTTTCCTGCATCAAAGGCTACTCAAATTCTCAAAGAAATTTGTGGGATGAAGCAAAACGTGGGAGAATCCTTATATGAATGTTGGGAACGATACAAGAGATTGGTTGCAAGCTGCCCTCACCACCAATTCAGTGACGCTATGATCATCCAATACTTCTATGAAGGACTCCAATCAAGTGATAGGAATCTTATTGACGCTGCGGGTGGTGGTGCACTAGTTAGCAAGACGGTGGCACAAGCTAGAGAGTTGATTGAAAATATGGCGGCGAACTCCCAACAATTCTTGAGTCGTGGTTCGGATGTGATTCTAAGAAAGGTGAATGAAGTGAGCGAGGTTGAGGAACTTCGTCAACAATTGGGTAACATGTCGGAAATGATGCAACAAGTTGCAGCCGCGGTGATACCAAGTTCCTCTCAAACTTATGAGGACGAGCAAGCTAATGCGATCTTTCCAAATCAACAAAGACGGTATGATCCCTACTCAAACACTTACAATCCGGGATGGAGAGATCACCCCAATTTTAGCTATGCCAACAAGCAAGGAGCGGTTCAACAACCTACCTTCAACTTTTCAAGTGGATTTCAACCTCAACAACAACAATTCCATCCAAGACAACAATTTCAGCAACCACAAGCACAACAATCAATGCAAAATCAAGGTTCCGATATTGATTCAAAGCTTCAAACTATGATGCAAGGTATTTCTACCATGTTTAAAGAGAGTCAACAAGAAACTAAGAGTGCTATCAAGGAGTTGCAAACACAAATGGGCTCCATGGCTATTGAGTTGAACCAATTGAAGGCACAAAATAGTGGGAAACTCCCTTCTCAACCTATTAACCCAAAAGAGGGTGTCAATGTTATTACGTTGAGAAGTGGTACACAACTTGTGCAACCCGAGGTTACTGATTCGGGCAAGGTGGACACACCAAAGGAACCTGTTTTGGAGGAGAAGAATGAGGATTCTCCACAAACTTCTGAGGTACCTATTCCTAACTCTAAAACTCCGGTTTCTACTTATGTTCCTCCTTTACCTTTTCCTCGCAGATTTGCAAGTTCTAAGAAGGCGGAACTAGAAAAGGAGATTTTAGACGTTCTTAAAAAGATCCATGTGAACATACCACTCATTGATGCTATTAAGCAAGTTCCAAAGTATGCAAAGGTGTTGAAGGACTTGTGTACCAACAAACAAAGGCTCAAAGGTAATGAAGTGCTTAGTGTGGGGGAGAATGCCTCGGCAATCTTACAACACAAACTCCCACTTAAGTGCAAGGATCCTGGTAGTTTTGACATTCCCGTCACAATTGGTAACACCACATTTAATAAAGCTATGTTGGACTTAGGTGCATCCGTTAATGTTATGCCTGCGTCAATGTATAATTCACTTGATCTTGGTCCTCTTAAAAAGGCTGAAATTGTATTACAATTAGCCGATCGCTCTAATGTCTACCCAATGGGTATTCTTGAGGATGTTCTTGTGCAGGTTAATCAACTTGTATTTCCAGCTGACTTTTGTGTGTTAGAGATGGATGAAGGTTCACCGGACTCGTCTCTTCCATTGCTACTTGGGCGTCCCTTCATGAAAACGGCGAAAACCATAATTGATGTGGATAAGGGAACGCTAACCATGGAGTTTGATGGAGAAACAATACATTTCAACATTTTCGAGACGATGAGATATCCTAGTGATGTCCACTCTTGTTTCTCCATTGATGTTATGGATACATTGGCACAACAAATGTTTGAATTAAACGGTGATGATGCTTTGGAAACCGTGTTAACTACATCCATGGATAATGGTGTAGAGTGTGGTAATGAAGTCAAGGAAGCCCTTGGTGATCTCAATTCACTACAAGGATGCCCGAAAACTCATAATATCTCTTTTATTTCTTTACCATGCAGTGATGAAAAGCTTGTACCTTCAATTGTTAAATCTCCAAAGTTAGAATTGAAACCTCTTCCCGACCACTTTAAGTACTTGTACTTGGGTGATAATGAAGAGTTACCGGTGATTGTTTCTAATGAGCTTAATGATTTACAGGAGCAAAAACTTCTAAGGGTGCTAAGGAAGTACAAGACGGCCATAGGATGGACAATCGCCGATATCAAGGGTATAAGCCCTGCCGTTTGTATGCACAAAATTCATTTGGAGGATGATGCAAAGCCTACTAGGGAAGCGCAACGTCGTTTGAATCCTCCCATGATGGAAGTTGTGAAAAAGGATATACTCAAGCTTTTGGAAGTGGGTGTTATCTACCCCATATCCGATAGCAAGTGGGTGAGTCCGGTACAAGTAGTACCAAAGAAATCAGGTGTGACAGTGGTGGAGAATGATAAGAATGAACTTGTCCCAACTCGTGTGCAAACCGGTTGGAGGGTTTGTATTGATTATAGAAAATTGAATGCCACTACTAGAAAGGATCATTTTCCATTACCTTTTATTGATCAAATGCTTGAACGTTTAGCTGGACACTCTTATTATTGCTTTCTTGATGGCTATTCAGGTTATAATCAGATTGTGATATATTTGGAGGACCAAGAGAAACCACTTTCACTTGTCCTTTCGGTACTTTTGCTTATAGAAGAATGCCTTTTGGCTTATGCAATGCTCAGCTACCTTTCAAAGGTGTATGGTAAGTATCTTTTCGGAGTATGTTGAAAACATAATCGAAGTGTTCATGGATGACTTTAGTGTCTTTGGTGATTCTTTTGACCTTTGCTTGAACAATTTGTCTCTAATCCTTGAACGATGTGTTGAAACAAATCTTGTGCTAAATTGGGAGAAGTGCCATTTCATGGTAACTCATGGCATAGTTTTAGGCCATATAATATCTTCTAAAGGCTTGGAAGTCGATAAATCTAAGATAGACCTTATTCGTGCTCTAACCCCTCCCACTACGGTGAGGGAGATACGTTCTTTTCTTGGTCATGCAGGTTTTTATCGTAGATTCATAAAGGATTTTTCCAAGATAGCATCACCACTTTGTAACTTATTGCAAAAAGATGTGGTTTTTAATTTTGATGAAAAATGTATGGCGGCATTCAATCGTTTGAAAGAACTTTTGATTTCAGCCCCTATCATTAAACCACCGGATTGGAGCAAGCCCTTTGAGCTTATGTGTGATGCTAGTGATTATGCGGTTGGTGCGGTGCTTGGGAAACGTGTGGGGAAGCTTCCTCATGCTATTTATTATGCTTCTAGAACGTTAAATGAGGCTCAACAAAACTACACAACCACTGAAAAAGAGTTATTAGCCATTGTTTTTGCTTTAGAAAAGTTTCGCTCTTATCTAATTGGTACAAAAGTTGTTGTCTTTTCTGATCATGCAGCACTTAGATACTTGCTTACAAAGAAAGAGGCGAAACCGAGGCTCATACGATGGATTTTACTCTTGCAAGAGTTTGATATTGAAATCAAAGACAAGAAAGGAATTGAGAACACCATTGCGGATCACTTGAGCCGACTTGTTGTGGACAAGGAGACTATCCCCGTTGCGTGAAAGTTTCCGGATGAGCAACTATTCTCAATTGCCTTTGGAGAACCATGGTATGTCGATATTGTCAATTACTTAGTTTCTAAACAAATCCCAAAGAACTTGTCTCGTGCTGAGAGGGACAAACTTAAGAGGTTAGGGAACCAATACATATGGGATGATCCTTACTTATGGAAACATGGTAGTGACCAAGTAATACGAAGGTGCGTTCCCGAATCTGAATTTAATTCTATCTTGTCTTTTTGTCACTCTTATGCTTGCGGAGGACATTTTGGGAGTAAGAGAACCGCGCACAAGGTACTTGAAAGTGGTTTTTATTGGCCAACTTTGTTTAAGGATGCACACATATTTTGTACAACTTGTGATAGGTGCCAAAGAACCGGCAATCTAGGTGTCCGAAATCAAATGCCACAAACATTTATTCAATTTATTGAAGTTTTTGATGTATGGGGTATTGATTTTATGGGGCCTTTTGTCAACTCCCATGGGAATTTTTATATCTTACTTGCGGTTGATTATGTCTCGAAATGGGTGGAAGCTAAGGCCACCCCTACTAATGATTCTAAAGTGGTTTTGATTTTGTGCAAGCTAATATTTTTGCAAGGTTTGGAATTCCAAGAGCCATAATTAGCGATGGGGGTTCTCATTTCAAAAACAAGATTTTACAAAGCTTGTTGTCGAAGTACAATGTGTCGCACAAGATTGCAACACCTTATCATCCCCAAACCAATGGACAAGCCGAGGTGTCTAATCGGGAGGTGAAATCCATTCTAGAAAAGACGGTGAATCCAACAAGGAAAGATTGGAGCATGCGACTTAATGATGCTTTGTGGGCGTATAGAACCGCATGTAAAACACATATTGGGATGTCTCCTTTTAGGCTTGTGTATGGTAAACCTTGTCATTTACCCGTTGAAATTGAGCATAAGGCGTTTTGGGCTATTAAGCAATGCAACATGGAGATGGATGGGGCTAGAAAGCAAAGGAAGTTACAACTCCAAGAGCTAGAGGAGCTCCGCAATGATGCATTTGAAAGTTCACGGATTTACAAAGAAAAGACGAAAGCATTTCATGATAACATGATTTCTAGGAAACAATTTTGCATTGGGCAGAAAGTGCTTTTGTTTAATTCTCGCTTGCATTTATTTAGGGTAAATTAAGGTCACGATGGATTGGACCTTTTATTGTTACTAATGTGTTTTCTCATGGTGCGGTGGAAATTCGTAGCATAGCTACGGGAAAGAACTTAAAGTTAATGGGAACCGGTTGAAACCATATTATGAGAATTTAACTTCGAAGTGATGGAAGGATTTAACTTTGTGGATGTACTCCATCCGGAGGAGTCATAAAAGCAAGGAGATAGTCGGGTGACGACTTTAAACCAAGCGCTAATTGGGAGGCAACCCAAAGGATGAGTATTTCTTGTCTTGTATTTATTTCTTGTCTTGTTTTTAGTTTTCTTGTCTTTTTTTTTGCTGATTTCTTGTTAGAATTTCCCACCTTGACTTACTTTGGACGATTCAATTACATTGAGGACAATGTAAAGTTTAAGTGTGGGGGAGTGGTTAAGCATTTGCGTTGTAAATTTTTGCAAATTTTTCAACTTTTGTGAAAACTAGTGAATAAGAAAACTCCAACTTATGGTTAGTTTAGAGTCACATAGTATACATGTCGCTAAGATTACATCGAGAATCTCATAATAGTAACTGAACTTAGAGATGACAGAGAACATGATCGGGTTTCTTAATTGTATGAGAGTTAAAGTTGGATTTAACCATGCCAGTGGCAAATAAGGTGCAGACTGAAATTCGGTATTAGAGTAGTGGTCCCCTATAGTGGAGACTACCCAAGTTACATAATGTGAGGCACCAACCTTCAATTCTTTGAACCTGTCTAAATTTGTGCTTTTTGAGTGTGTGTCACCGTACGTAAATTCGGGCAGAATGGTGAGCTGCCCAACCTCCCACCATAGAAGCACTATTTTGATCTCTTGAGTGCTATTTTTATCAACCATGTTGGTGACATCGAATTGCTAACTTACATACCACTTGTAATCTTGTTCGCAGATTAGCACCATCCACCTTATCTCTCTACACCAACAGTCCATAGAAACACCATCATCATCAACAAGAGGAGCATCACAAATTTGAAGGAAAGTTGAACACGTTCATGGTTTACAAGCAACGGTACAAAATTGAGCAGATTTTAGATTCAAGTAAAGCAACAAAACAAGGGGCATAATTTTTATAAGTTGAAGACTATAGTACATGAGTGAAAATTATCAAGGATGAGAGTTCGAGAAGTTTATGATATCAAGACATATAAGTTGTGAAGAATCAAGCGGTAAAGTACTTACACCATGGCATTATATTTACATTTTTATTTTTTATTTTATTTGTATTTTACTTTCTCTTGTCTCAAAAAAAAAAAAAATTGAAAAAAAAAAGAGACAAGAGAAAAATGTTTAGGTTTGTTAATAGTTTTATTTTTATTTTTATTTTTGTATTTGTTTTATTTCTTATCTCAAAAAAAAAATAAAAAAATATATAAAAAATTTATTTTGGGTTTGTATAGTTTGTTTTTAGTTTTGTATTCTTTCAATAAAGCCAAGGGAAAGAAGGAATATCTATAATGAAGTTTCAAGCGACAAGGAATTTGAGGGAAAGAATCACATTGTCAAGATTCTACAAAGTTCAAGAGTTATCATAAAGAGTTGAAGACCGAAGACGAAGATGAAGACACCGATAGAAGACCGAAGACGTTTCTATGGATGTTGTGAGAGTGGTGCTAGCTGCACGCCGAACGGGTATGAGGTAAGTAAGCATATTCCCACCTTCGTTAAATGGTTGATTTCCTTTCGAAGAGATCGTCAGAAAAATGGGTTTTCAAAATTTTTATAAAAGATGTGGGTTTTCAAAATATTTCAGAGGGTTATGCCTTCCTACCATTCAACGTGTCGCAGGATTCTCTCTTCATTCCAACCTGGACACATGTGTGACCCCTAAAGAGCTGTTTATTATTGAGCGCAATTTCATAAAACCCTTTTCTTGTGAGGCGAGTCGAGACTTTCGATCACTCCGAACCCGAATTTCTTTCGATAAGGGATGATTATTCTCTCTCAACTTTTAAGGATGAGATTGTGTTCATTTATGTGTCTAACTTCTTATGACTAGTGTGCAGAATTTCTATGTCTTCTTAGCGCTTGGATGCTATCATTACGGAGAACTAGTAAGTTGGGAAACTAGGTTTTGTGGGTATATCTCTAGTAAACCCTCACGAGACTATAACTCGTCCACTAGGGACACCTAGGGGTTTAAAGGCTTGTTATTTATGCTAAAAGTGACCGTAGCCTCGACGACACGGAGTTGTTGTATTTTTATTTTTTGTTTTGTTTTGTTTGCTCGAGGACAAGCAAAGTCTAACTGTGGGGGAATCTGATAGGTGTAGAATACACCGTAATTACTATCTAGTAGTTACGCTTTCTTTGCTATTTTTCGTGTGAATTATGTATTTTATGTTTGCTTTTGAGTTTTATAGGTGCAATGGAGTCACCAGAACAAAAGGAGAAGAAATCACCCATTTAAAGCAAAAAAGAGCGAAAAGACCAATTCACATGCGAGAAATTGTTATTTGGAGCGGGCTATAGTGCACGAGAAGGAACAAAAGAAGAAGCAAATAGATTGTCGGTTTCCTGAAACCGACAAGCCAAGTCTAAACAGGTGGCCCTTATCCTACCAGCTGGGGTGGATAAATCTAGGTTCCTACAGCATACCTAAATTTTAGAGAAGGAATTCATTCTTCTTCTTTATCGATCTTGGCTGTGACGACGGCATCACCTGAGTTTCAGAGAGGGATCTGTTGCTGAGGATGTCGAGTTTCAGAAAGGGGTGAGTGATGTTGTTTCGAATTGAAGGGTTTAGATCGAGTTAAAAAGGGCAAAAGAGAGATCGAGAGGACCTTGTTGCTGTTGAAGAACAAAATTCAGAGACGAACAAGGGGCTTGAGATGATGAAAGAATGGTCGTGGTAGTAGATCGAGAAGCCAGTGAAGAACATGAGTTGCTTGTTGTTGATATCTAGGGATTCATTGATGATCTGAGCCGAGAAATTGAAGAGAAATCGTTGATGTTGGAGATATTTAGTCTGTTGAGAAAAGAAACTGATGGTTGAGATGAAGGGGAAGAATGGTAGGTTATAAAGAAATTGGTGCTACATTTCAAGTGGGTGACTCAGAATTTTTGAGTTAGGTTATAAAGAAATTGGTAAGGGTTTATGGGAAATGGAAGAGGATTGAGGTTGAATTTTGAAATGGGTCTCAGAGATGAAGATTGAGCTCGAAGATCTGTTGAAATTAAGATGTTGTTCTGCTGCTGTTGGTGTTTAATGCAAGTCCCAGGAATTGAGTGTTGGTTGTGTCAGCTACAACAAGAAGATGGTGCTGGTGCTTAAAGTTTGAGCTATGTTGATGGTGTTGTTCTTTATTCTGAGAATATTGGTGGTGGTCATGAGGTGATTGTGGGAAGCTCTTTGCTATGAATGCACCGATGTTGTGGCAACCGAGTTGGAACCCAGAATTGCAGTGCTAAGGTGAGATAGTGAGATGCCGCAATCTGATGCAGGCAAGAAACTACAATTTGTCTTTGATGGGCTTGAGGTGATAAGGTCGAGAAGTAGTAGCTAGTTATGGAGATTCGAGAAAATTGCGGGAGCAAAGCAAGGTGCAGGTGGAAGCTTGTGTTGGAAAAGGAGTTACAGAGTTGGTGATGGCCTGGTTTTGTTGAGCTGAAGTGTTCTTTGGTATTTGGCCGATGGAAGTGATTTAACCGGATGGCGGGGTTGTCTTAGTGTCTGTCATGGTTTAGTGTGAGTGAGCTTGATGGAAGTGGCGAGGCGATGTATTTTGTAATGGGTTATGTGTGTTGTTTCGCCATTTTGGCCTCGAGTGAGTTAAATAAGCTACATACAATGGAGTTGAGCCTTGAGATGCTATAGAGATTATTGTGGCACGATGAATGGGTTTTGTTTTGTGCCATGGAATTGTGGTGGTTAGCAAGGCACTGATGTTATGGGAAGTGATGGAGCAATTACAGGCAATGGAGATGGTGTTGGCTGTGTTAAGTTGCAGGTGACCTTGAGCTGACAAGGGAGTGGACTGTGTGTGTTGAGACTTGAGTCTGCCGTAGAATTGCAGCTGTGCAAGGCTGTTGCAGGTTGAGTCAGGTAATGGCATTGGTGATGCTGTGGAGCAGCAGGTACAAGGTGATGGAATTGGTGGTGCAAGGAGCAATCGCAGGGAAGTACAGCTAGCCATGAGATTACAGGGTTGGAGTCTGTTAGTTGCTAATGAGAATGGATGAGCTGCTGTTGTCTCAGGTGGTGCAACTATGGTCTGTGGAATTGGTGGTGATGTGAACTGTGGCATAGCTAAGATGGTGTTTGAACTACATGGAAATGGGGTTGTAGCTAGCTGCAGCTATGAAGAAGGTAGGCCATTATGGCTGGAAGAGAAGTAGTGATGCACCATCCTGGTGCAACACAACATTTAGCCCCTGCAAAATGGCTTTGGCCTGACAATCAGTTAGGCCCTGATTCAGATGAGTTAGCTCTAACTCAGACCTGACTGGTTCTGACTGGCACTACCTGACTCAGGTCTGACTCTGAGTTGAGTCATCTGATTTGACTCAGTGATCTGGACTGAGTTGACCGAGTTGACTCGCCGAGTTGACTCGTTGACCGGTGACCGGCCGGACTTTGCCGGTCACCTGAGATGTTTTCCGGCGACTCTTCCCGCCAATTTCCGGCCACAATACCATATTTTCGGCGACCACTTTTGGGACATATTTTCTACATGGGTTTCTCCCTCTTATGGGCTTGGTGGATTTTCATCTAATGGACTTTGAAGACTAGACCTAATTTTAGAAGTTGGAGAAAAGCTATAAAGGGAAGGTCTTCTACAACATATCAAATATCTTATTCTTGGAATTTTGGGAGAGCCGGTTTTGTTTACGCTTCTAGGGTTTGCTTTTGTTCATCTTCTTCTTCTTTTCAATTAATATTATTATGATGAACGCCATAGCTATGAGTAGCTAAACATATTATTGGTGATGGGATAAAAGTTGATTTCTCAACATGTTTTTGAATCTATGAATTAGTTTTGTCTCAATATTTTATTGTTTGTGATTCACAATTAATAGTGTTATAAGATTTGAAAACTTGTTAGGTTGAGTCGGAATCAATCCGATTTGCATTCATCTCTAGAGCTATATTAGGGTTTTCAATACGAAAAAGTTGTTTATCCCCGATTCTAAGTAGCATAATTGTGGGTAGTGCTTGTAGTGATATATCCTACTAGTCACAAGTGAATCATAACTTTTGTTAAAACGATTAGTGCTTTTACACATTCGTTTGCATTGATTAGTCTTATTCCATAAAACTTATTGCTTTAGGGAGTTAAACTTAATTGTGCTTTTACACTTTAGGTTGCTTTCTAGGAAGAATTCACATATGCATCTTTTAATGTGGTTTGTGATGAAATCGGGGAATTAACGGGTTATTCTTGCGATCAAGGTATCCTAGAACTATTAGTAAAATAAGAGATTAAAATATCAATTTTAATCATTGATGAAAATACATGTTTGTGAATGATACTATCCCGTGACCAATATCTTCTCCTTATTGATTATTCCAACTATTTGCTTTGCTTTATTTTATTTTGACTTTAGTATTTCGTTTAAACAACAAACATCCCCCCCTTGGTTACCTTAGAAACTGAAAATTGCATAACAACAATTGCCTCTCTGTGGATACGAACTCTTCCTTACTTTGTACTTCATTTAAATTTAGTGAGTAAGAAAGTGAAATTATTTTTGACGGATTTACAACTGACCAAGCAGCGAATGTAGTTTATTTTACCCATGAAACTCTGGAGTTCTTTTACGGTTTGCGGTGGTGGCATCGTGAGGATGGCTTGTGTTTTGACTGGGTCAACTTTAATTCCCTCGGCAGTCACCTGGAAACCTAGGAAATTGCTCGAAGAGACACAAAAGGCACACTTCAATGGATTCATCTTCAGTTTGTACTCGCGACATCTTTCGAACACCTACCGCAGAATTCCTGTATGGGCTGCCCGAGTTTTTGACTTGACCACTATGTCATCTACATAATCTTCGACTTGCTTGTGCATCATATCGTGAAAAATGGTGGTCATGGCGTGTTGGTATGTGGCGCCAGCATTTTTCAAACCAAAGGGCATCACAGTGTAGTAAAAGTTTCCAAGAGGAGTTCGAAAAGCCGTCTTACTTGCGTCATGTTCGTACATCTTTATTTGGTTGTAGCCGCTGTATCCATCCATGAAAGAGAACATACCATGTCCACTGGTGGCGTCTACTAGCATGTCAATATTGGGGAGCGGAAAGTCATCTTTAGGGCAACATTTGTTCAAATCTCTAAAATCGACACAACACCTGATCTGGCCATTCTTCTTTTTTACCGGAACAACGTTGGCCAACCAAGTAGGGTGGTGAATCGGTTTGATGAAACCAGCCGCTAGTAGCTTTTGAATCTCTACCTTAATATTTTCTTCTGCATGGTGCCGGAATTATCTCGGGGTTTGCTTGACCGGTTTGGATCCGGGTATTATGTGTAATTGATGAGTGACCAGACTTTCGTCCAAGCCGGGAATTTCCTCGTATGTCCATGCGAATACGTCTTGATATTCCTTGAGGAGGTCTACCAGCTTTACACGTTCATCTGCGCACAGAGTCGAGCTTATCGAGATGGGTTGCGGAGATTCTTCACTCCCGACATTAACAACCTCAAGTTCGTCCATGGTAGATTTGGTCCCGTCTTGTAGCTGTCGTGGTGCATCAGGTACTTCCTCCTACGGCTCGTTACTACGTTGGCGTTCCATTGGGCGGAGAGACGTGTGGTAGTCTCCCTATTAATTGCTAACAATGCGCTGATATACGGTTTCCCTTTTTCATCATGACCCATAATAAAAGCCCGTCCTCGCTTGGTATGGGTGTAAGCCGAACCCCAGTTCGGCGGGTGGAGGCTGGTGTGTCTTTCTTTCGAAGGGGTGATATGAGACCGGGTTTCTCCGCGAAGCGGTGCAAGACTACCACTTTCTTCAATGGACATCCACTTTGGCATTGGAGTGTGGTGAGTCTTGTTGGCTATGGCCTACGGGTCCTTTCTTGGCTCAAAAATCTCCATGCCACAGATCGGAGCATAGGGAGATAATGATACAGCGATGCGAACGACTTCTCCCAACATGGTTTTCAAGCACTGGTGATACGTCGAAGGGATGATTCTGTTGTCGTGGAGCCATGGTCTTCCCAGTATCATGTGGTAATCTGGATCCTTTTCGATTACCTCGAACCTTACTTTTGACTGGATGGGTCCTATTGATAGATTCAGGTTGACGTACCCATATGTGCTGGTTTGGTTGCCTTCAAAATCATTCATTGTAGTGGACTGTCGCATGACTTCGTTCGGACTTACCCTGGCCGTTCTGAGTGTCCTGAGGGTAACAACATTGGAGGATGCTCCCGTGTCGATGAGAGCCCTTTTGAATTCCACGTCCTTGATACGGGCCGTGACGTCTAGGGCCCGATTATGGCCTTCCTCTGCCATCATGACGTCGTCGGTAAGCGTGATATTGTTGATGGACATCTCTGGCATTCTTGATGTTTCCAAGCGTGAAGGAGTCAAGGACGCGCTTAATGCTATTCGATTGATGGCAGTGAACGTCTCCATCCGTTGATCTTTTGAAAGATGTAAGAGTTCACATAAATTTTCCACCAGTGAGGCCGCTTCCTGGCCTAATGGTTTCTGATTAGTAGTGAAACTGTTAACTTGGGAGTGATCGTTTGGGATGTTAGTTCCCAGTCCTGGAGTTTCCGGGGGAAGTGAACCGTTCAACTCTGTCGTTAAGTTGATGAGGAAGTTCAGTATGATGTTAATCGCATCTTTCATCAGACCCATGTTCTTGGTGTGTCTCCTGTATCCGCACCAAGTCAGTCAGTCTTGGAATTCCTTCGTCGATTGTGTTGTTGGGCATTGCTTTGGGGAAGGAAACATTGCCGTTCGCCTGAGTGGAACTTGAGGACACAGATTCAGCCCTAAAACCGATCATCCTCCTGAGTTAGAGAAACGTATTCTGAAATTGATATTGGGACCGAGAGATTGACCTCCCACTGTGGTCGCCAATTGTTTGAGGGTGAAAACGATTTCTGTTGATTTTGGTAATTTCCGGAGTGTGGGTGAGAAACGAATTCAAACCCTAAATAATGTACTGCAAGGGAGTACTTTAGATTCGAGAGATCAATCTGTACAAATCCGGCCTAAACCAAGAAATGGCCGTTCCAGACTTGCTTCGGTCACAAAGCGAATGAGAAGGGTTGGTTTTGGGGAGGGAAGCGAAGAAAGTGTTGAGACCAGACTAGTTGATTCTGGAAGAGTAGTTGTTTTACGACTTGTATCAGAAAGTGGGAAGCTAACCGATGGAGAGCTAGCAAATGTTTTCTGAGTGTTGTATGCTCCCTTACCTGAACCTGTTGTTCGGTGGAAATAGGTAATGCCTATTTATACAAGTCGAAGTGAAACTTACTCTGGTCTCATTAAGAAATGTAAAACGAGTGAGTAAATGGGAGGAGGTGGTAACCGATAACGCCTGGAATTGATGTTCCATAAACAAAGCGTTTCACCATTACTCCATGTATTTACTAACCGCCTCATCCTTATGAACGGGCGTAGTGTACGCCACACGCTGTAAACCGCCAAACCAATACCCAATGAGCATCCCCCAGTTTGTGACATGCGTTGATGTCTCAAGTGTTTTTGTGGAAAACGTATAGCACGTTGTTGTTATCTGGCAAGTTGAGCTTGGGAGACTTGCCGTCTCGGTGGTGACCCTCGACGGTCGAGATTTTGCATCTTAAGAGGAAAGGTAGCCGTTGATTATTGTAACCCTTCGTTTGGTAGCCAGTGGCATGAAAGCATGATCAATATGGCTTTATTATGGCCTGGTTTAGGCGCGTCCAAAAGTTAGGGCTTTGGCTTTGTTTAGGCGTGATCAAACTAGGGCCAAAGGTTACCATGCGTTAGCTGGTAACCTTGGACGGCTAAGATCCGCACCTTAGATGAAAAAGTGGTCGTTGATTGTTGCAGGCCTTCGTTTTGGTAGCCGCATAGGGAAGGCCGGTGTGGCGTGACGCGGCAAGGTGGTTGGTATGCCATTGGCACACGTGGCATGGTATGCCTTGGCGCGGTTTGCGTGGCCAAAACTAGGGTTTTGGGCCAAAGGATACCATGTGTTGTTTGGCAACCTTGGACGGCTAGAATTCGCATCTAGGATGGAAGGGTGGCCGTTGATCGTCGCATGCCTTCGTTTTGGTAGCCGCATAGGGAAGGCTGACATGGTATGGCGCGGCAAGGTGGTTGGCATGCCATTGGCACATGTGGTATGGTATGCTTTGGCGCAGTTTGGCGTGGCCAAAACTAGGGTTTTGGGCCAAAGGTTACCATGAGTTGTTTGCGACCTTGGATGACTAGGATTTGCATTTAGGATGGAATGGTGGCCGTTGATCGTCGCACGCCTTCGTTTTGGTAGCCGCATAGGGAAGGCCGACATGGTATGGCGCGGCAAGGTGGTTGACATGCCATTGGCACGTGTGGCATGGCATGCCTTGGCGCGGCTTGGCGTGGCCAAAACTTGGGTTTTGGGCCAAAGTTTACCATGCGTTGTTTGGCGACCTTGGACGACTAGGATTTGCATCTAGGATGGAAGGGTGGCCGTTGATCGTCGCACGCCTTCGTTTTGGTAGCCGCAATAGGGAAGGCCGGCATGGTGGGGCCAAGGCAAAAAATGGCGCGGATGGTCTTGGCATAGTGGGGCCAAGGGTTTGGCATAGACGGCTTGGCATGGTGGGGCCAAGGCAAGGTGCGGTTGGCATGGTCAAAACTAGGGTTTTGGGACAAAGGTTACCATGCGTTGTTTGGCAACCTTGGACGGCTAGGATTTGCATCTAGGATGGAAGGGTGGCCGTTGATCGTCACACGCCTTCATTTTGGTAGCCACAATAGGTAAGGCCAGTATGGCTAGGCCAAGGAAAAAAATGGCACGGATGGTCTTGGCATAGTGGGGCCAAGGGTTTGTCACGGACGGCTTGGCATGGTGGGGCCAAGGCAAGGTGCGGTTGGCGTGGCTAAAACTAGGGTTTTGGGCCAAAGGTTACCATGCGTTGTTTGGCGAACTTGGACGGCTAGGATTTGCATCTAGGATGGAAGGGTGGTCGTTGATCGTCGCACGCCTTCGTTTTGGTAGCAGTAATAGGGAAGGCCGGCATGGTAAGGCCAATGCAAAAAATGGTGCGGATGGTCTTGGCATACTGGGGCCAAGGGTTTGGCATGGACGACTTGGCATGGTGGGGCCAAGGCAAGGTGCGGTTGGCTTGGCATGGTGGGGCCAAGGGTTTGGCATGCCATTGGCGCATGGTGCGGCTAGCATGGTTGGGGCCAAGGCAAGGTGCGGTTGGCTTGGCATGGTGGGGCCAAGAGCTTGGCATGCCATTGGCGCATGGTGTGATTAGCATGGTTGGCATGCCTTGGCGCGGTAGACGTGGCTAGCATGGTTTGCCATTGGTACAGTGGTGCGGTTGGCATGGTTGGCATGCCTTGGCGCGGAGATGTGGCTGGCATGGTTTGCCATTGGCACAGTGGTGCGGCTGGCATGGTTGGCATGCCTTGGCGCGGAGATGTGGCTGGCATGGTTTGCCATTGGCACAGTGGTGCGGGTGACATGGTTGGTATGCCTTGGCGCGGAGATGTGGCTGGCATGGTTTGCCATTGACACAGTGATGCGGCTGGCATGGTTGGCATGCCTTGGTGCGGTAGCATGAGAATTAGGGTTTGGCATAGATGATGTCGGTCATGTTAAGGGTTCTGCTGGGAACATGGCACGTGAAAAAAAAGGTATCCTGGTAATTCTTACGTAGGCATGCTGATCGTTTCAATAAATGGTCACAGTGACGTCATGTCAGTTGTACAGTTTTACGATTTTAACCCTAAGCTAAAACCCACCATCAACATCAGGTTATGAAAAATCGTCCACCAAGTTTGAAAACATTGACGACTCCAATCTGCAGTTATGAAAAATCGTTCATCAAGTTTGAAAAAGATGACGACTCCATCTTTTAGGTCATCTAGAGTCGTTAACTCAATATATTTAGGACTCAACGACTAAAAAAACTTTTACTCTCTGTAGCTTTCACTCTAAGGGTCGTTAGTTTAACATTACTATAAACGCACGACCCTTTCATATTAAATGAGAGTCGTTGTTCCATACGTCTCTAATATTGACGACTCATACTTTTTTTTTTTTTAATAATTTCTGATTTCATAGCAACATTTCATTGAATCCTAAAAGTCATGCATCTTTCATAGGGTTAAATACAATACATGATAACGATGCACTTCTACACTCAATCATAAGCATGTAATTATACATGGTTCCATTGAAGATAAAGTAGCGATCGTGTAACTCAAACTTTTTCCCACGAAGTTCCTCGTAGTATCCATACGCCTTCTTCATCTGAAAACGCAAACGCAAACATACTTTTTCTTCTTCATCGCTTGGAGTTGTAGATATAACAGCAGATGATGAAGACGACGATATAGAGGAATCAGCACATGGTTCTCTGGGTTGGCGGTGTTGATGGTGGATTTTTGTTTAAGGTTAAATTTGTAAAAAACTGAAACAATCATGCGCTGACATCTTGTAAAAGATAAAGCCATTTATAAGTGTTGGATACTCCCTCACTTATATCACCAAGAATGGAGCATGTAGCAACAATCCCGTTCTGTGAATACATGAAATTCCTCCAGGTTGGAGCATGTAGCAACAATCCCTTCCTGTGAATTTCATATCAGCCTTGTATTTCCAGTACTCATTATCAGTGTGGCATGACGACTGAGTGTTACTCTTACAGAATAACACGAACCTCCAAGCACTATAATGAAACCATGTACGAAATACCCGTACAGGCTAATTCTCGGTGTGTTATACTAGCCCGAGCCCTCTCGGTGTTATACTAGCCCGATTGAGCCCCTCTCGGTGTGTTATACTAGCCCGATTGAGCATCCGGACTGACCGTATCAGTCCGGATATGATCTGATCGCAGTCATCCAACTCCATAAGCATGATTGGATGACCCCGGATCAATTCCATCATCCCCAAGCAGGTATGGAATACCCACGGCCGACCCCGCATGGTCGGCCATTGGCCTTTGCTTGCCAAAAGATACCAAGCATTATGGACGGAAAACCCTAAATAAAGGTTTGCGGCATATTACATGTGTCGCAAAACAGTCTCAACCATCCATCTTCGCAGGTATAGATGGAGGGTGTAGATGTAGACTTAAAGGGCCCAGAGCATGTCAACACGATCACCGTGGGACCGCTTACACACTTGACCAATCGGTCAAGACCAACAATGTTTGGCCGTGACAAAATCATCACCCAAACAAGGAGTGGCGCACGGACTTTTGAAAGCCAAAATTAGGGTTTCAAATCATCACGCGCGTCCATCTTCTCCGGCACGAATGGAGGGTCACAGATTAGATTAAGCAAGGGACGGACATACCAGCATGACCACCATGGGCTCATCTACCTCCTCATGCGATCGGCCAAGGCATACCATGCCCGGCTAATCCAAAACGCCCGCCCAAACATGCGTGGTTACACTTCCCAAATTGCAAACTGATCTCGACCACTCAACTTCACCGGATAATTTGAATGGCTTAGATCACGTTTTCATGGGATAGTCAGGTATAGGCATGATCACCGGCCTGCCATCTTCCCGTCAAACCCATCGACCAAGACCGACCAAGATGTGTCGTCTTGAAACGCGTGCCCAAACTAGGGATCTCGCGCGGTTTCCAACTCCTTTGCGGCAACGGTTTACGCATGAGGCCGATCTCAACCACTCAACTTTAGGTTAAATTGAGTGGCCTAGATCGCACCTTCATGGGACGGTAAGACATGGACGTGTACACCAAAGCATGCCATCTACATACACGTCCGGTCGGTCCTCTCCAAAATTCTTCCATTACTTGGTTTCGACCAAGTGAAGAGTCATGCTTGCGCTCCTCTTCAAAAAAAAAACCTAATATTCATTAACTGGTCGCAGATGAGTGTCTCAAAGATCACTCATCCGTCCAACTTCACCGACTTGGTTATACAACCACAGTCGAAGTTATTTGGTTAGTGAGGCGTCATTACCCATCACTTTACCACACCATAATGCGATACTGCATAAAATACACATGATACTTCACAAGTATCGACTTTACGAATAACACAGTTATTCAATTCAAGATTACATGCTATCTTTCGTGGATCCACGATCCACACATTCGGACATCAATCATGTCACAAGGCGGGGGATACATGGGGTATTGGTCGGCGGTTTACGGCGTGCGGCGTGCAACGCGCCATCACAAGAACGTGTTAGGAAGTCATGGACGGTTAGAGATGAACAGGAGAAGTGGGCAAGACTGGTCGACGCACAACTCCACTACTCCATCACTCCACTTCCTCCACTTCCCACGAGAGACGTGAATGAGGCTCAATGACTTGTATAAATAGGTTCTCCGCCCTATTTTAAACAACACAAGTCCAGACGAGACAGAAAAAACCAAGTGTTAATACAAAAACGTATTCAAACACCCAGAGCTTGCTTGCATCAACCGCAAGCCTGCTCACCTTTACCTTACAAGTCATAAGCAAGCCAACACCTTCACAATCTCAACACCTTCTTCGCTTACCTCCCTAAGATCAACCCCATCTCCTTCACTTTGTGACCGAAACAAGTCCTGGAACGGCCATTTCTTGGTTTAGGCCGGACTTGCACTGAGATTGATCTCTCGAATCTACAAGCACTCACCGCGCGAGTGCATTTTTTAAGGTTTAAATTCATTCCTCATACACACCCCAAATTAACAAATTCTACAGGAGTAGTTTTCACCCATAAACAATTGGCGACCATAGTGGGAGATTGATCTATCGGTTGCAAAAATTGAATTCTCAATCCTTGATTTTCATCCCGCGATGTATCCTCACTCGGAGACCACAGGCGGTTCAGATATCATGGGAAGCATAGCTGGAATGTTGGAGGATGTCTTGGCAAATCAAGCCGGTATCACCAGAAGGCAGAGCGAGACGTTTCGCCTTTTGAATGATATAGAAGCACAACTACAAGAAGGGTCGATAGACGTCAATTCAGATAGTGCAAGAAACGTTGAATCCTCAGCCAGGAGTCACACCTTTACAAGTGGAGAAGCAAAGAGAGCACGCGATCGAAAATGAATCAAGAAAGATGGACAACACGGTCCAGACGGGGGAAAAGACTTGTCGGAGTACTACAATGTCTCGCGGATAAAGAAAGGGAGCACTGCAGCCTATGGAGCCTGCTAGAGGATTTATATCTCAAAACTCTTCTTTGAAGCCCGAAAGACTGTCCAATCCGCGTCGACTTTTCAACCGATCGAAGAAACGCTTGAGGAAGGAGAAATCAATCGGGAAATACCGAATACGAGAGGATGGGAGCGTTCAATCCGATCACTCAGCGGTGACATCACGACACCTTCCACATCCCTTTACCTAGGCGAGCGATCCATGCAGATATGATGGCACTCGCAAATCTTCCAACTTCATCTCCTGTTCCACGTCAAAGCCACGAGAGGCGTTACAACGCCCACCGACGGGAAAAGTCGGACACAACGTACTTACATTTCCCCTTCCCGATGAAGAAGATTCTGGAGACCGGAGGCGTGGAGTACGAAATAGAGAAGTGGGGCTACCCCGTATGGCTTCCGCCCATCGATCAAGAAGTGATGGACCCGAGGTCTTGTCATTACCACCGGTTCCTTCATCACCCCACCGGTGAATGCAACGCTTTGAAGCGCATTGTTCGGGAAGAAGCTTGGTCCAGATCGATAACTCTGATAAATTGGTGCGGAGGATTTTCTTAGAAAGGCAACTCCGGTTCGATACAAGTGAGGCTTCGAAAGCAAGTAAGTTTTACTCAACAATTTTACAAGAAAGATAGTTTGGAATCCAGGGGACTTGGCATCCCGCACGTGGAGAAAGAGGCTCAGTGATCAACGCCATGTTTGTTTCCATCCGTACCTCCCTTTTGCATAACATTTACAATTTCATGTGATATGTGCAATCATTCATGACCAAGATTCAAATTTCATTTAACATAATCTCTTTCAAAAAAAAGGTTGTTCACAAAACTATCTCAAAATAAGCCAATCCAATCACCTATCAATCCAAAACCGGAGATCAAAGAAAATCCTCACTATCACTCAAAAAGAAGAAACATCTAAAAGAAGAGACAAGTATATAGCATGAATACTTCAAGGAAAGTCCTTCAAAGAACAACTCGTCCTTATCCGGGCGATAGAGACTTTCATCCTCCGAAGCATAGCACTGCTTGACTCTCCGGTTCCTTAGACAACTTCTCAACCTCTTCTTCTGGCGAGCAACACGGTCGCGAAGGGACTTCATCCTGTAATTTCTGGAGTTCCTGAATCTTGGAGAAACCTTTGAAGAACCAAGGGGCATTGAAACCGTACTGCGCAAACACGTCCCGATGGCACCTCCAATCTTCAATCATCTCCTCAGAAACTGTTCGACCGGTCGTGACGCTCATCCCCGGATAGAAACTAAAGCTTCTTGGGACGCGGTTGACCAACGCAAGACGACTTTTGAGTTTCGTGGTGGTAGCAATGTGACCGTGCTTCTCCCATATCGCTGTGTACAACTCTTGAAGGCCGAACCGCATGCCTTGAATCCACCAACCAACACATGACCTGGATAAGGGACGGTAAAAAGAGGATCGAACAAAGCCCCGGGTTGCATCACCGGCAATTCACCAACCGCAGGAGCCTTGTCAGTTGCAGGAGGCCTTTCAGAAGGGGTCACCACAATGGCCATATTGATTGGAACCTGTTCAGGATGGATCTCAAGGGGAGCCGTCTCAACCATAGCAGGCACTGCCTCTCTCATATTCCTTCAGGCATCTATTTCTCTCCGGGTGCTAATTTCCATCACGACCCCGTCAACAAGATCACTAAGGGAAGCGCCTTGTTCAACCGAGCTTGCATCATCTCTGTCATGGTCAGAAAAAGGAGCGGTTTCTCCAGACTTCTCAGCATGAAGGTCAGTACCGCCAGACTTCTCAGCATGAAGGTCAGTACCGCCAGACTTCTCAGCATGAAGACCAGCATTACCAGCTTTCTCATTTTGAATGTGCGCCAACCTTGTGAAGACATTCTCTTTCGAAATTCCATGATTTCAAGCAAGGATCGTTTTTAGAAGAATTTACACTGGAGAAATGAAAGAACCGAGGGGAAAAGATTTAAATACACGCATATTGGAGGAATTGAGGACTAGGACCGCATGCTTGCCTCTTAGGTCTTTCCCCTACTTGGGGACTGCAATCCTCAGCTCTGGTCCGTTTGGCTGGGAGCGGCTTCAACCGGAAATGCTTCATCAAGACGTTAGAAGATGGTTCACCACGGGGATCTGTCACAACACTCTCCGAAAATTTCTGGAAAACCAACAGTTATTTCTTCCAAAATTCCTTATACTTATCGGTTACCACTGGGTTTCTCCCAATAGGCCAGAAGGGAAGGCTCACCCGTTCCAAGAACACGTCAGCATTAAGAATATTCGGGAGGAATTCTCTCGGAACCCCCGGTGGACGGATAAATGGGACACCCTGATCAAACCCCATTTGACGAGCCGCCCACCATCAATATTGTACGGAGTCACATAAATTCTTCGTTGAATAAAGACGGGACATATCTCGGGATACAGCTGCGTATGTAAACAATTTCCCGGATCTCATAGTCTTAACATCGATGCAAAGCACAACATCGGGGCCATCAAAAACAATAGCAAAAGTCTTTGGCTGAACAACGGAAGGATGGACCGGCCCCCATGGACGGAAATCTACAGAAGACACATTGTCAAATGCGTCCACAAGTCTCGCACCGGCTCTGGGGCGCTTCTTATTCCAGCGGAGTATTCTCGAACCACCATACAAGTTGGTGAGCAAATTTGTAGGGGTAGGAGCATAGCTTTTGAAGTGTTCCCATAAGAATGCCTGAAGAAAAGCGAAGTGAACGTGCGATTCCACCTTCTTGTACCCGTTAGAAACATGCATGTCCATTGCTAAGGCGTCCGGATGAGAATACGGCGATCCAAGGAACAAGGCACCCGGGGAAGAACTTTACCTTTTTGCCAGCCTTATATCAATCTTGACAAGGTCACCTCTAATGGTCTTCTTTCCAGAACCATCGTCGAATATATCCCTGGATAGCCATAAAGACAGGAACGCAATCACACTGAGCTCATTTTCCAACTCCTGATCCGGCTCTGGGTCTGATGGAGACCACTCCGACACCCACCAGGTGTAAAAGCATCTCGTATCTTTTTCTCCTCCTTGTCCAGTTGTCGAATTCCGCCACCTTTTGAAGTATAGCATCATAGTCACGTTGCTCCGTATCAGAGAGATCGTAAGAAAGACTTCCGGCAACAGGCAGGTTCATTAATGCAACTACACTCTCTAGGGTAATAGTCATCTCTCCCCATCTAGATATGGCTTTATGAGTAGAAATACGCCACCGAGAAATGAAGGTAATCAAACCCGCGGCGTCTTTCTTAATTTCAAGAGCAGCGAGATGCCATGACCGTATTGAGGATTTGTGCCGAAAGAAAATTATCTTTAATGCCCTTATTACTCAACATGCGTATCATCCATCCTTCATAAGAACCCAGTGGATTATGGCAAATCTTGAAGTCAATAGGGGAAGGCGAATATTCATTTCTCTGGAGACAAAATCTCACCACAAGTGCTGAAGAAGAAAACGGATCGGCCTCCATATTTTCTGAATCGGAAAGAAGGACTATCTTATGAGAAGGATGCCTTCTGGTGTTTGGAAAATGCAAGGTGAACAACTCATCATCAATGTTCGGCATATCTTTGAAGTTGTCAACACTTCCTGACTTGGTACCAGCATTATCTCCGGAAGACATCTCGACAGGAATTCTTTTCTTCATTCCATAATGAAATAAAAGACAGGAGTTAGAACTCGTATGAAAGCACATGAGAAATGTAGTCACACACAGCAAAGACACGACTCACATCGGAGCATACAATGGCTGGTCCAAACATCATTCAAGTCTGGTATTGATCAAGCTTCGGTATAACTCAAGTTTTCAAGTCTGGGATAAATGTCAAGTCCGGTACAAGTTTCAAGTCCGGTACAAATTTCAGTCAACATGTGTGAATAAGACCCACGTTCCAGCATACACGGCGGGCCCGCATTCATTCATCCGCATGCATCATAACACGATTTTCTTTATTCATGGGAATCGTGTCTATGGGATTCAAGCAAAATGGTGGAAAAAGCTAAGCATGCACATGTCTTACAAAAGGTGTTTACCTAACAAACTAGGGTTTTACCTTTTTAAAAAAAAAAAAAAAAAAAAAAAAAAAAAAAAAAAAGGGAGCGGAACTTACCTTGGACGGACGGACGGCGGCTCGGACAGCAGCAACGGCAATAACAACGCGGCAACGATGGTGGTGGCACAAGCAGCAAGGTCACGGGAGCTGCTTGCCAAAACAAAAAAAAAAATGTATTCGTGAGGAAAAGAAAGGAGTTTTGTCTCTTTTATGGACAAAAATTAGAAGAATCCCAATAGAAGAAAGATTCCTCCCTTATTTGGTTTCCTCTTTTGATTCAAATACCCAAAGAAAGAAACCGGCCCCACCAAGGATTCCATAAAAGCGTGACGGCGTGGAAACTAGCGGTCAGCCAACACTCGTAGGGTAAACTCCTTTTATCCCGTCTTTCTTACATATGTATGTCACCATCTCATGCCTACCACACAATAGTGTAACCATTATGTGCTAGGCAGGGGACTTAATGTTGATGGTGGATTTTCGTTTAAGGTTAAATTTGTAAAAAACCGAAAAAATCATGCGCTGACATCTTGTAAAAGATAAAGCCATTTATAAGTGTTGGATACTCCCTCACTTAATTCACCAAGAATGGAGCATGTAGCAACAATCCCGTTCTGTGAATACATGAAATTCCTCCAGGTTGGAGCATATAGTAACAATCCCTTCTGTGAATTTCATATCGGCCTTGTATTTCCAGTACTCATTATCGGTGTGGCATGACGACCGAGTGTTACTCTTACGAGAATACCACGAACCTCCAAGCACTATAATGAAACCATGTACGAAATACCCGTACAGGCTGATTCTCGGTGTGTTATACTAGCCCGAGCCCTCTCGGTGTGTTATACTAGCCCGATTGAGCCCCTCTCGGTGTGTTATACTAGCCCGATTGAGCATCCGGACTGACCGTATCAGTCAGGATATGATCTCGATCGCGAGTTATCCAACTCCATAAGCATGATTGGATGACCCCGGATCAATTCCATCATCCCCAAGCGGTATGGAATACCCACGGCCGACCCCGCATGGTCGGCCATTGGCCTTTGCTTGCCAAAAGACGTTCATACCAAGCATTATGGACGAGAAAACCCTAAATAAGGGTTTGCGGCATATTACATGTGTCGCAAAACAGGTCTCAACCATCCATCTTCGCAGGTATAGATGGAGGGTGTAGATGTAGACTTAAAGGGCCCAGAGCATGTCAACACGATCACCGTGGGACCGCCTACACACTTGACCAATCGGTCAAGACCAACAATGTTTGGCCGTGACAAAATCATCACCCAAACAAGGAGTGGCGCACGGCTTTTGAAAGCCAAAATTAGGGTTTCAAATCATCACGCGCGTCCATCTTCTCCGGCACGAATGGAGGGTCACAGATTAGATTAAGCAAGGGTCGGTCATACCAGCATGACCACCATGGGCTCATCTACCTCCTCATGTGATCGTCCGAGGCATCCCATGCCCGGCTAATCCAAAACGCTCGCCCAAACAGGCGTGGTTACACTTCCCAAATTGCAAACTGATCTCGACCACTCAACTTCACCGGATGATTTGAATGGCTTAGATCACGTTTTCATGGGATAGTCAGGTATAGGCATGATCACCGGCCTGCCATCTTCCCGTCAAACCCATCGACCAAGACCGACCAAGATGTGTCGTCTTGAAACGCGTGCCCAAACTAGGGATCTCGCGCCGGTTTCCAACTCCTTTGCGGCAACGGATTTCTGACGCAAACCGATCTCAACCACTCAACTTTACCGGTTAAATTGAGTGGCCTAGATCGCACCTTCATGGGACGGTAAGACATGGACGTGTACACCCAGCATGCCATCTACATACATGTCCAGTCGGTCCTCTCCAAAATTCTTCCATTACTTGGTTTGACCAAGTTGAAGAGTCATGCTTGCGCTCCTCTTCAAAAAACCTAATATTCATTAACGGTCATGAGATGAGTGTCTCAAAGATCATCTCATCCGTCCAACTTCACCGACTTGGTTATACAACCTGGTCGGAAGTTATTTGGTTAGTGAGGCGTCATTACCCATCACTTTACCACATCATAATGCGTACACTGCATAAAATACACATGATACTTCACAAGTATCGACTTTACGAATAACACAGTTATTCAATTCAAGATTACATGCTATCTTTCGTGGATCCACAATCCACACATTCCAGAACATCAATCATGTCACTGGCGGGGGATACATGCGGGGTATTGGTCTGGCGGTTTACGAGCGTGCGGCGTGCAACCCGCCATCACAAGAACGTGTTAGGAAGTCATGGACGGTTAGAGATGAACATGAGAAGTGGGCAAGACTGGTCGACGCACAACTCCACTACTCCATCACTTCACTTCCTCCACTTCCCACGAGAGACGTGAATGAGGCTCAATGACTTGTATAAATAGGTTCTCCGCCCTATTTTAAACAACACAAGTCCAGACGAGACAGAAAAACCAAGTGTTAATACAAAAACGTATTCAAACACCCAGAGCTTGCTTGCATCAACCGCAAGCCTGCTCACCTTTCTGTTACAAGTCATAAGCAAGCCAACACCTTCACAATCTCAACACCTTCTTCGCTTCCCTCCCTAAGATCAACCCCATCTACTTCACTTTGTGACCGAAACAAGTCTAGAATGGCCATTTCTTGGTTTAGGCCGGACTTGCACAGATTGATCTCTCGAATCTACAAGCACTCACCGCGCAGTGCATTTGTTTAAGGTTTAAATTCATTCCTCATCCACACCCCAAATTACCAAATTCTACAGGAGTAGTTTTCACCCATAAACAGGCGGATAATTAAGGCTACCTCACTCGGTGTTTTTCCTCGTAATAGACCCACATTTAGGTATTTTTGGTTGCGGGGAGGTCTGATTGGATGAGTGTTGATGGTGGCTTTTAGCTTAGGGTTAAAATCGTAGAACCCTAGTCAGACAGTGACGTCACAGAACTTGAGTAATAATGTCTCCACTAAGCGCACTTATTGAACCCTTTAATATGTCTGCGAGAAAATTACCAGGGTACCTTTTATTTTTGCTAATTAGGGTTTCAATAGGCCAAACCCTAATTCCCACACCACATGTGCCAATGTCATGCCGTGCCAGCCACACCTCCGCGCCAAGGCATGCCAACCATGCCGGCCACACCACTGTGCCAATGTCAAACCATGCCAGCCACATCTTCGCGTCAAGGCAAGCCAACCATGCCAGCCGCACCACTGTGCCAATGGCAAACCATGCCAGCCACATCTCCGCGCCAAGGCATGCAAACCATGCCAGCCGCACCATTGTGCTAATGGCAAACCATGCCAGCCGCACCACTGTGCTAATGGCAAACCGTGCCAGCCACGTCTACCACGCCAAGACATGCAAACCATGCTAGCCGCATCATACGCCAATGGCATGCCAAACCCTTGGCCCCACCATGCCAACCGTCCGTGCCAAACCTTTGTCCCCACCATGCCAAGCCAACCGCACCTTGCCTTGGCCCCATCATGCCAAGCCGTCCATGCTAAACCCTTGGCCCCAACCATGCCGGCCTTCCCCATGCGGCTACCAAGACGAAGACGATCAACGGCCACCCTTCCCTCCTAGATGCAAATCCTAGCCGTCCAAGGTCGCCAAACAACACATGGTAACCTTTGGCCCAAAACCCTAGTTTTGGCCATGCCAAACCGTGCCAAGGCATGCCATGCCACATGCGCCAATGACATGCCAACCACCTTGCCGCGTCCCACCATGCCGGCCTTCCCGATGCGGCTACCAAAAAGAGGGCGTGCGACGATCAACGACCACCCTTCCATCCTAGATGCAAATCCTAGCCGTCCAAGGTCGCCAAACAACGCATGGTAACCTTTGGCCCAAAACCCTAGTTTTGGCCACGCCAAGGTATGCATGCCACATGTGCCAATGGCATGCCAACCACCTTGTCGCGTCCCACCATGCCGGCCTTCCCTATGCGGCTACAAAAACGAGGGCGTGCGATGATCAACGACCACCCTTCCATCCTAGATACAAATCCTAGCCGTCCAAGGTTTCCAAACAATGCATGGTAACCTTAGAATTCTTCCTGAGTTTTACTTTCGGGCTGTTTTCATCTCCCGAACGAGCTCAAAACCTAAATATTCCCTCGTAGAGATAGGAAATTCTTTTCCGTATAGAATGGAGGGGCGGACCATCAAAATCCGAGTCCGTATGAGAATTCTACACCGATTCTAGTAATGGGCGCTAATTAGGGTTTCAACATACCAAACCCTAATTTAGACAAAGCCGCAAGTGCTTCCCTTCCACGCCACACACTTCCAGTCGCTCCACTCCACGATAAATCCATGTCGGCCATGCTTTCATGCCGCTGGCTACCAAACGAAGGGTTGCAATAATCAACGGCTGCCCTTCCATCTGAGATGCAGATCTCAACCGTTCAAGTTTGCCACCTAACGCATGTCAACTTCCGACCCAAGGCCAAACATCACGGTTTATACTAAACTCTAATTTTGGCCACGCCTAAACTATGCCAAGCCATGCCAGTCCTAAACCATGTCGATGGCTGCCAAACAAAGGGTTGCAACAATCAACGGCCACCCTTCCGTCTGAGATGCAGATCTCAGCCGTCCAAGGTTGCCAGCTAACGCATGGCCACCTTTGGCCCAATGCCAAAATCCTATCTTGACCACGCCTAACCACGTTAAAGCCGTGCCGAACATGCTTTCATGACGCTGGCTACCAAGCGAAAGGTTGCAGTAATCAACGGCTATCTTTCCTCTTAAGATACAAAATCTCGACCGTCGAAGGTCACCACCGAGCCGACAAGTCTCCCAAGCTCAACTTGCCAGACAACAACAACGTGCTACACATTTCCACGAAAACACTCGAGACATCAACACATGTCACAAACTGGGGGATGCTCATTGGGTATTGGTTTGGCGGTTTACAGCGTGCGGAGTACACTACGCCCGTTATAAGAAAGTGTCATAAGGATGAGGTGGTAAGTAAATACAGAGAATAATGGTGAAACACTTTCTTTTATGGAACATCAATTCTAGGCGTTACCGGTTACCACCTTCTCCCATTTACTCACCCGTTCTCCATTTATTAATGAGACCAGAGTACGTTTCACCTCGGCTTGTATAAATAGGAATTACCTATTTCCACCGAACAACAAGTTCAGGTCAGGAGAATACAACACTCAGAAAATATTTGCTAGCTCTCCATTTGTTAGCTTCTCACTTTCTGATACAAGTCGTAAAACAACTACTCTTCCAGAATCAACTATTTTGGTCTCAACACTTTCTTCGCTTCCCTCCCCAAAACCAACCCTTCTCTTTCACTTTGTGACCGAAGCAAGTCTGGAACATCCATTTCTTGGTTTAGGCCGGATTTGTACAGATTGATCTCTCAAATCTAGAGTACTCCCTTGTAGTACATTGTTTAGGGTTTAAATTCGTTTCTCACCCACACACCCGAAATTACCAAAATCAGCAAAAACCGTTTTCACCCTCAAACAAGGAGTTACCAAGACATTCTTATCCTTCTTATTCTTGTTACTGAAAGGCCAACAACAAAAATATTTAAGATTCGTCAGAAAAAATTCCTAAAATAAACGACTCTTACAAAAACAAACGACTCCGTGTATATCATTAACGATTTTCAGTTAATGCTTAACGATTCAAGCAATTTTTCTTAACGATTCTTCCTATTTTTTAGACAGAAGACCAAATATGTGTGGTGTAGATTCGTTTACTTCTAAAATTGTTCGTCCACAAAAGTCGCTAACTTATTCCAATTATGTGGACGACTTTTTCATTATTTGGGACAGAGTGGTGGTTTGGGAAATCACGGAGTCGTTGATTAATAAAGATGGTCGTCAGAATAAATCACACAGGGGTTGTTTTCACCTAAAAATTGGTTAACGATTTCTTGATGATATCAAGATGCAGGTCAAAAATCGTTAACAAAAAACAATTGGTTAACGATTCTAACCTAAAAAAAAAATACTACAGCAGGAATCGTTTTCTACGCCACCCTAATGGTTGACGATTTCTCCAAAGTCCAACATGCATATCAAAAATCGTAACCAAACATGAAAACTCGTTAAGCAAAGATGAAAAATCGTTAGACATTCAAACTTAGTGATTAACGACTCATTCTGAGAAATCGATTTCTCCGATTCAAACCCTAATTTTCAGCAGAACATCAAATTAAACTAAAACCCAAGTTAGAGTAGGGGGTTTTAAAGAACATACCATCTAATTGGAGCCATTTGTTTCGACGATGAATCGGATGAAAAAAAATTTCTCCACGGTCGTTAATGGAGGATGAGGAACTGATAGAGGGAGGGGGAGAGGAGTATAAGAAAGGTTTTGTGTTAGATTGAATTGGGGGCCTAGCTTAAGTCTTAATAGGATTTTAGGGTTATTTTAATGATAAGGGTAAAATGGTACTTTCACCATCATTTTGGAAGCCCCTTAACTTTTCTGGTGTGGGTATAAATTTGATGAGTCCCCCAATTATTTTTCAGGGCCCCAATTAAGCCTTGTTTATTTGTCCTTTTATTACGGTATGGTAATTGCATTTATTTTTCTTATGGATTGAATTGTTGTCTTGCCTAGATTCCAAATAGTATCGAAATATCCTGAAATTCTCCTTCAAGGAGCATTAACGGGGGCAATCATAGTCTCGGAGGAACGGAGAACGATAAACACGTTGGATACATCTCGATATGGCATTGCCAATTTTTTCCAATAAAACATGATTTTACTCAATGTTGTAAGTAAAGTACTACTACCTCCGTTTCAGGAAAAGTGATATTTTCACTTTGCCTAAAAATGGGTCGAATCTAAAAAGTGAAAGTGTCACTTTTCCTGAAACGGAGTGAGTATATTTTATTATGTATGTTACGGTCACAGTGTATAATAATTCTTTTGAATGCGACTTACCAAACAATGAACATGGAAGAAAAATTCCACACAGATAAATCAAAAGATCACTATGAGAGTAACAAGGGAATGCTTAAAGATCAGAACATGGATTCTGCAATTTCAGTTCTCAGCAGTAAATACATGTCGGTACCAGGAAATCTAAGATTTCTTCACCCATTGCACAAAGATTTGATGTGACAGACACATATATTGAGTCCGTGTTCACTTAAGGGGTGTGTTTAACGCTCTGTATCATGTGCACATTCATCCACGACACCTTTGACACCAGATGGAGATTTGACTTGACAGGTCGATAGAAAGGCATCATAGCAATCAAAACGTCGTCAAAGAGAAGCTACGTTATAAGCTGGGAGAAGCACTAGAAAGGAATACAAAAACTAACCCTTTTTTTATCTCAACGAAAAAACATACAAGTAACATGATACCATTGAGTTGGAGGAGTTTGTGATAAATCAGCAGTTGAATGGAAATTTTTTGTGCGCCAGATGTATAAGGGAGATCTAAGTGATACATCTGATGATGAGGTAGAAGTTATATCAGCAAGGACAGACATTAATAAGTTCAATTGTCATAAACGAAATATGAGCTTTAGAGATTCAAGGAATATCATATGTTGGCGAAGGATTGGAGCGGCTTCACTTTTTGCCAGTTTCTGATGCTCAACTAATTGTTAATACGTTATTTTTTCAGGGCGCATCCCTATAACCGTTGGCGAGCATTAAGGTTCTCATACTTATATTAGGGTAATTTTGGCAGGTGATATGTCTTAGGTTTATTTTTGGGTACAGACTCTTCCTATTACATCTAAGGACTTTGAGATCTTCCTCCAGCTCTAGCTATCCTTTTGAGATCTGGAAATTCACCATATTTAATGGTCTTACAAAGTGCTTTATCAAAAGATTTCAAACATAAAATTAGATTGTCCATTCTAATATTTGATTTCCAGCTAGTTCTTCTTGTCCCTCCTTAAAGGGCTTTCATTATGTTCTGGTTGCACCCCAAAAGATTTAGCTTTTTTCATTGGAGATTAACTGCCCACTCTAGAATATCTTGAGCTGCGATACATTCAGCTTCTTCTCTTTCATGCGCTCTGATACTTCTAGTGCTTCTTCCAATGATCTCTCCATAGGCACCTAGAATGCAAACACCAATTCCTGTTAGACATGTTGTATTATCATAAGCTGAATTGAAAACAAAGGAAACATTCAGAGGCAGAGAAGTTTCAGTAAATGCTATCCTTCTACCAGAGATTGTAGTTCTATCAATATGATGGACTCTCATAGTATTAGTCAGATGCTCAATTATTTGATTACTAGGACAAGGTTTAACATTTCTAAACACCCTATCACATCTGGTTTTCCAAATAAACCAACATATGGTGCCACAGAGATTAGCCCATGATCCACAGGGAGTTTGGAGATTGCCCATAGAGAACCAACTTTGACACCAGCCATCCAGATTGGTAAATCCATTGCAGGAGTTATCCATATTCAGCGAGCAGAGAAACCAAGATGCTCTAGTAAAGTTACAGTGCATGAGAGAGTGTTATCCTGTTTCAGAGGACCTATTACACAAAGTACAAACATGATCAATGTAACTAGGGCTGCACAACGGGTAGGGTGGGTAGGATATGGCCTATTTCGCCACCCTACCTGCTGACTGGCGGGTAAGAAATTTTTTACCCGCCACCCTACCCGCCATTAAACGGGTAAGATCCTACCCGACCCATTAATTGGCGGGTCGGGTAGGATAGGGTGGCGGGTATAACCGTTTTTTTTTTTTTTTTAGTTTTCTATGTCAGGTTTCGTGTTGCAGGCATCCCTTCAATCTGGAAAAGGATAATGTATTCACTGGGAAATAACAGGTTGTGTGTGTTGCAAAATGAGTCACTCGGGCAATGCAAGCTAGTTTGCAAAACATGGCGAAATCTCATGGCCTACGATCTGTCCTTCACTCGTATGCATATACAACATCGTCGTAACGATCATAATTCTTAAGCGAGACAAGTTTTATTTTCGGGATACCAGACAATATTGGTTACAAACAGTTTTACTACGGTAGATTCAACGATAAATATGAAAACCTCATGAGAATTACAGATATAGACATAACTCACACCTTCAATTCATCATCTTCGTCTACTTTTTATAGAATTGTTGGCTCCTGCGATGGTATGATTTGTATCGCACTATACGTTCTTACTTGCGATTATCATGAAACTTATCAATTGTATATTTGTAATCCCATGACTAGAGAATGTTCGGTACTTCCACCCTTGGATAATGAACAGTCATATCTATTTCCAAAGGTTTAGACAACTCAGGTTTAAGCCTCAGATTCACAATCTCAATCTCGAATAGGTCAATCACAACGAAAGGTTCATGTACAAGCTCAACTAGCGCATATGAAGTCAGGCCAAAGACGCTCGGTGCCTCGGAGAGATGTTTTCCTTGAAATTCATCTGCCTTACGAACCTCAGCATCATAAAATGGAATACAGCGGAATACAGTTATGCCTCTAAATTTTTCTAGAACATTGCGCACAAAGTTCTTCAAATCTTCGTTAATCTTCTCCGAATCATTATAAGATCTCTTCTGTCCGACAGGGGTCTGCACCAAACCGAATTAGATATCCTTTCTCTTTTCTGTGCTCCACACCTTGATGGGTTTATGAAAATGGATGTGCAAGAGAGGCGACGCCTTGTCGTCTCCAGCTCGAAAGAAAGCTTGCTTTACGTCTGCGTTCATGAAAGAAAAACAGAAATCTGGACTGGAGGTTGCGTAGTAGAACCCGTTTGCATGGACTTCAAGGGTGCCAACAATGGTCTCTCCACCTACTAGCTTGGAAAGATTTTAAGGCCAATTAAGGTTATAACATTGGATGCCTTTTTCTCCCTTTGAAGTGTTTTGGTGTTTGATACTTCATAGTCTGGCGAATCCATCCATGTATATCCACTTACCAGTCTTTTGCTTGATCGTTTAATAGATAATGTGACACTGGTATAAGAGTACCGATTCTGTTATTTGTAGAAAATAAGGACTATTTGGTCTTTCCCGTATCTTAGGCGGATAAGCGGGTAGGGTAGGATAATTTCGAGTTTTATCCGTCACCCTACCCATTTGACGGCGGATAAAAAATTGTTTAACCGTCACCCTATCCGTCAAATGACGGGTAGGGTAGGATACGGATAAAACAGTGGCGGGTAGGGTAGGAATACGGGTATGGATAGGATATGTGCACCCCTAAATGTAACTGATATATCTAGCAAGATAACCACTAAAAATAACAATGTTGTCTTTCATTTTCCAAATAAAAAATTGGATTATGGGGAGAACATTTAGATTCCAAATTTTTCAAGCTAGACTATCTTTAGGTTGCAAATGTTTTCTATCAAGAAGATAATACAAAGATTTACTTGTAAAATTCCCTTGAGGGTCAGAAATCCATCTTAGAATGTCTTCATTTTCAAAGTTAGGAGAGATAGTAAGAATTTTAGTGATAGTGTCCCAATCAAAAAGCAAGTTCAGCACATCCAGATTCCACCTAGAATCATTCATCAACTCACTCACCACCTAGAATCATTCATCAACTCACTCACCATATTTTAGTATTAAACGATATAACCCGTACCTGTTCCAAATAGTAATAAAATATAGTATTAATTAGGCGAAATCTCTTACGATCGCTCGTTTTAAAGACTTCTTTGGGATTAGGAAGCTCTACGAGTACCGTTGGTGGAAAACTAGGTAATTGCAGTTTATTATTAGTTTTCGATTGATTTGATTGCTAACGGTTGTTGAACTTTGATTGCACCTAGTTTGCTTATGCTTGAGAATCTTCTCTTCTAATATAAGATTCACTCAAACTAGATCGAAGTTTCGACGGGGATCTTTAGACTGTTTGTAGATCTGAACACGTCTTGTGATAATCCATTGTTAACAGACTCCGTTCTGTGTGTGATTTATCACAAGAGATTCAAGTTGATTGTGTGCAGGTGTTTATTGAAGATCTAAGAAGATTTGAACGTGAACCAATTGATATACCAGACTTATATTCCCGAAGAACAACCTAGAAATACCAATCACCTCACAATAATCTTAATCGACTAGCGAAACAAGATATTGTGGAATCACAAACGATGAGACGAAGATGTTTGTGACTACTTTTTTATCTTGCCTATTGGAGAAATTAATCTTGAGCCAATTTTACAATTGTACTCAATACGATTCACGCAACTACAGAGAAAATAGTTGGGTCTAGCTTCACAATCCCAATGAAGTCTTCAAGTCGTTAACCTACAAGGTCTCGGTAGAAACCTAAGGTTAAAGGAGAATCGACTCTAGCTTATACAACTAGTATCACACATGAGGTGTTGGAATTAGGTTTCCCAGTTACTAGAGTTCTCCTCTATATAGTCTCAAAATTAGGGTTTGCAATCTAAGTTACCTTGGTAACAAAGCATTCAATATTCACCGTTAGATGAAAACCTGATTAGATTCAAGCTAATATCTTTCAACCGTTAGATCGAACTTAGCTTGTTATACACAAATGAAATGCATGTTCATTTAGGTTTGTGTAACCGTACCTAAACATGCACACCTAGTTGGTTCAACAGTAGTTAACCAAATGGTTAGCCATATGAGCACTTTCATATCAACCTTATTCATCTTCACCATAACTAGTTCAAATGACTCAAAATAACTAGTTAGAGAGTTGTTCAATTGCTTAGATCTCATAGAAGTATATAAGACACAATCAAAGCAAAAACGATTTTGTTTCACTCGAATCAATTCATGAACATTATAGTCACGGTTTGCAAATATGCATTCCTTAGTTTATATATGTCTTAGTTCACGAATAAACAGTTTTTAGAAAATAACCCACTCAAGTATGCATACCTGTACGCATACTTAAGTACTCGGTTTGAATTTGTTTTCAGTTCACAAACTCCAGCAAAAATTCACGGGATGTGAACTTCTGGCAGTACGCGAACTTAGCTTCCGGACTTCCTGAACCAGTAAAGTACGCATCCTTTAGTTCAAGGATTTTGGACTTACACAAGTATGAGTTCACATACAATGTTTATATCCATTCAACGTTATCTTAAACTCTCATTTCAATCATTGAAACATTCTTAGAGGATGTTAAATAGAGGTTATTCACACACTATTTTTTCATCAAAGCGATTTTCAAGATATTGAAATAATCAACTTGACTTTCGTCACTTGTAAAGATGAACTTGGCCAAAGCGAAAGCTTACCAACACATATTTTGAGAAATAGATAAGCGAGATAAACTCGGCTCAAAATAGCAAATGTGTATAATCGAAGTCTATATAGCAATACCACTTTTGTCTCAAGATAGGAGAAAGAGTAGATAGACTTTTGAGTGATAGATAAGTTCAAGTCTCCGCATACCTTTTAGTCGATGAAGTTCCACCAGTTCCTTGAGTAGTTCTTCGTCTTTGCATGATGAAATCCGTGGAGTCTAGAGCTCAACTACACTTTTTATCCTAGTCCGAGACTTATCTGTAAGTAGACTAGAAATCAAGACTTATAGTTTTGGCAACTAAACTTGACAAACAAGCTTGAGATAGCAACGCTTGCGAGTTCGACCGAGCAGTGCTATAACAAATTTTATTGCACAAATTTGACATTGTATTGAAATCACAAAGGATTGCTGAAATTACATGGACTCTATAAGACTAGAGTCCATCAAGGGGAAGGGGTCTTCCTAGCTTTCATTTGAACTGCAGAAACTAGTTGTGATTCTCATTACAGCTACTTATGCACCAATTCAGTAATGCTTACCTCCTGGAATTAGAATACCCATCACAACAATATCTTAATATTTACAACGACATTGGTTGATAATAGAAAACAAGAACTATCCCTAAAATACAAAAGTGTATTTACAATGGTACCTTAATTTATGTATCTCTCTTTTATCCCTTACATTTTTAGGTTAAGCGAATTAGGTGTTTGGTATTCCTTACCTCCTTACAAGTACATCAAATATTTCAGTTTCCGTATCACTATAAATATGGCAAAAAATAGATAATGAGATATATATGGAATGAATATTTGATCTTTATCTAATTTCCTTTTTAATCGGATGTAGTTTCTAAACACACAGAACTTAATAAATAAATAAAAATTCGGCCACCATATCTAATTGTCAACACAAGGAGTTTTTCTTCTCTTGCGAATCGCTCTTCCTTTTCGATTAGAATGAACTGCACATCCTATTGCTACCAATTTATTTCTATGGGTCCTAAAACTGTTAGATACAATTCATTAAGAAGAACCATAGAAGATGATTTTAAGATCTCAGATTACGATGTACGAGTTCTTCAGCCTAGACTCGGCGTGTTCATAATCTGCAGGAGGAAGCATGCAGATTATTGGTGTTTGCGTGAGATTAATGCATTTGCTGTCGATGAGCATTGTGTGGAATTGGTGCATGGGGAAAGTAGATGATGTTGTCCCTTTGATCGTGATTTTTTTGGTCTCCAACAACAAGTGAATATACTTCAAGAACGAGTTGATTGGCTTCAAGAACAATTGCTTCGTGATATTAATGACTAGGACGTGGCATTTATAGTTCATGATTCAAAAATAGACTAGATTGACAAAATAGGTTTCTTATTGATTAGTATTTCTTATATTTCTTAGTTATTTATTAATAAAAATGTAATAACATAATTCTAGAAATTAAAATGATGTGTTATATGTCTCTAATTTGTTTTGCCCATTTATGTTCTGCTTTTGTGTTTGGTATCAAACACCAGTTTCAAATCTATAATTCGTCTACAAAAAAAATCCCGATTAGTCACGTAATCAACAATCAAACATTACAAAATCTTTTTCATTTCTGTGCATTTTCAAGAATATCATCATTGATTTATCTATCAATCACTTATACCTTTTGCATCTCAAATTCTCACTTCTTTTTAAAAAAAAATTCTCTTTAGGATTTACTTTTATGAACACATAAAAGTCTCCACATAGATTCGCAAAATTTATAATCATAAATACAACTGGAATACAGAAATGCATCCCTCTATACCAAATTGACCACCATATATAAAAGAAATCCCCCCTCTAAATTCGGCGCGAATATGTTTAAAAGCATTTCCATTAAATAAAATATCAACCATGATTACCCAAAATAAGACCAAGTCTGATTCTTCAAATTTCAAAAACAACTTTTAGTTCAGACAAGATACGAAGAAAAAAAAAATCAAAGATGAGAAATAGTACTATATATATATTGAACACCAAATTACATTACTCTGATCAAAACAAAAGCAAAAATACACACGGAATATGTTAGTGGCATAGACATCGTCAGTACATGTTTCCGATTGTCCACCAAAATTCCTCAACGAGACGACACTCCTCATGTGAGGAATAACTCTAACCTTTACCCACCTTGTCTCCGCAATTTCTGTCAAAGTTCTGGTGAGTTCATTATAACGCGCTAAACAGTGGTTGTTTTGCAATAGGATGTCGTTGTTCTTTCCCAATGCTATCAGCTTATAAGGCGGCCAAAATATATTCGAAGACCAATCCAAGACAATGCTCCTTTTAGGTTCCCAATACCATCTACACCGGGTGCCCATGCATGAATATCATTATCGGAAATGGGTGCCCAAAAACCAATCCGGAGATCATAAATATCGTGAATGTTGTAAAATAAAAGGCGAACTCCAGACAAGACCATTCCAAGTCTTGGAATACTGAACCACCATTCTCATAAATATGATGCGGTGGTGGCGAATGTGACTGGAATGTCTCTTTGTCTAAATTGAAAGTTACTATCTGATCATTGTGATAAATATAATGATTTATCTAAAAAATACAACCATGTGAGTTCACACCTGAATCCCGAAAAGTAAAAGGAAATTCCCCGATGTTCCTACATCCTATGTTGTCTCCTAGTATGTGTACGTCCACTTTACCTCCCACTTGAATTCCAACTACTTTGTATTCACCGGTATGTTCACAGTAACTGAAACCCCCTACGACGTATCGTGGATCCCAACTAATTTGTGGCGTTGGTGTTGGATCACATATTTTTGGCAGATGGAGGTGCTCACCCGTTGTTGGACTCATAATATAAATAGGATCTTGTATACCGTGGTGTGAAACATAAAAACATACCAGACCATTACAAGATCCAACGATTGGGTGTGACATGTTTTCATCATAGGATTGGATAATATTCCAGGTACCATTGTTTCCAAATAACATCTGATAGAAATCTCCTATCATCGTGTAGTAATCTTCCTCCTCAATTTGTTCTCTGTACAAGAGTTGTGTGACTTTTTCTTCTCTCACTTTTTGAGTGAAACCGAAAATGAGTCCAATTTTTTTGTCTGCAAGGACAAAATTCCACTCTTTGCATACACATTTTCTTGCCAAAATACTTTCTGTACTTGGTAGCACGTGTAGTATCTCGAGAGTCGAATTCGACAACATTTACATTATTATTACTGGTGAAATATTATTATTTTTTTTAAAATGTAGAAGCATTTAGGATTTTGTTTTTGTTGAATGCTACTAGCAGATACGGGTAAAGCTTATATAGACATCCAATGGATGCAATATGTGTCCCCACACAACAAACCTGTTGGAATTTTCACGTCTTTTGGTGTTTCAAAATCTATTCGGTTAATGTACCCCGTAATACGAAGGGGTGCGAACCATTACACCGTTTGGCCAATGGTCGCATCCTTAATCAGCATGCCTTCTTTAAAAATTCATGATCCAAACAAGAAACGGATATTTTCACGTGTTTGTGTGAGATGTATTCCAGTTTATCAACATTCTATTTATGTGTCCATTGCAAATTTAAAAATTAAGGTTATGACCGTAGTATATTAATCTTTTGAAGATAATAAATTAGGGTTATGACCATAGTATATTTATCTTTTGAAGAAAAAAAATGATCCCAATATATATTGCTATTGCTAATCATAGCTGTAATTTATGGTGTTGACCAATATACAAAAGCCAAAAGAGAATTTGGGCATGGGTATAGCGCTTGGCTGGATGGAATTGTTGCGCATGGCTTTCAGTAGGTGTGAATTACCGAGGGAATTACACCAAAAATAGAAATTTGTTCGGAGAAGATTAGGCATGGTGAATCATGGAGAGAGGGATACTTCATATACCCATAGATTTGGCAAGAGTGTAGCTAAGGCATGCACATTAGCGAAGAGTACATGATTATGATCTACTTTAAGATAAAGCATATACTCCATGTACTCAATCAACATGGTTGTGTTTACGCAATTGTTTTGTGCTATTTTTCCGTATTTACATAAATTATATATATACTAAAATCAATGTGGTGTTGTACGCATATATGAGCATATATTTATCGATATGGAAACTGTTATATTTTGTTTACTTGAGAGCGCTATGCGGGATACAACTAAATTAGGTAATTGGAGATAATGCTCCTAACCTAAATTTTTTTAGGGTTGTTCTAATATATATATATATATATATATTATTAAAGAGGTCGTACAAACCACACCAGCATAAAAGATAGATTGATATATTAGACGAAGAAAATGAGTTCCAATAAGAACAATACCGAGAGGAACAAAACAATTCCAAAGATAGAAATGGTTTTACCAAGAAAGCTAAGGATCACCATAACTATTGATGGCGTGTGTAAGGTTCCTGACATGCCCTTGTTACATGTTGACAATCGTACTCTTCCTGCTTCTGCTTCTGTTGAAATGGATGGTGTCAATGCTCTCATTCCTTCGAATGAGCCTGTTGGTGAAATTGTGTATGGCACACCAGAAATACCCAGGGAGACACCTCTAGAAGAAAAGGTACTTGAAGTTCCAGCAAATCCTGCTAATGCTGCAACATGAGTACCAGATGCAATGGTTTTAGTTGAGCAGATTATCAAAGAAACTTTCGAATAATGTGGTTTTTGTTTTTAAAAATTATTTATTTTGATTAATTTTAAAAAAAATAATATTTAGGATGTTGGTATTATTTTGCTTCGTTTAGTTTTAGAATGAATAATATAGAAATATTGGTTCTTTAATGTATGCTTATTGTGTTCAAATTCTTTGCTTGATATTTGTTTGTTGATCAATCAATTTTAATTAACTCGTCGAGTCAACACAATTCAGTTTTCCGTAATATACCTTATATAACATAACATAAGCCCTTATGATAGTTATCAGATTTTAATTTTAATTTAGACACAACCAAAAATGGAAGAAATATAACAATAATTTATGGAAAGACTGGACCACAAGGGATCTTGACACCAATGCCAAATTTGGCTCAAGCCAACCCAATGCGACATACATTTTAGAAACAAAAAATAATCTTCTCTATATTATTTGGCAAAACAGAAAAAGAGGAGTACTGAAGAGATCTATCTTTTGTTTTGCATGTACCCAAGAAAGAAACAAGATACTCATTATGGCTACCTAGATCTTGTTCTTTTGCATGCGCACACAAAATAAAATACTCATTGTGATTGCGTAGATCAGTGGAAGTGAAATATGAGAAACTGAAGTGTAATGATGATTGACAAAAGCAGTAGCGCGGTGATTGACAAAATACTGCTTTTGAAGGAGAGAATATACTCCAGAAGGTATGATAACACCCATAAACCTATCAGTAACCCTGTTAAGAGCAATTACTCCATACAATCAACCACTTTTATCTAAGGTAATATATATATATCCAAATAATATGGCCCCAAATTTTACAAAAAATAAAAATGTTAATAAATTTTTTTTTTTAAAAAAAGGAAAATGTTTTACTAAACAATTAATAAATTCAAAAAAAAAAAAAAAACTTCATTGCACTGATCAAAGATACTGCTACATTTAAGAATAGTACTTGTTTAGGTAGTCAAAAGTGTGAGAAGCATATAGTTAGGTTGTTTTCTATCTCTGCTTTATATCTTGTTACCAAAAAAATTAAATTAAAAAATAAGTGTGAGAAGGCTATACCAACTTTTTATTGTTTTTGATAAGACCAAAATTTATCAGATCTTAATACTGGCTCTTGTTATAATACTTCTCTTTCAGTCACACATAACAAGAAGTTCCAAAGTACAACTACCATAGGAATGTACCCATAAAATCCAAGAACCAATCATAGGAATGTTCCATATATATACTCCTAGTATTTAATGATGGGGCTAGTATTTAGGACAGGGTCCCAAAAGAATATTCTACACAAATTGTTAAAGTAGAAATGATCAAAGATCAAAAAATACCACTGCAAACTGGAGTATTTATTATTGTACTAGCTAATTCTTTTGTTACTAGTGCCTTGGATATAGTAGTATCTTTTCTTTACTACTGAGTCAACTACATTGCACTATTTTACACCCAATTCACATATTCTTAGAAGCGAAATAATAAATGATTAATAGTACTAGCTAGTGCCTTGGAAGATCATAAATGTTTTTTGGTGCAATTTTTTTGATTAAAATCCCAATTCATATTCTTAGAAGCAATTCTAGCTAGCTCTTACAATTAAATTTGTATTAAAAGAACCGAGATCAATATTTATTTTTTAAACGAGTGGCCGATAATATAGGATTTTATCATGTTTGTGCCTTTAATCTGGTCGAAACATGAAATATTAACGATACATATGAATATCCGATAATATCGCATTATTGGTCGTATCGGACCGATCAGACGATAATATTGGCAAGGATGTTTGGGGATGTTAGGTTATCAGGTGAAACTAGTTTATTTGATTGGTTGGCATTATGAATTCACGAACGACTATGATTGGCTTCGTCGATAGGACTCGATATCCAAGTTTTATACCAATGTCACTCTTGGACATGGCTTATTCAACTAAACCAATTTTTATTTCGATGTCACGATCTTAGAAAGTATAGTTCATCCAAATCTAAGTTTTCGAGAGTATTTCCACCAAGATAAATTGATTGATGGTAATTTTCCATTTTTTACGATGTCACTCTTGAACGAGCTTGTAAACCAATTTTTATTTCGATGTCACGATCTTAGCAAGTATTTATCATCCAAATCTAAGTATCTGGGGGATATCTCCACCAAGATAAATTGATTGATGGTAATTTTCCATTTTTACCGATGTCACTCTTGGACGATCTTCTAAACCCCTGATTTTTATTTCGATGTCACGATATCTTAGCAAGTATATTTCATCCAAATCTAAGTTTACGGGGTGTATTTTCACCGAGATAAATTGATTTAATTTTCTATTTTTACCGATGTCACTCATGGACGAGCTTGTAAACCAATTTATATTTCGATGTCACGATCTTAGCAAGTATTTATCGTCCAAATCTAAGTTTACGGGGAATATCTTGATGAGTGCCAAATATTGCATATTTATACACCTTTTTATTGGCATTTTACTCATCTTTTGTGCTCAGAAATCAGATATTATCCCAGATTCTGTGTTTTCTTTGTTTTCAAGAATAAATATTTGTACTAATTAATTTTGTGTTTTTAGGTAATAAATAAAGCTCGGAGAAACTGAGGGGCCAAAAGAGCGAAGAAGTGGAGTCGAGCATCTATGGAGCAGAGAGCCAAAGCCCGCGCGCAACAGTTGCAACCCAACAAGGAGAAACCCATTTACAAGACATGGGCCCAAGCTATCCAAGACCCGACCCGGATCCGAACCCATCATTTCTGAGCCATTGAGATCTCCATCTTATGCATCCAACGCTCGCTACCTTACTCACATCATTCCTTGATGCCTCCGCTCAACAGCAAAAATCCCCTCAACCGTTCAGATCTTACCCACTGGATCCTACGCTCGCTCCGGCCTTCGCATCGTCATCTCGCTACACCCGCTTCACAGCAAAACCTCCCACACCCTTACACCATCCGACCAAACCCATACCTCTCTTCCTCTTCTCTTTCTTCTCTTCTCTCCTTCATCCCCCGACCAAACTCAGAGAAACCATTCTTCACATCTCCCCCGACCAGCTCTGCACAGCCATCACCACCATCATCTCCCTCCTTTGTCAGCGACAACAACAGACCCAGCCTCCCTAGTTCTACCCATATTTTCCTGTAGCTTCTTCTATAACTTAGAAGCTAGGGTTAAGATAGCTAGAATTCTAGGGTTTTCTCCTGATCGATGCATGGAGTGCCAGAGCCGAATTAACAGAGGCAAGAGGGTTGGGTGAGCATTAATTGCAAGGTTTGAGTGTTTTGTGAGATATATATTTGGTTTCTCTTCACTTTTGAAAAACAGCATGTTTTAGGGTTTTATTTTTGGGGAATTAAAATTGAAATTTGTTTTATCTTTCTGCATCATGTTCTAAGTTCTTTTGCTAGGGTGTAATGAAACCCTTTGATTTAATATGAAGCAAGTAAATTATCAAGTTGTTCTTAATGTGTTTATTGTTTGGGAAAGTAGTGACTTATTGAGCTGAATCTACCTGTGATCACTGGTACTGTAATAAGACCAGTGATACTAGGGGTAGATAAGGTGAATTAGTTCACCAATTATCCAATTAAGGCCTTCAAGGAAGGCAATAGAACAAAGTGAAAATCTATATTGCTCTAGTATAAGATCAGAGGGTGGAGTTAATCACCCTAGTGTCACAACACCATCAGTTCCAACAATTTGTGCTTATCATTACCTTAGTTTAGAGTCACAGTCACCATTTCAACCTAGTCGCTTCGACAACAAACCATTTGCGCTACAAAACATCTTTGTCACATTGATAGAAATCAGTTAAGAGAGCCATTAGATCACTTACATCATCTCCAATTCTCTGTGGGATCGACCTGTGCTTGTCACGCCTCCAATAGGCCTGTGCACTTGCAGTTAACGTGTGATAAATCACTTTTGAGTTCCTACCATATCTCCATCAAGATAAATTGATTGATGGTAATTTTCAATTTTTACCGATGTCACTCTTGGACAAGCTTCTAAACCCCTGACTTTTATTTCCGATGTCACTCTTAGACGAGCGATATACGAAGCATACCACATCAATGGATACCTGTTTCACACAAAATATATTGATGGTTCTGTGAACCAGAATAGCGGGTCTACGTAGAAGCAACTGACACGCACATTAGAAGAGCGGGGATTACCCTTAATCAGGCGTATTATTACAGTGTTTTACAAGAGATATGGGCGCTAACATATCATTCGTTCAAAGTGCCACTTTTCAAGTGTAAATGGTTACCAAAGCAGGGGTCTCAAAAGAGAAACTTGGCTACATTTTGGTTGAGCTTGATAAGTTGGGACTCCGGAATGATCCTTTCATTGTAGCCTCCCAAGCTAAGCAGGTATTTTATGTGAAGGACCAGGAAAAAAAAAGATCTATTGTGTTAGGTACACCTACCCAAAATTGGAAAGATGCATGTCGACGAGGAATTCAGTACGACAGTTATTTTTCGGAATGAGTATCACTTGCCGTAGGTAGATAAACTTGACCTGCAAAGGAAATCCATGGATGATTACTATCGATCCGACATTAAGGGTACAACTGTAAGGAAAGTCAACAAATGACGTGATCCAACTCTCCCAAGTTTCTGCTACTGCTGCTGCTGCAAATGTAGAAGACACGGCTATGTTTTTTTTTTTTAATATGGTAGCCATATGTCTCTTTATATGCATGGTAGACATAGCCAGAGTAAATGTCTGGTACGTGAGTATACCAAGAAGGATCGTTGTTATATTTTTCTTGAAGGAATCATCTTTGATTTCATAATGTTATCCGGTCATAATATTTTTCTCATCTATTTATAGGAGCACCCCCTGTGAAGAATTTTCCTTTTCCTTTTCAAGAAATACTGCAAGTGTTTGCTTATTGCTGTCTCTTACCGTCTTCTTCACCACTTTAGCTATTCTCTACCAGTTATTACTCTCATGGCGTCCAGGTTTGTTAATTTTGCCATATCTGGCTGATTTTGTTGTTGATCAGATTTGAGATTAACTTTCTTTGTTGAAATCACAGTGGTATGATTAACTTTGTAGTTCTTTTTCTGCCATTGTTGTTTCTAGATTTATCGTGAAGGACCCTCTTTTTCTTTAGGCTCGCCATCGAAATTCTATGGCTTCAAAAGACATCATGCGGCGACAAGGTATTCAAGAAACATTTATTTTTATCAACAATACATTGTTGCCTCTCGCTTTTTATTTAATTTGTCATTCGCGAGGATGATAAAACACACCTTCATCTCCTGTGCGAAATCTTCGCAAGATAACTTTGTGCCCCCTTCCTCTGGTACTACTACCAACGACAATATTTCTATGCCTCAACTCCTCATAGATCAAGCTGCTACAAACGATCTCATACCTCCTCCTCGCTATCAATGTCCCTGCTATTTCTCCAATCACTTCTCTCCTCGAAACCTCTTCTTCTCTTTCGAGAATCCTTTGACAAAGGATCACTCGTCTTCTTTGATTGAGCAAATTCCTCTAACGGCAGAAAATTTGGAGGGATAGATGTGGCCTTTAAGGTTCTTTTCGGATCCCGTGATATCAAATCCAAATTTGTTCTGATAAGGTCTCCAAGCATCTTTGGTTCAAGAGATTAATAAATTATCACTAGTGGATGGAGCAATATAATCTCTTAGAATGAACCAAAACTCCATACTTGTTTCCAATGAAAAGAATTTGCGATCTCGGGAAAGGCTTAGTGGGAGATTCATTTGATGATGTCATGGACCGCTTGGGGAATTGAAAATGCCAATAATGTTCGATAAGAATTTTCTGCGATCTTGTGTATTTGTTATGGAGACTAGAGAAAGCTTCGCTCCACTATTTCCACCCTCAAGTCTGATTATTCTTAGATTTGATTATATGTCTTATTGTAAGGACATTGATAGTAAGAATCGTCAAAAGGCATTACTTCGCCAGTTCCTCTAAAGGCGGAAGTTCTTGTGAATAACATTTTGCTGTCGAAGTCTCTTGATCCTATTCACGTCGCTCCTTTGGAAGTAGTGATGATGAAGTTCTAATGCTCCAGGATAGTGATTATGAATATGAAAGTGCGAAGATCTCCCTGATAAGGAAGTCATTGATGAAGATCCAAGTAAAAAGACTCTTGAAAATCCAAAGATCTGGTGAGAACGAAGGTAATGAAAACATTTCGATGAAAATCAACCAATTGGAGGAGGCGAAGGCTGATAAGGCGCAGAAAAGTCTCAACCATCTTCTGCATTTGATAATGTTGATGTGGAGAGTTAAATGCTCTTTGTAATTTGCCAGAATTTCTTTTTGTGTGAACAATTTAACTCTTTGATGGAGTAATTCCCATATTTCTTTCTTCCTTTCTTAGTTAATACCTCTGTGTGAGCGTAGTTGCTCATTGAATATTTTATTAAGTAAATCTATCCCAATTAGGGATTTGATGTTAATTCTTCTCTGCGACAGTGTGAGCCGCCTTTACATTTTCATGCAGAGGCCCATTGACCTGCCTTATCATTTTTGTGTGGTCTTGAGTTAGACCTCCTCAGAGGTCTTCCCCTGCGCGCTTTCATTGCGGCAAAATCTCGAGACGTCTTTACACTTGCATGTAAGGACCATTGATCTTGCCTTATCATTTTCCAAGTATTTTTGCCTCTGCGGAGATATTTTAGTTGCGACAATATGACAGGCCTATATATCCTTGCGAACACATAGCCCCATGATATTTCGAGCGTTGCGAAATCGTAGGACGTCCGTGCACTTTCATGTAAAGACCCATTGATCTCGCCTTACCCTCGCGTTAGTATTATTGCCTCTCCAGGATCATCGCACAAATATGACAAGCCTAAGTCTCCTTGCGAAAACAAAGCCTCATGACATTTATGTCTGTTTTGACACCCCCTTCTTATCATCTCCCGGTTGCCCCCTTCAAGGAGGCGAAACATCGGCCATACAAGACTAGCTCCTCCCATCCGGTCTTAACAACAACCAGTTGTTTTCGCAGACCTCTTATCCCTTATACCTATATGGTTTATGGTTACGAGACTGCACCTAAGTGGAGAGTGCAACGCATGCCAAGACTTGCCAAGAATGGCGGGGTAGGTTCATCCATCCGGGCACTCCTGGCTCAACCGTGTACCTCGGCGCCTTGAGCATACACTGCTCCTAGGAAGAGACCCTCGGTCGCCCAACCAGGGTATAACCTACATATATAGTTTGGGAATCCAAGGTACCTCTTAGGATAGGCTTTCATGGGCCCCAAATTTTCATGACTCAGGCTTCCAGGAGGTGTAACCTTCCCCCTGAGCCATGTCGAGAGATACCCCTTATATGACGCACTTTAGGTCTTACATTTGCCTCTTACGAAATGTTATTCGCGAACTAGGGTGTACGCCAAAGGTTCGTCCCATTCTTTTACTCATTCATATTTCTGTATTTTCATTTTTCTTTCTTAACTGAATTCCCATATACTCTTGTCTGCGAGATTCTCGCATATCATTACTTCAATTGCTACTTTTTCTCCTGTTTTTGTTGATTATTCACTTCTTATGCCTTTTGTTCCTCATATCCTTTGCTTCTTTGTTACCATAATATTCGTTGTCTCTAGGCATTCACCTCGCGAGGTATGTTCAGTCCTTACTTCTATGGCATCCACCATCAATTTCTCCTTTCTCAGCTCATCTCTCACATGTTGTTTCCAACCCTTTCTTTTGGCATTCCTTTCTTCGCAGCTTTCTACATCGACCTCATGACATTGCTGTGATTCCTTCCAATCTCCCTGTATAATACCAATGCCATTTGGATGTGGGAATTTTACGCATTGATGATATGTTGATGCGACTCCCAAGATTTCATGAAGCCATGGCCTCCCAATCAGCGCATTATATGGAGATTCCACATCAACCACACAGAATAAGATATCAGTTGATAATCCCTGTAGAGGTATTCTCATGTGAACCTCTCCCTTTGGTTTGTTTAACGGTACCATTAAAGCCATATATCTTGTATGTCGAGGGGATCAAATCCTCATCTTTTCCTCCCATCGTCTTGTAAGTATGGTAAAGAGAATATTTACCGAACTTAGGTGTCGATTAAGATTCGGTTGATCGCCCAACAAGCTTCGCTTCATCATCTTCTCCATCAAGCTAGTTTCGGGTTAATCTCCTAATTTTACAACCAACGGGCTATCATGTGTTTCTCTTCCTTTTTAGACGTTGTCATGAAAAAGGTACATCTTCCATCACAAGTATAGCCTCCCCTAACTTTTCCACACTAGCATTCGGCCGGAGGCATCTTAATTGGTTCCCATACTATTCTCGCTTCTCTCTGCCCTCCATGGTTATATTGCCTTCGTCCACCGCCAGTTTCTGCACATGATCTATAAACATGTTATAGTAGTTCCTTTCATTTTTTTATATAAATAAATAATTTGTGCACTGTATTGATGAAGCGAGGTAACAACTAAGTTTGTGGCATGATTGGATAAGAATTTATTCTGTCTTTCTTCTTTATTCTTGTAATTCACCCATCGTGATTGTATTTTTGACTCTAAAAATTTGAATGTATAACAAGTTCACAAGAGAGCATTCACAAATGAGAGGATGAGATATCTCTCCTCAACCCGTCATTACACATGGTTCTCCATCTTATTGTCAACTGCCTTAAGCTCTCGCCAACCCTTTGTTTCCTCATCCCGTGAAGAGTTGTTACTTATGTATGCTCCTAGGAATGTGGCTTGTAAATGATTAAATGATGTGATTGTGTTCCTTGGTAGACTTTCAAACCACTTTAGTGCTTCTCCTATTAAGCTTGACGCGAAATATTTCAATATGGCATCATGATTCTCCCATTGTCCATGTTGAGTGCAGGTAGATTGCACTTAGGAGGACAAGCAATATAACCAAGATTTCGTTCTCTTAAGATTTGTTCATTTGAGATTCTCTGGTCTTTTTACATATCATGTTCATGCTCTCATAACATTCTTCCAAATTCTGTTCCCTTCTTCTTTCGCGGTTATCTAAATTATTCATTCTCTTAGCCTTTCTCTCGCGAGCTAACTAGTGTCTCTCAATGTATGAATAACCGTGCAAGATTACGTCATTGTAAATGATTTTCCCTATTCGCTCATTTTGAAGATTTTGGGTGAGGAATATAACGATCTTCTATTTTCCTCCACTTATTTTGTGTTTCTTCGTAAAACTCTCCTTCTTTCTTCTCCATTCGATCTTGAACAGCTACTTCTAGATCTCCTATTTTGACTTTCAAAATATTGTTTGAAAAGATTTCTTCGTTCGATTCATTTCTCCATTCATTTCTTGCTCTCCTCCTCCTTGATTGCTGCTCTTCTTCTCTCGTCTTGTAATCGGATCTCCAAGTATGTACACTTACTCTATCAAGTTTCATTCCTCCTTTCTCCAGCAAGTCTCCCACTTCTCCTTACAATCGTTGGTTGCCCTTGTACATTTCTTCTTCTAGCCATTTTTCTTTTCCAATGAAGTATCTTCTCCAAATCTTTTTTCTGTTAATCCAAATTCCTTCCAATTTCTCGATCTCCCTAGCGCATATGTAGTAGCAGGATTTCCCACTACACCCCCTTACTCGATTTTGCTTAATTAATCCATTAGAAGATGTAAGATCAAGAACATTTATTGATTGAATTCATGAAGTGTTTACACGGAAAATAGAATTACACTTAGAAGTTAAAACACTCTTAAACTTTCTCTCTCCTAATGACTTGCCTAACAATTCTCAAAAGATCTCTCACTATAAGCTATCCTTTATTTTCGGGAATGTCTCGCGAAGGATATACAACTATTGAAGCTGTTTTGTGTGGGTTTATTTTAATGGTCGTTTATTTTAATGCATTGCGATATTATGATCCTACAGATATAATTTGATTATCACTAGTGGAGAATGGGTTTTTTAAGTCTGCTTAAGATTTATAAATAAGACTTCCCTAGGCTTTCTTTATATGTTAGTCTCCTGGTGGTAGTATTTTCTATAACAAAAGAAAATCAAGCTTCCGAAGCAGTCTTAATGTAAAGTGGCAGTTTCGTAAATATAAAAAACATCCACGTGGATTTTGTATTAGGACCGCTAGAGAAACACGTTTTCGTGGTCCCACTTCAATCAAGTCTGCCGTGGAAACTGGGTTGCACGGACGCGGACACGACACGACGCTGACGCGGACACGACACGACGCTGACGCGGACACTACAAAATTTTCAAAAAACTAGGACGCGGACATGTATATACATATTTTATTTATATATATAATCATGTATTTATACAGCAAAGTCAAGTATTTCGACCCTAAAAATTAGAAAAGGATGTTATATATGTATAAATTTCAAAAGAAAATAAGATATCGTTTGTTTATACACGCCGCATGTGAAATAATCAGTCACTATTAAACACATAGCACAATCAAAATGCATTCTTAGATCAACACATATCCAACTAAGGATATACGTGATGTCATTTCCAATCACAAAATCCGAATAAATACCTAAATTATTGATCTAAATGTTTGTCTTTCTTCATTTGGTTAATAATAGTAAAAATAAAGGAAAAAGTTTATATGAAAATGAAAAAAAAAATGCGTCGGACACGCGTCATCGGTGCGTCCAAATCAGACGCGCGCAGGACGCGTAAATTGGTACGTCGGACACGCGTCGTGTCCCACGCGCGTCCCGTGTCCGCCGCGAGTCGGACGTGGACACGGCTCAAGAAATGGAGCGTCCGTGCAACCCAGCGTGGAAACTACTTTATATAATTCCTTCTAGAAACAAACACGTGTCTCTTCTATTTTCTCTCCCAGTTATCCTAAACTCATCTCTCTCTTTTCTTTTCCTCTTATCCCTGAACCCTGAGAGTTTGTTGTCTGCAACTCTCTCTCCATCTTCATCTCCTCCATTAAACTAGAATCAGAACCCGTCTTTAGTAACAATGGTTAAGCTGAAAAGTCAACAAGAGAAATTCTCTTCTTTTTTTTGTTTATCATGTACCCAAACCCTTTTCTCATATTCTTTATCTAATCCACAAATCCTCAAAATAACTGCAAAATGTTTCTTTCTCGCCTTTCTCACATTTAAAGGGGAAAACCCCTATTTTCCGATGTAAGATAATCGTCAGTAAACAGACTCTTTACTTCATCTCCTCATGATTTCTCTAAAAACCCATACTTTCCTAATTTTTAAAACTTCAATCGTTCACATCACCGGATCTATTAAGGGTCGTCAATTGATTTATAACTGGTGTTGTTTTTGAACCATTTCAAGAAGTTAAAAAAGAACACAAAATGAAAACCCTAATTGGTGATGGATTTCTTTGTGTTATGTGTAATTCTGAGTATATATTACATCTACAAACAACTAATGGAGGGTAAGAAACACAAAATGGAAATCCTAATTTTCCCTTTTTTTTTTTTGAAGCATGTTAATTTTCCCAATTTCTGTTTTCTTGTAACTGATTTATACATTGATTTTGTTAATTTTTTCCGTGAAGCGCATCAGTATGGGCATGTGGAATGTGGCTATGGAGAGAAGGGACAAAAAGTTGATCGGGAAATTGTATGTGATACTTAATTAGGTCAGATCTGTTCCTTTTCTGATTGATTGATAGTGTTTTCCTAATTTTATTTTTATCTTAATGGATTTGTTGTTATATTTACTTGAGAATCAACAAGTAAAGTTAGAGTCTTAGAATTTTATTTTGTTTGGTCATTTGAATTGAAGAATCTTAGTTTACTTTACAGGGGTTTGGAATGGGTGCTGGTTACTGCATTAGATATAGTAACAAGGGAAGATACGTAAACTTCATTGTTTGTGGAAAATCTAATGGAAACATGTGGTATTACTTAGTTTGTATGTCATTCACATTCAGTTCTGTTGGTAGATTATTTCAGTGACAAGGTGGTGGTACTATATATGGTGGTGGCAGAATATCTTTCGTCACTTATATAACTCCTAAAAAGGTATGCATTATGCATATGTAGTACAAACTATGTATTATATGGATTTAGAATTTCTATAATGATCTTATTTACTGATATTTCTATAGTTCTGTATGCTATAGGAAGTAACTCGAAAGATGTTAAGAGTTCATGAGAAATCTAATCAAAGGTAGTTGCTTTTGAGATTTAGTGAAGATTTCCCGTTTGTATTCAATTGATGGTATTGGTTTGGATAATAACCCTTAAATATAATACCAGGAAATTATTGTTGATGTTCTTGGGGGATTTGGTCTTCTTAAGACTACAAAACAACTTTGGAATGTGTTCACAAGCCAAATGCGCACATGGATACTGAGAATGAGGAAGAAGAAGTCGAAGATGATGAGGTTAATTTCTTTGTTCTTCCTACTTTCAAGTTTAATTTTGTCGTTTATCATGTAGAAGCTATTATAATGTTTAAGAATTCTACGCTTGTAAAGTGCTCGATAAAAATCCTGAATGTTAGATAACGACATATATTTGATAAACCAATTGCAAGATGTATTATCATTGAATTTGTTTTGTTATGTGTATAATGGCTTATAGAATTTGAATTTGCAGGGAAGGAGAAGGTAAAAAAGAGCTTAGAATATAGTACCTTGGCGATATAGTCACCACAAGTTTTATGCTGCCAAGGTGGTCGATAAAAATCCTGAATGAAGACAAAATGGGTAAAATTGCATATTTTAGCCATTGTTGTCATGTTGTTTAAGTTTAGCTGCTTGTTGAATGGTTTGATATACATTTTGTGGTCCAAGTAAAAACCCATGTTTCCCTTGTGATTATGCAGTTCATTTCTTAGCATTTGCAAGGAATTTAGATTGTTTCCTTCGACTATAAAATTAGTATAATGGTATGCAGAGCGATGATTATGAATATGAAGTTGTGGTATCTCATTTCTGTGAGCCTTGGTCGGTTTACAGAAATTTTATTTGATTTCTTTTTGATGTTTCAATAAGCAAATGTCTAGGGTTGGTATTTATTCATTTGTTTTGTGAGTTTCCAGTATAAAAACTGGTGAGGATTTTATTGGACCTTGTCTATGACAAGTTATTTTACAGTCCTTGTTCCATCTGGTTGTTGTATAATTTCTAAAAAGGTATGTACATGCTTTTAAACTTTGCAAGTGTATTTGTTATACAACGATGGATGTTAGATAAACCAGTTGCAAGACATATATAGTAACATTGTAGGTTATCATTGTAGCATTAAGTTGGATGTGTTCTGTACACCCGTAGCAGCTGAGGTTTTAGAAATGAGTGATCTTGTATTTGTGGTGAAAACCTTGATATTATATATATATATATATAATATATACTTTTGTTGATCTGTGTTAAGACAAACCAAGGGGTATCTGCCTTGATCATAAACTTATGGAGCCATAGGATTGCTGACTCAATACTTCAGTTCGGTAGATGTTCATGTTATTCTTAAAGTTGGGTGTATTGGATTATGCATGAATTTAATCTGATAACTATAGAAATATCAACTTGGGTTCTTTTTAGTGTGGAAGCAAGGATTTTCCGGTCCAGCGGTTTGGGCGTCCGTCATTATTTTTGTTTCAGAAGTACATCGCCATCTCCGTCTCACACTCAGGAATCTTATTGAGTATTATTCTGAGCTTCAAGTCGCATTAGTAATGCTTTCCATTTCAGGTCCAAGCAACAGAAGGAGCAATAAGCAAATGCACCCTATGTCTCAGTACTCGCCAACACCCAACCGCTACATCATGTGGTCATGTCTTCTGCTGGTAATATGCCTATCCTTCAGAAACTTCTCTATTTTTATTACTTAAAGTCTCAGTTTTTGTAGTCCTTTTTCTCTTATTGAAATCTCATGTCATTGAGCTTTCTACAACATGCATGTACACTTTAGAGATCTATTTAAGGACATAACTAATTTGCAATGAATACTCATTTTCTAACCATAACTGTCCTGCGTAGTTAAATGTCAACTGGTTATAGTTGCTAACTGTTATAGATATTTTTCACTTTTGTGACCTTATTAGAACCTTGCAACCTGAATTAAGCAGTTGGTCAGCAAATGAAGGCAGAAGTGGTACGAGTAAAATGCAACCTGAATTGATTTTTTCTAGTTAAGTTTGTGAAAGGAATTGTGGTTGATAATTACTGTTAAGTATTGAAGTTTTCGGATTACAAACTTGGGTGATTTCAGTTTTAAACTTGTAATATGTGGATTGAATTCAGTTTTTAACAAAAAATTTATTCAGTAAGAAGTTTATTATTAACATAATTCTGATCTCATTTGCAATCATAAGATTTTACATACTCCCTCCGTTCTTTTTTAATAGGCTGGTTTTGTTTTTTGAGAAAATTAAGGAAATTAAGAGAGCCAATCATTGAAAGTGGTCCTCATGATACTTGTCAATAAAAGAAGTGAAGTGAAATGGTTCCCATGACATTTGTCAGCAAAATAAATAAAGTGAAATGGTCCCATGACATTTGTCATCAAAAGAAGTTAAGAGAAAAATGGTCCCAGAAAAATAAAGTAACATTTGACTTTCCCAATTAGGAAACCAGCCTATTTTTTTTTGTAACATTTATTAATAGAAACCATCCTATTATTATTTAAGAACGGAGGGAGTAAGATTCAGCTGAATTAGCTTTGATTCAGCGGAATCATTTTATTTATTTTTTGTTCAATTAGGATTAGTATAACGACCGTGACTATCAGCGGTACTAGATACATTACCAAAGGAAGTTGTAATTTTAAAAGTATAATGAGTCCAGAGGCAGTCGTTTTGGGAAATAAGACTACAATGTTAGGGCTCCCGGACACAATCGTTTTTTAGCTGTTTTAAGTGTTATTCCGGCAGACTTATTTTTTCTATTTTCCACTAGTATATGGAGAATCGAAACGGCGGGAGGGGGTAGTTTTTCTCACCGAAAAGGTGAGAATGCATTGGGAATCAAACCAATTAAGGCTTAAAATGATGTTTATTTTCTTCATTATTATTATTATCCCAATTGCTTCCATCAGAGTCCAAACCAAAAATCCCATTTCAAATTTGAGACTAAGAGGGAGACAAAAGCTCATCCTGAATTTTTGAGAAAAATTTGTCATCAACCCCTTGCAATAAAAATTCATCAGAGAAGCATTCAACACCAATGATAATTGCAGCCAATTGGTTAATAATATCTCCGAGAATCAGGGTACTGCATCATCCACTTCCCGGATTCAGCAAATGCCTCCTAGGGGGAGAGAAGATCCTCCATTTCAAGATTGTATTACTGAACATGGAGAAAGCAGTGGTCGCGGATGGAGTGGTGCAGTTGAAGAAGAACCAATGGCTACTGAGAACTGCGAAGAAATCTTGTCTGATGTAGATTCTGATCCTGTGATGGTGTTAATGATGAGTTCGTTAACGGGGGTGTTGGTGGTGCAGTGGCTCCCGGACCCGGACCCATTAGGACATGGTGCATGCGTGATAGCTGGGTTGTGATTTCCGAACACCCTACCGAAGGTACGTATGTGATTAACGAGGGGTGGTGCTTATTGGTCTTAAATATGTTGTGGCTAGAGAGGGAATATATGGATTTGATACTATCACTTTGCCTGCTGCCGCCAGAGGAGAGCTTCTTCTTCGTGCTTCTCAGCCAATACCCGCTCATGGAATGCCCTATACCCTGCTTCATTATGTATGTCTTGCAGTTGGCAGAGCAGCATCCAGAATAGCTGCATTTGTGGAGGAAGGTAATGGTCAGCGAAATCCAGTGAGTGCAATACCACCAGAGCAACCGGCTGAGCCAGCACCAACACTAGAACAAATATCAGTCCCTGCTTCTCAAACGACTGCATATGAGCAACCATCTCCAAGGGACTAAGAGATAATCAAGCCATGTGATAGAATGTAGTTGTTTGTGTTTCCTAATAGATGAATGATTAGGTTGGTTTTTAGTTTGAAAAAAATTGATTCTTAAATCATGATGGGGTTTTGTATGCAGATGGGTTTTAGCAATGTTGGATGAGTTTGGATTTGGCTATACTGATTGTTACATTAATATTCTGTCATGCTAGAATTAATAATAATAATAGTAATAGGCTTGCACATATATTTGTTTTTGGAATATGGCCTAAAATAGTCTTTGAATTAATCTTAATATCCTAGTTTCTACCATCTTAAACAACATTTTATATACCCTATTGATTCACTAATTCAATCATTCCTACATATCTCTACTTAACAATCATCGGAATTTTAGAATCATTCACCAAGAACATTGATTATTTGTACATTTACTGTATTCAATCCATTACTACTGAAATCAAAAGAGCAAGAAAAACTGACAAATTTCTTCAAACCCTTCAAACATACATCCATCACAAGTTTAATACTACTGAAAATTCAAACAACTGGAAGAACACAACTAGTTTAATTACATCTAAAAAAGAACAAAGCAAATAGAATACCACTTCTAAACACCCGACAGGATACCAGTGCCATTACAACTTTCTTTTTACAACCAAAATTCAAAGCTGCAACATTACTAATCTACCTGACATAAAAGGTTTACCCATCATAACCACTGCAACTCTCCCAGCTGCTATCCAAACATTGCACCTGCTTCAAACTGAACCCCAAAATCACCTAACATCTTCTTCATCAACACCATCTATCAAAAAAAAAAAAAAAAAAACTACCACCAAATGTCTGAAATTGAAACCCCATTCTCCATACACTTCTTCAGCAACATAAAGTGCCATCAATATCCCCACAAGTTTTTCACGAAGATGCATAAGAGAAATAGTAATGAAAATATCACATTACTCTAGTTCTAAGGGATTGATAGTACCTGTAAGGCAATCACCAAGAATCGCCATCACTTTTGCTGATGTAGTTTAACTCATCCTCTTCATAGTAGGCACCAGTACCATCACCATCGTCTGAAGATGTGTAGGGACCCTGGAGATCATCATCTTCGGTTTCTTCTTCCTCATCGTCTGCTTCAGTGCAAACCACCATCTTACCGGCAAACACAGTCTCTCCATCGAAGTCTAACCCAGGAATCTCCTCTCCGTCAGAATCCACGTTCAGGGGTTCTGACATGGTTCGAGCAAACTTACGAGGGTTGTTCTTCTTTTCGGCGAGATAGCAGTACTTGTACATCACATCTTCAAACACTTGCCTCTTCCTCTTCTTTTTCTCTACTTCTTTTGCTCTCTCATCTCTCTTCATTGAATCATCATTGCTCTCCTTATCTTCTCCTCCTTCACAATTCTTTTCTTCATCTTCACTATCATTTTCTGTCGCACTGCGAGTTTTACCCCATGAACAATTCCACTATCCTCGTCGTTGAAGCTTCTGCATGTGTCGACGTTCATCTATGGCATCCAACTTTCTCATCCACAACTGAAATTCCTCATCATTTTCAACCCTTAATCTTTCAAATTCTTCTCGCTCCTCTTGCTCTTTCTTCCTTATCTTCTCCTGATTCAGAAAAGGAATCAACCTTTCAATCTCGGAGATTGATAAATTCCTAATTTTCAACTTTGCACGTACCATTGTATCTGAATCGGGTGGTGGCTCGGTGTGATTTCCATTTGTTGAACTACTAGCATTCTATGCTATTATCTGTTTTCTTAATCTCTGTTTCTATGATTTCTTCTTTTGGTATAATAATCTATTTTCCCCCTTTCCTTGTTTAAATAATGGTAGTAGCTTAGACATAAATGGTCTATTATGGAGCTTAGTCAAGTGTCTGTCGCTTGGCTATTAACGCATTTTTAATGCCATGCACACCCTCTTCAAAGCCGTCATTACTCTGTTAAACCTTATTTCCAAAGCCTAAATCTAGTCGCTTAATTCATTAGCTTTTAATCCAATTAAGAGGTGAATTGTTAGGTCACCTTAAACCGTTTGGTTGTATACATCCATAAAAGGCAGGTCTATCAGATGAGTTATTTATAGCCATTTAGCTGCCGGTTAACTTGGCAGAACATCTTGGACTAGTTTTTGTTGTTGTCTTCTTGTTTGCTACTGAATCCATTAAAACAATTGCACAAGCACCAAAATATTTTAATGGATTCAGCAACAAACAAGAAGACAACAACAAAACCAAGTCCAAGCATTAGCACAAGTGTTTGGGATTAAAGGGGTGAAAGAGTAGTAAAGGAGGAGGAAATGGAAATATAGGTTTGGGCTAAAAGGGATTAATGAGTTGCAGAGCATGAGGAGGAAGAGGAAGAGTTTCTTCTTTGTGAGTTGCGGAGCATTAGATGATCCATCTATATATTGTAACTATCCTTTGGACCCTATAGAGTAGCAGAAACAACTTAGTGTTTCAAAACACTAATCTTAAATAATTATAGATGGGCAGCTTGGTGGATTGATTCGTCTTGTTACCTACCTCCTTCGGCAGAAGCTTTTTTATTTATTTTTGAAAGTCAGTTAATGACTATTGGGCTGGAGAAGAAAAAGGCCCTCAACAGAGCTGGGCCTGTGTTGTAACAGTTACAACCCATTTCATGTACCCAGTAATAAATAGAACTGGCGTGTCTATAAAACACACACTATGGACATGCATACTAGCGTGTTTAAATAAACCAATTTTTTAACCACGCATATAAACCAGCATGTCTATAAACACACTATGGACATGCATAATAGCGTGTCCAATAAACCAAACTTTTTAGCCACGCAATAAAACCAGCGTGTCCATAAAACGCCCACTATGTACACGCATACTAGCGTGTCTAATAAAACCAAATTTATAACCAAGCATATTAACCAGCGTGTCTGCAAATCGTACACTATGGACACGCATACTAGCGTGTCAAATAAAACCAACTTTTTAACCACGCCTCAAGTAGCGTGACTATTTTTTTGGACACACCACAACTGGTTAACGTGTCCATAGACAGGTCTATAAACATGCCCAAATTTTTTTAAAAGTTAACGTGACTAAACGGTGATATTTGGACACACTACTAGCCCTGGCGTGGCTGAAAGCACTTATATTAACACGCCCATAGAACATGGCGTGTCTATAGGGTATAAGTCTACCTTATAGGCACGCCAAATCTGAAAAGCGTGGAATGGAAATTTATATCTGGCGTGTCTAAAGGTCACTTTTGTACTAGTGATATGTCGATATGCATGTATTGATAAAAGATTGAATGAACTTTTGACAAACAAAAGATAAGCATAAAATATTGATGGAAGATAGGATGAGCTTTTGTTTACAAAGATTAAGTCTATTATGTCATTGTGCAAATGGTGATAAAGAATAGAATGAATCTTTGTTTATTCCGAAGAATTGATCTTCCCTGATCCATATTTTTTTATGTAAATATTGTGCGGCTCCATAAGTTATCTTATGTGAGCATTTCCGGTTGAATTAATCATGAGTTCTCTTGTGGTTAATTTAATTGATATTTTTGGATACAAATTCATATTCTTATGTGATGTGTTAATGTCCAAAGAAATCCTTCTTTTCTTGTGAAAGTAAGGTCGCTCTTGTTGTTCTCTCGGGAATGACATTTTATGGGGGAGAGTTCTTAATTGAACATGTGCTTAACTGCTAAATCTTTGTGAGGAGTGCGGCTGTGGAATATTATAGGGGTTATCTTGTATCTTTAAACTCCTTGATGAATGCATTTAGTTTCGACTATATGATTGCATCTAAAAAGTTTATATGTACTTTCTTTTAGTCATGATGTGTCTCTATGAAATTTCATTAGGATCCCACTAGTTTTCATACATTTGCCAATTTTATTGACAAAAAGAGAATTAATGTGTAGTTCATACTACAAATACATATGGTTTCCGGATCATTATGTAAGGGGGAGTGTTTTTCATGTTAGATGAAGTATTGACTAAGGGGGAGTGATACATATCACCATAGTATTGTTGTCGAAGTTGTGATACAATTGAACTTTGATGATGTGTAATAATATTATGACATTGTATAACAATGATTAAGAGTATTGTTTTCTCATTGTTATGGTTACGGATCTTCAACAACGATGATGTTGCATTGAATATCTTTGGAATCATTGGAGTACTTGGAAGTAACGGAGATTTCGAGTAATGTTGAAGAACCAAGGAGATCAAGCATGTGGATTTATATTCCATATGTATTGATAGTTTTATCACTAAAATTGAAAAAGGGGGAGATTGTTAGAGCACTGCTCAGTCGAACTCGCAAGCGTTGCTATCTCAAACTTGTTTGTCAAGTTTAGTTGCCAAAACAATAAGTCTTGATTTCTACTCTACTTATAGCTAAGTCTCGGACTTGGATAGAAAATGTAGTTGAGCTCTAGACTCCACAGTGTTCATCATGCAAAGACGAAGAACTACTCAAGGAACTGGTGGAACTTCATCGACAAAAAGGTATGTGGAGACTTGAACTTATCTATAACTCAAAAGTATATCTACTATATGTCCGATCTGGAGACAAAAGTCGTATTGCTATATAGACTTCGATTATACACATTTTCTATTTCGAGCCGAGTTTATCTCGCTTATCTATTTCTCGAAATATGTGTTGGTAAGCTTTCGCTTTGGTTTCATCTTTACTAGTGACGAAAGTCATGTTTATTATTTCAATAAATTGAAAATCGCTTTGATGAAAAATAGTTTGTGAATAACAACTATATAACATCCTCTAAGAATGTTTCAATGATTGAAATGAGAGTTTAGAATATATAACAATTTTTAGAATCCATACTTGTGTAAGTCCAAAAATCCTTGAACCAAAGTATGCGTACTTTGCTGTTCAGGATGACCGGAGCTAACTCTGCGTACCGTCGAAAGTTCACATCCCGTATGTATACCGGTATGCGTACTTAAGTGGGTTATTTTCTAAAAACAGTTTAATTCGTGAACTAAGACATTTATAAATTAAGAAATGCAGTCTTTGCAAACCGTGGCTATAATGTTCATGAACGATTCGAGTGAATCAAAACTGTTTTTGCTTCGATTGTGTCTTGTATACTTCTATGAGATCTAAGCAATTGAAAAACTCTCTAACTAGTTCATTTGAGTCATTTGAACTAGTTATGGTGAAGATGAATAAGGTTGATATGAAAGTGCTCATATGGCTAACCATTGGTTAAGTAATGTTGTACACGTTTAGGTCAATTACTCAAGCCTAAATGAAGTTACATTTCATGTGTGTATAACAAGCTAAGTTCGATCTAACGGTTGAAAGATATTAGCTTGAATCTAATCAGGTTTTCATCTAACGGTGAATATTGAATGCTTTGTTACCAAGGTAACTTAGATTTCAAACCCTAATTTGAAGACTATATAAAGGAGAACTGTAAAACCCCGTAATTTTCTTAATATGATTTTCGCGCTAAAACCCGATCCATATTATTTACTCGTAGTTTTAAGATAAAACTTAATTTGTAAAATATGGTTGCCATAATAAAAATAAAAATAATAAATGTTAATTTATTAGGCTACATTTCTTGAAAATATAAATCATTTTCCATGTTGATTAATTAATTGATTAGGATTTAGTTAGACAGCTAGTATATTTTTCCAGGGTTCTTCCAAAACAAAACGCTTCTCTCTCTTACTCTCTCAAAAAAAAAAAAAAAAAAAAAAAAAACTCTTCATCTTCATCTTGCTCAGATTCGGTCCTTTTGGACCAGATCTGAGCAAGGATTATTGTTTTTCCTTAGTTTTAATAGATTTTCTAATAAAATAAGATGTTGTTTTTTTATTTATGGTGTCTTTTGACATATTTCTTCACGATTTGGGCGATTTTGTCTTCGCTTTTTGGGCGATTTTTTCTTCGCTTTGAGAGCGATTATTTCTTCACTTTGATGGTGATTTGTTCAATCTTTGTTGGTTGTTTCATGGCTTGTTATTCTAGATTCGAGAACATCGCCGATTCAACACGGCATAGCTTTGAGTTCATCTTCAACAAAAGGGATTTAGGTTATCCGGGTTTTTCGTTCACATATACAAGATTAAGGGTTAATCACTCCTTTGTTTTTGGAGCATCTCTTGTAATAGAAGACAAACATTCAAAATGGTCAGAATTGATTCTGGATTATACCATCTTTTCTCTCTACTTTTCATACAAAAATTAGGTACCTTTGCGGTATTTTGCTCATTCTCTTCGTGAATTACATGTAATTGGTATCTTTATTTGTATTTGGGTTTTAAGTTTCTTGTATTTTGATGTTCTTTACTTGTTAACAATCATGTAATCACCTCTTTGGATTGAATGAAATGTGGTCTGATTGTTCATTAAAAAAAAAAAAAGATTTAATTTTTATTTTTTTAAAATAAATTATTACTTTATAAAATCAAATAATCTCAGAAGACAAGACAATAATATGTACATTGATTAGTTATAGCAATAATATGTGCATTGATTGGTAGTTACATGTAATTAATTTTAGACATTTTTATGGAGACTTATATAGTATTATTTTTAGCTAGATAATTGTAGCATGAATTTTAAATACATAAGAAAATTAAAGATTTGAACTATATTGGCAATCAAATGACTTGTCTCTTATGAAAATATGTGTGTCTATCTTTTACATTAATTAATAGGTAACCAAAAAATGTATATATATATATTTAAGTTTATAAAGATAAAATAGGAAATTTAATACTAATTGCATGCATACGATAATGCAAAATTAAAGGAATCTTCCTAATTTACATGTGTTAGCAAAATTAAAGGAACTTTATTTAGAGCTTCTCCAATGGTGGTTGTATGTGTTTCCTAGGTGGCAACACAAACAAGACATCCTCATTCCAATTTTTCCTTAAGTTTAGGGAGGAAAAATAGTTCATCTCCAATGGTGTAGTTTGTGATTTTTTATGAATTAAACGTTAATTTTATTTTTAGTAATTTTTAGATTTTATTAGAGCTAAAACTAGACATTCACCTTGACAATGTCAAGCTATCCTAGTAAGCTTTTGCTTACCTAAATTAATTCCAATATATTTTTAGACATTCACCTTGACAATGTCTAACAAAAATTAAGCCATGTCATCTTCACATTGATTTAAGAAGTTGGGGTTGGAGAAGAATTTGAGTCCAATTTTGTGCACACTCCTTTAAGGAGTGTCCACAAAACAAAGCAATTCTATTGGCTCCTCTAAATCAGTCGTTAACTAATTAAATTATTTGGTTTTTATTTTTTTTTTAATTTTATTTAAATCCTAAAAATGGTAACAGCATATATATAATATCTAATATTACCTAAAATATAGGATTTCTAAAAACTGAAACTCTTAATTTGTTAAAACTCCAAAAACGTGGTGGTGTATATTTGTTATAAAAAAGCATCATGTTGTACTGATCATCATAGAGTCCAGTACATCATTTGAAATAATATTATTGATGGAGTCGGACGAAGTCGATCGAGTAAGCGACACGGATGATTTAAATTTTCTACACAGGGTCTCAAAGGTATGGAATATGTGTTCTTAATCAGACTTTTTGGATCATTTTTTTCCTTCAAAATATCAACTGCGATTTTCCAAGTTATTGATAATATGATTTTTCATGTGAATAGGTTAATACTGGTTTTGATACTTCTAATTGTTTGGATGAAAATGTTAGTACTTGCGATGATTATTATAATTCAGAACCCTATGATGGTAAGGAAACATCCGACATTAAACAAAGTGCACCTGTAGAAATCTTAGAACCTCAAGTTGGAATGTTGTTTGATACTGCAAAGGAAGCATATGATTTCTATAACAGCTATGCTAGAAGGATTGGTTTTAGTGTGAGAAAATTGAGAACAAACAATAGCAAGGCAGATAAAAGTAAAATTTTGAGGCAGTGGCTAGTTTGCTCATGTGAAGGGGCTTATACAAAAGTACTTACACCAAAAAAAAAGAGAAGATAAAATCGACGATTTGATTGTAAAGCTTCGTTTGAAATTAAGTTGGTATCTGGTGGAAAGTATGCATTGCTTTCTTTCGAATCAGCACATACACATGCTCTTGTCCCGCTTCAACAATCACATCTAATAAGGTCACATAGGAAAATTGAACCAGATCAAGTTGAAATTATCGATAAAATGCATGAATCGGGAATCCAACAATCTGATATCTTTCGATTCATGAGTGAAAGTTCCGGTGGAGTTCAAAACCTTAATTTCACTAGAGCTGACTGCAATAATTTGGTCCAGAGGAAAAGAATATCTTTTTTCAAGAGTGGTGATGCATTATGTCTCCTTGAATACTTCGAGCGAAAGAAACAGGAAAATAAACATTTTTTTACCGTTTTAGAACCGACAAAGAAAATCAGATTCGAGGAGTATTTTTTTGTGATGCTAAGTCTAGAAGAGATTATGGGTTATTCGGAGATGCAGTATGCTTTGATACAACATTCAGAACTAATAATTATGATATGTTATGTGCACCTATTGTGGGCGTCAACAATCACTGGCAAACTACGCTTTTTGGATGCGGCTTGTTGGATGGGGAAACGGGAGATGCAGTCGGGTGGTTGTTTTCTACTTTCTTAGAAGCTATGGGAGGTAAGAAACCAACTAGTATTTTTACGGATCAATCTCAAGGAATTTCAAATGCCATTCGTGATGTATTTCCTGATGCACATCATGGATTATGTTTATGGCATATATATCAAAATGCTGCGAAACACTTGAGTAAAGTTTTTAACGAAAATAAAAACTTTGCCCGCCATTTGAAAGGTTGCATATACGATCCTGAGACAGTTGAAGAATTTGAAAAAGATTGGGATAAGTTGCTTGTTGACTATGGCCTTAAAGAGAATGAGTGGATGGAGAAATTATATAAACTACGAGAAAAATGGGCTCAAGTTTTTTCTCATACTCGATTTTGTGCTGGAATGACCACAACTCAAAGGAGTGAGAGTATCAATAAATTTTTGAAGTCTTATTTTAGCAAAGGCAGTATTGTACTTAGAGAATTTGTTGATAGGTATTCTAAGGCAATGGAAGATAGACGTGAAAAAGAAAGAGAAGGAGAATACAAGACATGGCAAATGGAACCTATTCTTAACTATTTGTGGCCTGTGGAGAGGGAAGCAGCAAAAATTTATACCAGGGCGGTGTTCAACATTTTTCAAGAAGAGCTTAAGAAAATGGCAGATATTTTTTTAGAATTGGAGGAAGATAATGGAACAATTTGTACGTACAAGGCTACATTCGATGAGGATCGAAGAAAAACTCGTACACTTGTATATGATCCAGTTGAGAAATCGGTTTCCTGTAGTTGTAAAATGTTTGAGTTTACCGGCATTCTTTGCTCACATGCTTTAAAAGTGTTTCATCAATTGCGATACAAGAGTCTACCTCCTCGATATTATTTGAAAAGATGGACCCGAGCAATTAGTGAAGATGTTACTCTGGATCCTTATGGAGACTTGATACCCAATGACAACAATCCATCAACAATAAGGTCATTACAAAGTGAACTATCACACATTTCGCAGAGAAAATAATAAGTAAGGGTGCAAGGTCGAAAGAGGTTTTTACATATACAAAGTCATTGATGTTAAAATTACAAGATATGGTAGATGCATATATAAATTCTAATGAAGAACAAAGAGTAGATTTAGAGAAAGAGAAATTGGATTTTGAAGTGAATCAAGAATGTGCACAACCCCTTCAAAAATCTCCACTACTTGAGCCGCCAAAGAAAAAGCCTCGAGCATCGGCAAAAAGAAAAAAATGTGTCTTGAAACAAAAAACAACAAAAGTTCAACAAAAACAACAGTAAGCATTACTAAAATCTTCATATTTGCATGAATATAATGTCTAACAACTTAGTGCGTAGCTAGTGGGCAAACATATAGTTACTTATGATCTGTTGCATAAGCCTTCCAGAATGATCTAAAGCACCCACATTTCTAGGAAGTGCTACTGCATGCTATAATGCGAAATGTATTCTTATAATAACTAAGTAAAGATATGCTCAAACGGGTGTGTATGATTGTGTTTTTTTCAATGGTATGTGTCCATAAGTTTTAGATAGGATCTTCTATATAGTTTTCTAACTAATGGATGTCAATTACATCAGGTTGCAATGTGGATAGTTCTCAAGAAATCCAAAACATGTCACAACAAATGCAGCAAGTAATGGTTAATAAAAGTAGTTTTTTCTTTTACATGGTTGTCGTTTTTAATGCAAGGTATTTAGGCCTGTTACTGATTTGTTGTTACGTTAATTTGAAGGGAGTTCCAATCGCGACGCAAGGCGCCCCAAACATTCATCAAGAGACGATGGTTCCAGGGTGCGTTCTACAACCATATAATAACCAAAGTGGCTGGCGGCCGATGTATCCATATGGCATTTATCCGCAAGGAATTTTTCCCTGGAACATGTATCAGCAAGGAGTTACTGCAAATCCTAATGGTGTTTATTTTAGAAGTCAAGTTCATCCATCCAATTTTGCTAGCTCTCAACACCAAGGAACAATCCCTTTGATGAACCCGTTCATGTCGCAACAGGTAGAAAATTGCACCTCGCTCCAAGTTTTACTTGCACAACAACATTCTGCGCAAAAGAAGAAGTGATTGCAGGGAGGCAAAGCTACAATTCTATAACATTGGCGCACTGGAAATTATGGCATTACTATTTTTTTAGACACACTTTCTGTTATCACAAAGAGATACAATTACTCTTGAATAAGTTTTATTTGCACCGAATCAATTGAAATGACGTTAGTATTTTCTATTCCCATTTTTTTTCTTATTTGTAGTAAGACAGTAAATTTTAATGGCCACTAAGTTGGAGTTAGGAGTTATTTTCATTTCACTATAATGGGTGGAACGCTGGTCGATAAAAGGGTGCATCACCAACCGACTCTATATACTTCAATGGAGTTATTTTCATTTCACTATTTGATGCCAAGTTTCTGACAATCTCATTTTGGTATAGTGATTATATTGAAAAGTAAATTAGCTTAATCGAATTAGCTTAATCCGTGTGAATATATGAAGATTTAACAAAATGTATGAAGATTTTAGAAATCCTATATTTTAGGTAATATTAGATATTATATATATGCTGTTACCATTTTTAGGTTTTAAATAAAATTAAAAAAAAAATAAAAACCAAATAATTTAATTAGTTAACGGCTGATTTAGAGGAGCCAATAAAATTGTTTTGTTTTGTGGACACTCCTTAAAGGAGTGTGCACAAAATTGGACTCGAAGAATTTTAGGGAAAATGAATGTCTATCCTATGTGGACTTAGACATTTATGTTTACATACATTCCATTGGAGAAGCTCTTAATATATAAATGTGAATTTATGTTTGCGTTCAAGAAAGGAATTTTATTTAATATATAAATGTGAATTTATGTTTGTGTTTAAGAAAGGTATATTTAGATAAAAATAGAAACATCATTAATAATGATTTAAGAAATTTATTTGTGTTATGATGTCAAGAATTATTTTGCTTTATTAAAATTTGAATTAATAAATAGCATGCATGGGTTGTCACTTTATTATAGGAAATAAATTTTAAATAAAGGGAATACAATTTAAATCAATGAGTTTTTATTTGCATGTGCTTGGTTTAATTAAAACTGTTGCCTAATAAAATATAAGAAATGTTGACATTATGGATTTTATTTGTCTATCTTTCTTTTCGAGTGAATGTTATTTACTACAGAACAAAAACAAAAACTAGCCATCACTTTCATCTCTCTCTTTTTCTCTTTCTCTCTCTCATTTTTCTTGTATGACTACAAAGAAAACTAAACATTTTTACCCATCACTTTCAGTAAAGTCTTCTCGTGGTTTCATTTACATTATACAAGAAGAGAAATAAAGGCATTTGATTTATTATTCATAGAAAAAGGTGTCTTATCTGTATCAAGATTTTGGAAAGCTATTGGAGGTAGGGGTTTCTACCTAATACAAAAATCAAAACCTATTTTAGCATTATAATTATATTGATTTGTTTTTCATTTTTATATGCTAATAATCATGATGGTTGTTTTAAATTTATTAAGTTGTTTTGTTTGTATAAATTGATTTAATTATAAAATTTTGCATATTTATTATTAACCATTATTATTAGATTATTCTAGATTTTTAAACAATTGATCTAGGAAGTAATGTTTTTTTTTCTATTCGTTAAGAAAATTATATTAACGCATACTAATTGAGTTTTGATACGTGAAAGTGAATTTATTGAATTAGACTATGTTGGAAATGAGTTTGGTGTTTGTACGCCCGTAATTGTGTTGATTAGAAACGGATATATAAGTCTCTCTGCTGTTGAAATGTCAGGCCTTTATGGCATCCCACCACTGGTGGCTACCCTGGGAAGATTGTTCGGGAAACAGTATTGGTTTGTTTACCGGAATAACTCTGACAACTATATTAAGAATCATTTGAAGAAAAAGAAAAATAAGATTGTTCGTGAATATTTGTGGTTTGTTTACCGGAATAACTATGGAAACTAGATTAATGATCTAGAATTTGAGGTTGAAGATTTTGAGTAAGAAATGTTAAGTATTCGTGGTTGAGATTGGCGTACGTATTGTTGTGGATTTTTGTGCATGAATTTTATTATTGTATCTACTGCATTTGTTTGTTTTTTCGATGCACTCTATTATTTTTTTGAAACTTCCTATTGGGTTGTGGTTTTGCTCACCCATTTATCCTCCCTTTCCACAGAGAATGAAGAAAGACTAGCCGTAAAAGAAATTATTATGTATCACGGGTATTGGGCATTGCATTTTAAATTCAATCGAGGTGTTGGTCTGTTTCGATTGTGTACTTTCAATTTTAATTAGTATTTTATAGTTTTGTAATTTTAAAAGTAATATTATATTTCATTTAATAAATTTCGTTTGAGTTGAGTTTTGTATTTTATTAAATTATTTTAAAACAAAAAAATATGGTCCTACACGAGTGGCGGTCCGGAAATTTGGACTTGCTAGCTGAATCGGACCCGACCCACAAGGTCGAATCCGTGTCCGCTGGAAGTCCAAAAATCCGGGATGTCACAAGAACTCTAGCAAGTGGGAAACCAATCCCCACACCTCCTGTGTGATACTAGTTGTGTAAGCTAGAGTCGATTCTCCTTTAACCTTAGGTTTCTATCGAGACCCTATAGGTTAACGACTTAAAGACTTCATTGGGATTGTGAAGTCAGACCTAACTATTTTCTAAGTAGTTGCGTGATCTGATCTTGTTATTTCTATCGTTTGAGTACAATCGTAAGATTGGCTTGAGATTAATTTTTCCGATAGGCAAGATAGAAAAGTAGTCACGAACGTCTTCGTCTCATCGTTTGTGATTCCAAAATATCTTGTTTCGCTAGTCGATAAAGATTATTGTGAGGTGATTGATATTTCTAGGTTGTTCTTCGGGAATATAAGTCTGGTATATCAATTTGTAGTTGCAGGAAATCCCACACTACACCCCTCACTCGAATTTGTTTAATTATTCCATTTGAAGATGAGTAACAATATATTTTATTAATTGTTTTCTTGAAAGGTTTACAAAGAAATGTAGAACAGAGCTAAAGAAATTACAATCACTCTTAATTTTCTCTCTCCTAATGACTTGCTTAACCATTCAAAAAGAATCCCCTACAACAGACTGACTCAACCCTTTATATAGGGTAGTATACAGTGGATGACAGCTAAGCTGTCCTTTATTTTCGGGAACATCTCGCGAAGTGTCGCGAATGTTATAAACGTCTCTACTTGCGACACTCCTAAATATCGCCAAGTCTTCATACTTTTCTCATGTTCTGGCTTTCGTCATCCATTGCGTCATTTATATTTCTTTCTTGCGACGCCTTCGCAATGTAGTTGTTTACTACTCTCACAAAGTATTGATGTCGCGATATTCTGCTCCTACATCTTGCCTCTTCTCATGTATTCTCTGCGGAGTAGAGAATGTCATGAGAACTAATGCTTTGATATGTCGCCACCGTTTAGTTTCTGTTCGTTTTTCTTTTACCGACAAGATTCCGTGAATTTAGGAATGACTGTTTACACGTATCTAAGATTTTATTTTTTACCGGTTCGTCCGGTTACCCTTCTCTTGTATATTTAAAGAAGAGTTCTCTTTGAAAATTTCTCTTCTTTTACTTCATCTTCTTTATTGTCTGCAATTTTCCTCTGCCGTTTTCCTTCATTATCTTCCTGCCTTAATTCTTCTGCTACTGCTTCTATGGCATCAAGGTCTGTTGATTTCACCAATTTTGATTACTTCATGATTGATCTCTTTTATTGTAGTCTTTTATTTGAATGTTGCTCTTCTTTTAATGTTTCTCCCACCATTTTTATTTCAGTCAAGACAAACCCAGCTCCAAATTCACTGTTAGGAACCCTAATATTTCTTCAGGTTCAAAATCGAAATCCTTTGCTTCTAAAAGGAATCATGCGAGTGGCAAGGTATTTAAGAAACATTTACCCTTTTAATAACAATATTGTTGCCTCTGTTTCTTATTTAACTTGTAATTCGCAGGATGGCAAAAATGAAGGTAGGTCTCCCAAGAGGCATCGCCACTCTAAGCCTGTCGCACCTTCTGTTTCCTTTCCTGGGTTCAAACTTACTTCCTCTCCTGTTGTGCCTTCGCAAAGCGATTCATCTCTTCCAGCGACTGCCTCGCAAGAGAAACCAACCCCTCCTCTTCAAGATAATCCATCCTCTCCTGCGATACCCTCGCAGGATAAATCAATTCCTGAGTTTTCTGTGAATGAAGTTCTTCAAAATGTACCTCTCTCCACTCTTTCTCTTAATACTTCTCTTTCTCCTTCACCTGTTTACCAGACTTCTACAACTGGCATTCTTATGATCAAGAATGTAGTAGCAGGTTTTCCCACACTACACCCCTCATTATATTTTGATTAGTTAGTCCATTGAAAGTTGTATAATTGAGAATGTTTATCGATTAATTTCATGAGTTGTTTACACAGGAAAATTAGGATTACACTTAGCAAGTAAAACACTCTTGAACTTTCTCTCTCCTAATGACTTGCCCAACAATTCCCAAAAAAGATCTCCCTACAACAGACTCACTCGACCCTTTATATAGGGTAATACATAGTGGATGACAGCTAAGCTATCCTTTATTTTCGGGAATGTCTCGCGAAGTGTCGCCAGTGTACAACTTATTCAATCTCGCGACACTTCTTAGCCCTCGCCAGGTTCCATGTCTCTCAGTTGTTTTGTGTGTCGTTTCTCATTGCGTCGTTCATTTTAATTCCCTGCGACTCCCTCGCGGTACCGTCGTTTATTGATCCCGCGAGCCCTATCCATTGTGATATTATGATCCTACATCTTGCCTCTTTTTCCTTGAATATTGCTTGAAGAGCGATCTTTAAGGAAAAATCTGTTGTTGTAGTGATCTTTGGTTTTTGTTGATGAGGGAATGAGCAGAAGAATACTGTACTTGAAAAGTACGTACTTGCCTCTATTCTTTTGCGAAGTGCCGAAGCTTCTTTGAGATATATATGAAGTATCGTCTCTTATCTCTCCTCGTATTTCTCCTGCGAAGGGAAGAGTATCATGAGATTCTTACGATAATGTTGCCGCGACTGCTTATCTTTAGAATCTTCAGTTTTATATTTTTACACGGATTTTGATTATTAATGTCTTCTCTTGACACGTCTCTTTCAACCATTTTTTTCTTGACCGTTCATGTCTCTTCGCATTAAATGACCTCGTTTTTCTCGAGACTCTTTTCCCCTATATATAGTTTTCTTTTCCCCTCCTTTTCATCTTTTAGTTTGTCTGCAACTTTTCTTTGATTCTCTCCTTAGCAATTTGCGCTCCTCCTCATCGCAAAGCTTTTCTTCATCCTTTCTAGCGCTGCTTTTAATCTCCAATCTTTCGTCCATTCCCATACCGATAAATGGCTTCCATCAATCGTGCATACAAAACTTCTTTCGAAGAAGTTCAAGAAGTTGCTCGAGAAGGGTTTTACTGTCAATTATTCTCGATCGAGGATCTTCATCTATTCTTACTGCAAAGTTATTTTCTGATCATCAATGTGATGATCAAAAGATTATAGTCTCGCTAGGTCAACTTCTCGCGGGACTTCCCATTCCCTTGTACAATCCCGAGATTCCCTTATTTTATGAAATCTTGGCCCATGAAAAAATTCTCTGGGCCGTTTATCAATTGAGTGGCGATTGCATTCGTCTAATGCTTGAGTTCGCGCATCGTGGTCTTTGGCAAAGGATCTTTATACCCTACTATTGTTAGACATCCCGATTTCAAAGATTTGGAAATAGCTGAGAAGTATCTTGTAGAGAGCTTCTTTGAAAAACTATTCAAAGTGATAAAGATGGTTAATGCGAAGTCTCAATGGGGCATTCCGCCTGAAAAAGAAGGATAATGTCACTTTGAGGATAAATTGCTCCACGCAGGATATTGATTGGCACCCGGCAATAACACTACCTCGCCATTCCAAAGATGAGAAATGGTGGGTTGTACCCCTGATTTTAAGTGGCCCTTATATCGCGAGTTCGTATGTTCTTCCTGCAATCTCGCAGGATATCATCCTTGGGAATTCAAATGGCCTGAGAGGGCGAATGAGGTATGTTTCTCATTTTAAATCTTGCCTTCGCAACTTTCTTTTTACATATGTTGAGTTTGTATAATTTCTCAGATCGCCAAATTGAGAAGAAAGTACAAGGATAATCCGTTGGAGAGTACTCTGACGTTACTTCGATCGCTTACGGATGAAGTAAGAAACATTTCTTTTGTTATTTAAAACAATATTGTCGCCTCTGTTTCTTATTTTTTTTATCCGTATGCGAAGGTTGGAGTTGAAGAAACTCACTGCGAAGACTAAAAGTAAGGGTAAAATGTCGCCGCAAGGGTAAATCCTCCGCCCCCCTTAACTAAGAAGCGAAAGGTCCAATCTTCTTCGCCTTAGCTCAAGCTCCGAATCTTCCGACGAGGATAACCATGAATCGAATCTTTCTCTCGCCAAGAAGATTCCATCGACCAGCTTCTTCCATGGATCAGTTATCAAGATTTTCTCGCATCAAGTTTCAAGGAATGGGAGATGCTCCCTAGCTTCTCTTTGCGGAGCTCTCGAAACGTGTGTAATCTTGCTTTCTTTGGAAGGCGATAATTCATTCAATGGAGTCTCTAGAGAGTTGTGTCTCCGATCTTTTGAATGCACTTGGGTCTCGGTATGTGTAATATGCAGTCATATTTCCCGCTAACTTTAAATTGTTTAAGTACATATTTTAATGATTTTTCTATCATCTTCTATAGGTTGGAAGATCTTCCTTTGTAGTTGCCTCAGACCTTGAGAGAAGACGCAATAATCTTGAAAAGAAGAATTTGCGGTTGAGCGAGAAGATTCAAGAATTAGAGACCAGAAGGCTGCGTCATCTCGTGAGAAAGATGAGAGAATTCAAAAGTTAAACACCGAACTTGATTCCCAAAAGGATAAGGTGTCCTCTCTTCAAAATGCCAATCGCAACTTTATGGTATAAAATTTTACCTCCTTTTATTATTTTTATTTTAATGGTCGCCTATTGCTACCCGACTTATTACTTTCATGCAGATGTATATAATCTCTCCGATGAGGCTATTCTTCTCCATACATTTCCGATCCTATGGATAATAACCTTCTTCTCGCTCACCTCAACAACTCTTTAAGTAGTTCATCAAACAAAATTAACTCCCTTTCATTAAATGAACTTCAGGACCAAATATCGTCCTTTTTAGAAATTGAACATAGATCTCGGTTTAAGTCTGCAACCAATTTAAACGAATGTTTCTCGAGTCCAATAAAGAAATCAAAATTTTGAGGAAGAAAATTAGTGACCATATAGATGATAAAGATCGCATTGCTAACAATGGTGAACAGGCATTAGCAACCTTTCAAAAATCTCTCCTTGAATTACGAATTGAGCGGGATGAATTGCTTTTCGAGAATTCCTTACTTAGTGAGCGAGAAGATCAAATTCGCTCCCTCCTTGTTATAAATAGTGACGATGAATTCGCCAGGTAAGCGAAAGTTTTAGATAATGCAGAAATAATCTAGGTGTTGATGTTAGTCTTCACGCCGAGCATACTTCCTTGGTTAAAGATATGATATCTCGATAGAGAAGGTTATTTGTTACACCTTACTACTTCTTTCGTAGTATTGCTTGTAAATTATTAACTTGTTGTTACTTATTTAATCTCGAGAAGAGACTTCGGGTTAGAATTAGAGAGCTTGAATGAGAAGGAACAACTGCAGAATTTTCCAGCGAGAATTGAAGAACTAAAGGCGAAAACAACAACTCGCCAAGAATCTCTCCTTCGTAATAACAAGTATTCCAAGTTAAAGAAACAATTTGAAACAACGGGTGGAGAACTTTAGTAATGATCTTTTTTTCGTTTTCGCAATGGAGCCATGGAGTATGTTTGTAAACACAGAACATCCCTCTGCATACATATCCCTGGCTTCTTGAAAAGGTTCCTGAGAACTTGCCTGTCTCAGATGTTTCTGATAGTGAAGCTGGCGAAGAAGAAAATTCTAGCGACGAGAATAATAAAACTGATGAATCAGATGAAGAAGAAGAATCACCCAAGATGTAATTCTTTTTGTTTTCTTTTGCTTTGCGTGTAATATCCTACATTCTTTGTATCTTTGTTATAGTGAACTCTTTTTTCATGAATTCAATCTTCACTCCCTTTTTTGTTAGTTCTTCCTTGTAATATAATTGACTATCTTTATTGATGTATAACTCTTTCCTCGGAAGATGAATAACAATATTCCATCTTTTCCATTCCCATACTTGCCTCGGGTATTCATCTTCTGATGGAAGAAGTTAGTTATCCTCATGTATTTTGTTGAATAATAATTTTAGTGTTATTGAAATGTATAGCCGCGGCGAGGTCGCAGATATCTTTATGAATTGAGAATTCTATCTCCTCTTGCTGCGACAAGGTCTTGAGCCGCCTCTACACTTTCATGCAAAGGCCCATTGACCTTGCCTTATCATTTTGTGTGGTCTTCCAAGTCAGACCTCCTAATTAGAGGTCCTCCCCTGCCCTTTGCGTTCATTGCGGCAAAATCGCGCAGGACGCCTTTACACTTGTATGTAATGACCCATTGATCTCGCCTTATCATTTTTCAAGTATTTTTGCCTCTGCAGATGTTTTTGTTGCGACAATATGACAGGCCTAAACATCCTTGCGAATATAAAGCCCCATGACATTGCATAAGTCGTGGCGACGAAATCGCAGACGTCCGTACACTTTCATGTAAAGACCCATTGATCTCGCCTTACCTCGTGTTAGTATTATTGCCTCTGCAGGATCATTGCACAAATATGACAAGCCTAAGTCTCCTTGCGAAAACAAAGCCTTATGACATTTGCGTCTGTTTTGGCACCCCCTAATGGAGAGCACCGCCCTTATCATCTCCCGGTTGCCTTCAAGGAGGCGAAACATCGGGCCATACAAGACTAGCTCCTCCCATCCGGTCTTAACAACAACCAAGTTGTTTTCGTGATCTCTTATCCCTTATACCTATAGGGTTTATGGTTACGAGACTGCACCCTAAGTGGAGTTTTCTTGGGCGAGTGCAACGCATGCCAAGACTTGCCAAGAATGGCCAGGGTAGGTTCATCCATCCCGGCACTCTGGCTCAACCGTGTACCTCGGCGCCTTGTGCATACATCGACTCCTAAGAAGAGACCCTCGGTCGCCCAACCAGTATAACCTACATATATAGTTGGGAATCCAAGGTACCTCTTAGGATAGGCTTTCATGGGCCCCAAATTTTCATGGTTCAAAGCCCGGGAGAGCGGTGTAACCTTCCCCCGAACCACGGCGAGAGATACCCCCTTATATGACGCACTTTAGGTCTTACATTTGCCTCTTACGAAATGTTATTCGCGAACTAGGGTGTACGCCATAAAGGTTCGTCCCATTCATTTGCGCATTTATATTTGTTAAATCATTCAATCATTCATGTTTCATTATTTGCTGATATTTGTTTGCGAAGTATTCGCACAGTTCTGTTTCACTTGTTGTATTTCACTTTTCTTTCTTAGTCGTATTCTCATTTCACTCTTGGTCATGTGAGATTCTCGCACATCATTACTTCAGCTGTTACTTTGCATCCTGCTGTTATTGATTATTCACTTCTTATGCCTTTTGTTCCTCATATCTTTTGCTTCTCCATTGTTATAATATTGATCTGTCTCTAAGCATTCACCTCGCGGGGTATGTTCAGCCCTCACTTCTATAGCATCTACCATCAGATTTTTTCCTTTCTCTATTCATTTCTCACATGTTGCTTCCAACCCTTTCTTTTGGCACTTCTTTCTTCGCGATTTTTCTATATCGACCTCATGGTTTGGTTGCGACTCCTTCCAATCTCCCTGTATGATACCAATGCCACTTGGGTGTGGAAATTTTATGCATTGATGGTAGGTTGAGGCGATTCCCAAGATTTCATGAAGCCATGGTCTCCCAATTAGTGCATTATACGGGGATTCCACATCAACCCCACAGAATAAGACATCGTTGATAATCCTTGTAGAGGTATGCTCATGTGAACTTCTCCCTTTGGTTTGTTTGCGGTGCCATTAAAGCCATATATCTTGTAAGTCGAGGGAATCAAATCCTCATCTTTTCCGCCCATCGTCTTGTAAGTATGGTAGAAGAGAATATTCACCGAACTTCCGTGTCGATTAGAAGTCGGTTGATCGCCCAACAAGCTTCGCCTCATCATCTTCTCCATCGATTGGTTTGGGTTAATCTCTAGTTTCACAACCAACGGGCTCTCGTGTGTTTCTCTTCCTTTTGGTACTTCATCTGAGAAAGAAAATAGTCTTCAACTGCCACTTTTCTAACTGCGTCGTTCCTTGGACTCATTATTTCTTTATCATTAGCGTCTCTCGCAAAGACTCTACCGAGTACGTTGTCATGGAAATCTTCGATGGTGCGATAGGAGTGGATAATAGAGTTGCAGTTCAAATTCTTGGCTTTTGTTCCTACTTCTATCACAAATGTTTCCTTTCCTTTCGCATGCGACACCATTCGTGCATCTCCGGTGGTGGTGGTAACATCTCGGCCCGCTTTTCTCCTTTAGAAAGTGATTGACTTCCCCGATCAATCATCCCGAGAATAATTCTCTTTATGTTTCTACAATCGTTTGTTTGATGCCCATGGAAGCGATGGTAAGAACAAAACTCATGACTTCTATCGCCAGGCGGTGGTTCCATTCCAACATTCCAAGGTCTCGCACATTTTCCATCACAAGTATAGCTTCCCGAGATCTTTTCAACGCTAGTATTCGGTGGAGGCATCTTAATCTGTTCCCATCTTTGTTTCTATGACTTCTCTCGCCCTCCACAGTTATTTTGTCTTCGTCCACCATAAGTTTCTTGCACATGATCTAGCCTCACGAATCTTATTATTCTGTTACGGTTGTAGTAGTTCCTTTCACGTTCAAACTCTTCTTGATCGTGGCTTCCCATGGCTACTATCTTCTGCTGTCCCTCATCGCTCTCCTTGCCTCATTGTCCTTGGAAGTGCTCGCATTTTGTATTTATGAATTGAGGTAACAAACTTGCGTTCGGGGCGTTGGAGTTCGTGTTCGCGCCAGGATAAGAATTCATTTCATTTTGTCTTTCTTCTAAGGCAATATATTCTTCTGTAATTCTCGCTTGATTCTGCCATCGTGATTGTATTTTGATTCTAAAATTTGAATGTATAACAAGTTAGTCGCGAAGAGAGCATTCACAAATGAGAGTATGAGATATCTCTCCTCAACCCCGCCTGCCATTTATTTTTTGCACATGGTTCTCCATCTTATCATCAACTGTCTTAAGCTCTCGCCAATCCTTTGTTTCAGCCCGAATACATCCTCAATACCCGGGTATGAAGAGTTGTTACTTATGTATGCTCCCAGGAATGTGGCTTGTAAATGATTGAATGATGTGATTGTGTTCCTTGGCAGACCTTCAAACCATTTTAGTGCTTCTCCTATTAAGCTTGACGCGAAATATTTGCACAAGATGGCATCATGATTCTCCCATTGTAACATACATCTCATATAAGCCTTAATATGTTGTATCGCACAAGTTGTTCCATCAAAGATGTTGGTTAATGCAGGTAGATTACATTTAGGAGGTATTCCTCCCATCTGCACTTCTAGCGTGAAGGGATTCTTCGCGGCTTCTGCAATAGCTTGCCTAACTGCGTCTCCTTCCTCCTTCCCTTCTATTATTCAAGTAATCCTCTCATTTCAATGATTCTCTTAAGATTTGTTCATTTGCCTCAGAATTTGATTCTACTGGTCTTTTAGCTCTGCTTCTCTCCTTCTTCGCTCGTGCCTATTTTGACCTTCCTGCTCGTTATCTTCTCCTCTTCTTTCCTCGCGACGCTCTTCTTCGTTTCTTTCGTCAATTCGCACGCCATTATATCGGTTGTTCTCTCTTCGTGGTGGCCTCTCAGCTCTCATCATCTGCACCCTCTCATACTCTTCATTAATATTTCTATTAGTACGATTCTCGTTCCCTTCTTCTTTCGCGGTTATCATGGTTATTTTGCTTGGATTGCCTCCTCCATCTCTTGATTTTCCATTTCTTCTCTTAGCCTTTCTCTCTCGCGAGCTAATCGCGCTTTGTTCAATGTAGTGTCTCTCAATGTCATCCTCGATCTCTCGGTTTCTTCTCAATTCTTCTCTCCCATGCAAGATTATTCTCCCTTCAGCAGCTGAGTCATTTGGTTCTTGGAATTGCATGTCTCCTTGATTTTCCCTATTCCGCTCATTTGGAAGATTTTCGGGTTGAGGAATATAACGATCTTCTATTTCTCCTCTTCTCTCGCCGTGCTCTATATTCGGATTTTGTGTTTCTTCATTGGTGCTTTCTGTTGGTACAACTCTCCTTCTTTCTTCTCCATTCGATCTTGAACTTGATCTCACGCTACTTCTAGATCTCCTATTTTGCAACCTCATATTTTCCATCCTCAATTCGTGTGATTCGTCTTGTCAAGTTTGCTCGTTCCTCGCCTCTAGCCGTCTCTCCTCGTGTATTGTTTGTCTCAATCTTTCTAAGGCTGCGATTTCTTCATTACTGGATTCATTTCTCCATTCATTTCTTGCTCTCCTCCTCCTTGTCCATTGTTCACCAACTGCGTTCCTCTCTCTCTCGTCTTGGAATCGGATCTCCAAGTATGCACGCTTACTCTATCATAATCCGTTTGCGTTTGCTATCGGGAGATTGGTGGCTGGTTTTGACCTTCCCCATCATTTCTCATATTCATCCTTGATGATTCTCCTGTTTCATTCCTCCTTTCTCCACCAAGTCTCCCACTTCTTCTTACAATCGTTGGTTGCCCTTGTACATTTCTTCTTCTAGCCATCTTTCTTTTTCAATGAATTCTTGAGTATCTTTTCCAAATCTCTTCTCTGTTAATCTATATTCTTTCCAATTTCTTCGTCAATCATCGCTCGTCCCTGTTTTAGCGCATATGTAGTAGCAGGTTTTCCCACACTACACCCCTCATTATATTTTGATTAGTTAGTCCATTGAAAGTTGTATAATTGAGAATGTTTATCGATTAATTTCATGAGTTGTTTACACAGGAAAATTAGGATTACACTTAGCAAGTAAAACACTCTTGAACTTCTCTCTCCTAATGACTTGCCCAACAATTCCAAAAAGATCTCCCTACAAAGACTCACTCGACCCTTTATATAGGGTAATACATAGTGGATGACAACTAAGCTATCCTTTATTTTTAAGGAATGTCTCGCGCGAAGTGTCGCCAGTGTACAACTTATTCAATCTCGCGACACTTCTTAACCTCGCCAGAGTTCCATGTCTCTCGGTTGTTTTGTGTGTCGTTTCTCATTGCGCTGTTCATTTTAGTTCCTCATGACTCCCTCGCAGACCGTCTGTTTATTGATCCCGCGAGCCCAATCCATTGTGATATTATGATCCTACAAAGAATGATTCAACTTTTCCTTCCTCCTCTTCCGATCTACCCCTCTTACCAAAGAAAACTTAGAAGGGATAGATGTAGCTTTTAAAGTTTTATCAGACACCATGAACGACGTCAAGAAAACCTCCACCGATCCTATCAAGTCTTGTGTTTTTGAATCCTTGAATAAATACTTTGGCTCTGACATAGTGTCGCAAACATCTTTGGAGCAAGAAGTTAAGATCTTAAAGAACAACCTTCTCAACATTTCATTGGATTGCGACAATCTTCGCAAGAAGAATGAAGATTTAAAAGGTACATTTTGCCTCTATTTTTTTTTTTTTTTTTTTTTTTTTTTTTTTTTGAAGACTCAAGTCCTTGTTCGCCCTTCAAGCTTTAAACTGTAAACGAAAATGGAGATATATCGGTTGGAATATCTGTTGAAGAAGTTCGAGCTGATAAAGATTCTTGGGTGGAGCAATATAACCAATTAGATAATCTTCATACATATGCTGTTGACCAAATAGATAATCTTTCTAAGGAAAATGCTGATTTAGCTCAGAAACACGACTTGTTAAGTAATGACTTATCTCGCCTCTCGTATTCTTTGACTAAAGCTAATTTAGAGTTGGAAACTTTATCAGATGAGAATGGAATTCTTTCTCAAGAGAAGCGAACTTTATTAAACAAGGTGTCAGTTTACTCGCAGCAGTATGATATTTGTCAAAAATTGTGTAAAGAGCAAGAACAATCTCTTCACTTTTTGAGAGATAATCTTGAAGAAGTTACTATCGAGAAAGATAAACTTATTCAGGGGTAGAATAACTTTAAGTGTAAAAGCCAACCAACTCAAGGATCAATGTTCCCAATTGGAGAAATCCAATTCTTCCTCGCGAAAGAAAATGCCACACTTATTTCTAATGAGAAAAATCTGCGAGCTCGTTTGAAAGGATTAGTTGGAGATAACTTTGATATCGCCATGGACCAACTGGAAAATAGTTGTTCGGAGTTAACCCAACACCTTATCTCGCAAAAGGAAGGTAGTCATAACAGTTGGCTGCCTTATCTATTCTTCATTTACCGGTGTTTCATAATTTTTGTTTGTTATAATATTTTTTGCTTTTATTCTTTGTTTGCAGAGTCCGAGAAAAATCTTCATTCTTCCTCATCGCTTTGAAGTCGACCACTCAAAAAAATTCGCAAGGAGAATAAAATGCTTACTACTTCCCTTATGCATTCGTGACAGACGAGAAAGAAGATTCAACTATATGTGCGGTTACAAAGATATAGAGAGTAAAACCAAGCAGAGCGCTCCTTCGTCAACTTCATCTTAAAGTGAAGTTCTTGTGAATAGTGTTTTGCTATCTAAATCTCTTGATCCCGTATCTCTTGCACCTCCGGAAGTGAGTGATGATGAAGTTCCCAATTCCCCGATGTGACTATGATTATCAAAGCTTGAAGAAGTCACTATTGATGAAATCTTGATGAGATCCAAATGAAGGGACTTGATGAAAATCGTTCAACTAAAGCGAAAAAGAGGTCGATAAAATTGTTGAAGAGCCAGTAACATCTGCTGTTGTCGAGAGAGTTAATGTGGAAAATTGAATTCTCTCTGTAATTTTTCATTTTTGTTTAAATTCCCTTAATTGGATGACATTTTGCATAGGATGCTTTTGAATTTCTGTTGAAGTATTTCTTTTGATTTTGAGGACAAATTCCCTTTATTTTTGCTGAAATGTATTATTGCGATAAGATCGCAAGATTTCTTCTCAATGAAGAAACCTATTGATCTTATCTTATCATTTAATTCTATGGTCTTATTTTGTCTTCCTAGTTAAAGGTCTTACTTTGCCATCCCTTATCGCGACAAGATCGCAGGACGTCTTTCCATTTTCATGTAATGACCCATTGACCTTGCCTTATCATTGCACAAGTATTTTTGCCTCTGCAGGATATTGTACTTGCGACAATATAACAGGCCTAAATATTCTTGCGAACATAAAGCCCCATGACATTGCCGTCTTTGCAACGAAATCGCAGGACGTTTTTTCATTTTCATGTAAAAACCCATTGATCTCGCCTCACCTTTATGTTAGTATTTTTGCCTCTTCAGGATCATTGCACAAATATGACAAGTCTTTATTTCCTTGCGAAAATAAAGTCTTATGACATTTGCGTCTTTTGACACTTATCGGCCTCCTAATGGAGGGTGCCGCCTTATCATCTCCCTGGTTGCCCCTTCAAGGAGGCGTACATCGCCATACAAGACTAGCTCCTCTAAGTAGGTCTTAACAAAGCAGTTGTTTTGCTGCCTCTTATCCCTTATACCTATATGGTTTATGGTTACGAGATCGCACCCTAAGTGGAGTTTTCTTGGCCGAAAGATGTGCCAAGACTTGTCAAGAGTGGTAAGGAAGTTCCATGCTCTCCCGCACTCTTGACTCAACGTGTACCTCGGCGCCTTGGTCATACGCCGACTCCTTGGAAGAGACCCTCGGGTGTCCAACAGTGGTATAACCTTATATATATAGTTGGAAATCCAAGATATCTCCCAGGATAGGCTTTCATGGGCCCCAAATCTCCATGACTCAGTTCCAAGGATCAGTGTAACCTTTTCCTGAGCCATGTCAAGAGATACCCCTTATATGACGCATTTTAGGTCTTACATTTGCCTCTTGCGAAATATCATTCGCGAACTAAGGTGTACGCCATAAAGGTTCGTCCCATTCACTCACTCATTCATTTTTTGTTAATTTATTCAAGCATTCATTATGTTTGCGAAGCTATCACACAATCTTGTTTTATTTCCTTTGATCTCGCAATCTATCTGTCGCAAAAACATTACATCACAGGCTCATTCCATTTCTCCCATCTTCTATGGATAATATTTCTTAAGATACAACCTATTCCATGGCCTATTTAATTTTTGCCCTACATCTTTGCCTTCAGGATCCATCAATCTATATGCCCCTGTACCAACTATCTCCTTGATGATATAAGGTCCATCCCATTTTCTTGCCACTTGCCACCATTTTCTCGCTGATATATAGGTGTTTCTCGCAGCACCAAGTCACCTGCTGAAATTCACGTATCTTGACGCGTTTGTTATATTCTCTAGCCAATCTTCGCTGATAATTTTCCATATGTTGTAATTCTCTTTCTCTTTTTTCTTCTAGTTCATCTAACTTAATTAGAATATTACCCGCACTTAAATTTTTCTCCCAAGCCTCTTTCTTTGTTGTTGGGATCTTAACTCGCTGAAGTACGGCCTTCAACCCCATATGTTAAACAGAAGGGGGACATCCTTGTAGCTTCTCTTCTAGTAGTATTGTAAGCCCATACTGCATTATCACCCTTTACTGTATCCTTCTAACTTTTTCTTAAGTATGTCTGCGATTGTTTTATTTGTTGCTTCTGCCTGGCCATTAGCCTGCCGGTATAGAGGAGTGGATTTTCCACATCGTATCTGAAATGCATTAAGTAGTAGTTCTATATTCTGTCCTTCAAACTGCTTCCCATTGTCAGATACCAACTGTGCGGGAATCTCAAATCTGCATATAATATTCTCGAATATGAAAGTAAAGACATCCTTATCGCGAATGTGTTGTACCGCTTTCACCTCGCCCATTTTGTGAAATAATCAGAGCTTTACGATTAAATATTTTCTCTGTCCCGTTCTCGGTAAAAATGGTCCTACAATGTCTAAACCCCATTTTCCAAATGGCCAGACACTTGTTGAAGAATTTAACGGAGCTCCTGGTGTATGTATTTTCTTCCCATGCCTTTGGCAATCCTCGCAACGCCTTGACACTTGTTTCGCGTCCTCATGCATATATGGCCAATAATAGCCCTGCATTTTTGCTTTATGTGCTAAAGATCTTCCGCCACTATGATTACCAAAGCATCCCCACTATGCAACATCTTCAATATGATTTCCCTTCCTTTCTTGTTAAACATCTAAGTGAAGGCCCGTTAAAAGATCGTCGGTATAACACTCCATCTCTTAATTCATAATTTGTTGCACGGGTTTTTAATTTATGTGTCTCTAATCTATTTCTTGGTGTTTCTCCTGTCATCAAATATGCATGAAGCTCGCTCTCCAATCTTCTTCACAAAGTGTTTGCGCTTCCATCTTCTACTACCATTACATCGGTTTTTTGTTCTTCCTCTCTTTTGTCAATTGATGGCATCAAAAGTGTTTGTATTTTAATGTTTTAAATCGGATTCTGTCATCATACTTGATATAAAGGCAAAAGCGTCTCGCGAGCCTATTATTTCTCCTTGATATATGTCTCCACTTTATTCTTGGTATCTGCATCGATATCTCGTCAACAAGTTTCTTATATTTTTGCAAAGACAATTCGTTTATGGCATATTCTCCTTTTATCCGCGGAGTGCCAATTGTGAATCACTAGTAATCCTCACATTCTCCGTTTCATTTCTATTGCAAATCGCAAAGCATGTATTATAGCTTCATATTCTGTTTCATTATTTGTTGATGCAAACTCCAATCAAAGAAAGAGCTATTTTATTTCCCGGCAGCGATATCACAACAATTCCTATTCCATTTCCTTCTCCATTTGATGACCCATCTACTAATATTTCCCATCTATTCGGTTATGTTAACAAATCTTTTGGATCTCCATGTTCTTCTTCCACATCCATCATTTCTTCCACTGATTCATCCTCTTCCAAAGGAAATTCTCGCTAGAAAATCTGCAACAACGACTGTGATTTTGGCGAAGATAGTATTTCATATTTGAGTTTGCAATGAATTATTTGAGCATTCCATCTCGGCTCTTCCCGACCTCTTTGAATTCTTCATCACCGATTCTATTGGTATTTTTGTCACCACCTTGACAACATGCTTTGAAAATATATACGAAGCTTAAATGTTGCATAAACTAATGCCAAGATTAATTTTTCAATTTTTGAGTAATTCCTTTCTGCAATATTGAAGGTTTTTTGATGTAATAAATTGGCTTTTCTACTCCTGCGTCCACTCGCAGTATCCGCACTTAATGCATGCGAGGTTGTCGCAAGATAGATCAACAATTCTTCTCATTCTTCTCTTTTTTTGCAAATTGATATATCCATTAAATGTTCCTTTATTCCTTGCAAGGCTTTCGCTTTTGCTCCATTTAAACTTCGATCCTTTCGAGGATATTGAAAAATGCTTGCATTTGTCGATGATCGCGAGATGAACCTCCCTTAACAACCCATTTAACTTTTGAACATCTTTTACTATCGCAATGGGTGTTGGCATATCATGAATCGCTTGTACCTTTTAAGGTCGACTTGAATTCCTTCTTTGATCTGATGTAATTCTAAAAATTTTCTGCAGAGGCGACTCCAAGGTACACGGGGTTTACTTTGATATTAAATTGCCTCATTTGTTCAAAAAATTTCTTTCAAATCGACGTGGTCTTTTGCTTTTCTACTTTTATTAACATATCATCTACGTATACCTCTAATGTTTTGTGTATCCATCTCGCTAACACCTTTTCCACCATTCTTTGGTATGTCGCATGACCATTATTTCGGACCAAGCTAAGATTTTGTATAATAGTACAATCCTCTTGGAGCAAAGAAAGCGTGTATGTTCTTGATCTTCTTCGGCGAGAGGAATTTGATTGTAACCCTTATATCCATCAAGAGACACTAGTGGAAAATAGAGAGTTCGCGACCGTCAGACAAGTCATATATACGAGTTATACGACCAGTTCTAACCGTCTCTGTTGGGGTCTCCGATAAAGCGTATATTTGTTTTAAACGACCCTTAGCCGTGTGACTCAAAATAAAGACCCGATATTAAGGGTAACGAGATACGAGACCCTGCCGTGAGTCTCGGATTTAAATTATAATATAAAAAAATATTGATTGATTTTTGAAATGCCCGAATGGCTAAACCAAATAATCTGAATAATATCAAGGTCAAGTCAAGTCAAATGGAAGTCAAGTCAAAGTCAAGTCAAATCAAGTCAAAAGAAACTCAAAGAAAGTCAAGTCAAATAAAACTCAAATTAAACACAAACCGAAATTCAAATTTAAACTCAAACTTGAGAATTCCACATTCATTCATTCATTCATTTTATCCATTTAAAATTACACAAAAAGATTTAAATTTTGGTTCAAGACAATACATGTCCAAGCTAGCTAGCTAGTAAGTTCTAACAACAAGATGCTAAACTAATAGACAATAAGCTAAAACAACATGTTAAACAACAAAACGATAAGCTCCTCCGATGAATGATGAACTTAGCCAATACTTCATAAATATGATATCAAGTAGAGCATCCATGTATTGTGTCCCCTGGTTCACATACGACAAAGAACGTCGTTCTGGCAAAGAAAATCAACAATAGCACAATGACTTCGTTCGATTCATAATACACGGTAGAACAAAATATGTTCTTAGAGTATACTTCATATTCTTTCTTTAATATTGGAAGCACGTGTGAGGTAATTTGAGAGATTAAACCTAGATCTAGGTCATGTAAACAAATGATTGGCTCATCAATGCAGTGTATACAATCATGCAACAAGAGTGAAAACATAAATGAAGAAATTAAGCAGGGAATTCAGGAAAAGAAACGGACTATGCAAATAATAATATCATAGGGGAATAATGTTCAAGCTCGTATCAACAACCAACAGGTTATATATATATATATTGGAATATAAGAGGTGCAAATTATAACCCCAAGATTCGGCATGCTATCTGACCGAAATAAGTAGCAAAATCAAATCACAAAGGAGGTTCAAGGTATGTTGTCAACTCACATGTGCGCATGGGGAGCTACATGATTTCCACCGATGGAATTATAAGGTGTCGGGCAAGTTCATCACGTGTATCCCCATTTCTGGGCCCCTTGAAAGATAACCAATTGCACAATATGAAATTAAAACGAAAGTAAAAGAGCTAACATAACAAATATGGAATCTACTAGGAAGAGACATGTGAAACCTTTCAACGCCTAAGATTTAAGATGTATTCTTTTCAAGGCTAACCATGTCAAGTGATACCAGAGAAATCACTTCATGAGAAATCCCAACTTCCCGAGTGATGCACAACTTCCGTAATTCAAGAGACATCTTGTAGCTTATGGTTTTATATGACCATTGACAATGAAACCTGCAATGTTCCAAACAAATATGAATCTCAAAGAACATATGCTTGATACAGGACATATGCTAAAGACAAAAGAAAATAATTACAAAAAAATGTTGACATTGATAAATAGGATTCACCTTGATCTCCACCATTATCGTTTCCATCATGGTAACCAGTAATATGCACTTTACAAGGCTGCTTTAGTTGTTTGATACTCCTTCATCTTAAAACATACAGTGTTGTAGACAGAAATAGAATTAATGTCATAATGACATCAAAAGCTAAGCGTGATATTATCAAGAAAAGTTGCATCGAAATATATTTCCAAAAAAACATTTACATTATGAAGTTTGGAATCTAAGTATGAAAACTGAAGTAACCATTGCAATACAAACACATAATGAAACTTCATACAAGTAATCATTAATCGAAAAATGCCAACACTTGGGTACCTCTAAGGACTAAAGATTCACATTTTTTTAATGAGAATTATGAATCGGAAAGCTTTAATATAATAAAATATGCTTATTAGATACACCAAACTTGTGCCATTTAGAGCACTAGGTGTGTGTGGGTTGAATAAGGCTACAATGACTAACAAGATGATCAAGTCAAGCAAGTACAATTAAGGATCTAGCTAGGTAAAGATTAAGATGGTATTTTTAGGTACGTAACTTAACGTTTATCATTGAGATTTCTACTGCTTATGTAGACTGTTGTCACTTGTCACTCCACAATGTCCAAGTGTCTTCTCTTATTACGATTTCCCGGCAATAGAAACTATCTAGTATTAGTAAACATAACAAGAATACATACACATGTGGAAACTTGGTAATCCTTAAACGCTACCGTCAAGGATAACCTATTCACCTATACCAAGAATCATTATTGTAGGTACAGGCAGTATCCATGGTACTTGTCCAAATGCAGAATTTCTTGAACCACCCGGCACACTGCATACGTGACCCCAATGTGGCGTGATACAACCATAAAGCACTGACAAAGGGCATAAAAGATTGAATACTTGCAAAAGCATGACTCCAAGTAATCTGCATTTAATATGCAAGTGAAAATCTAACCGTTTGCACGAGATGATTTTCCCCATAAGTACCTTTTGGTGTTGTGTCTGGAAGTGGTCGCCATCATGATGGCCTTTCTCCGAGTTCAATGAAAATGTGCAGAAACTGCACCTTGTCGTCATCGTATTTCTAGCTAGTCATCGTATTTCGCCCCGACTTCCTTCTCCTCCTTACTTGGGATCATCACTTTCCTTGTTTGCCCCGCCGATGTCATACATAACTCGCAACTTCTAATATGACACTAACCAAGAGAATGATTTTGCTTAATCCAAAACCAACATGCCTATCCATATGTAAAAGTGGAAAAATATAAGAACAAGCCCCAAACACTCATGCTTGATACAGGACATAAGCTAAAGACAAAAGAAAAAAAGAAAAAAAGATTCACATTGATAAATAGGATTCACCTTGATCTCCAACATTACTGCTTCCATCATCGTAACCAAAAGAAGACGACTTTTATAACCACAACTCAATAATTTAAAACAATTTCATCTTCCTCTCATCAAACATCAAATCCAAAGGAATCGATTCTATCAACTCTGCTCAAGGATTTTCACATCGAGGAACTTGTCAAAAATCTCAACTCGTGAACAAGTTAATGTTTAGAAAAGGTCACATGATGCAAATAACATTCCTTACAAAGAGTAAAATATTGAACTAATTAGCTATGTCATGGAAGTTGCTTGTGTGCACACTTACCATTATCAAATTCCTATAATAAAGATCCGTAAAAACATTCACACGGTGAGCTAAGGATGTCATGAACATTTAGGCATCATATATGAATATTTATCATGATTAACAAACAAAGACCTTAACTTTTATCAGATTTGGGCATGAAGAACAATGCTTTGTGTCATAATCATTATAATTCCAGTAGATAATTATCTTAACTGTGTTAATCAAAAATTGGAAAAGACTACTAATTTATGCATTAAAAAAGAAAAAGAAAAAACAAGATTTTTAAAGTTTTCGATAAACTGCAATTTAATGAGGTTTAGGGTTTAAGATCATTTATTCTCTAAAATCATTCACTGAAAACAAAAAAGAGACCTTAAATCCATGGTAATGAAATAATAAAGGTTAAACTTCCATACATAACTTATCGAACAGTAAGAAAAAAATACCAAATTAACATTAACTAGAATGCCATATCGAATGATGATGCTGTAACAAAAGTTCAATCGCGTACTAATTTTGAGCACAATCATCGCAGATAAAATATGCACCATAACCCCAATTCCTCAAATACTTAACAAAAAAGACAGACCCTCAGGAGAATTAACATCATTCCCATTATAAGTAATCAAAAATGGGTTTCCTAAATGAGTAAAAAAGATGCACCCAAGAAATAGGTGTTGTAGCTAACTAAAATCAATATCGAACTTTGATAATTTAACCTTTGAATGGAGATCAAATCTCTAGTTACACACAGATTTCGTAGTAGTTCAAAACTGGGAATTATTACATGAAAAAAAAAAAACAGAATCGCATCTTCTTCACCACTATAACTACTGTTGAAATAATAAACACAATCAACACCATATAAAACCTAAAACCAAGAGAGGCAGAAATGGGTTTCACCTTAGCATTAGGAGCAAGACGAGCCATCAAACTAGCAGTAGAATTTCTTGTGTTAAACTGATAGTTGAGTTGATTATAAGAAGTACATTAATCCCTACGAAATCTTGCCAATCCGGTGGTCTACCCTGCAAGAAAACCCCAAGTAGTAGTAATTAACACACAAGACAAAGCCAAAACTAAATCACCACAGAAAGAAAGTAGTACTAATGGAAAAATATACAGATTACTTACTCCTCCATAAGTAAGGCCTATTGCCATAATAGCTGCTGCCTCCATTACCCACGACAACGGATTCCACATAAACGATAACAGCTTCAACAACTTTCTCTCCTACACACCAAAAAAACAAAAAAAAAAAAAAAAAAAAAAACTCTAGATGAAAACAACAAAAACAGAGAGGAACCCAATCAATTATACCACCTTCTCTTCGAGTTTGTTGTAACCAAACACCGCTAATCGTTGTTGAGCATCTTCATTAGAAAACCCTTGTTTGTTACATCTCAAACTTTCAAGCACTTCTTCAATAGGTATCTCCTCCTGAAATATCAAAATAATGAGTAAGATTAGCCCAAACAAAGTGGGAAAGAAAGGAAAAAAGAAACATAACATAATTCTAGTACTAATGAAAATTTCAACATAAACTGCCACCCAAACTGAGACAACATAAAATCATGAAATCAGAAAATCCCATATACCCCAAATTAAAGAACCAAAATAAGTAGTGTAACTGACCAACTTCTGCTTCATCACCACCACCACACCATCATCATCAGGAATCATTATAGAAGTAAACCGCAACCCTACTCAAGAAAAATAACACTTCAGTCGAAACTATTACCAGGAAAATCAAGAGCTTGAAAATTCACCCTAACCCTAATTTAAAAATTAAATTCTGAAATTGAAGATGATGAAGAAGATTGAGTCATAGATAATTACCCCAATGAATCGCAAGAAGGATTTCATCATTGACAACACAGACTACCGATGAAATCGATTTTTAGATTTAGGGTATTGACTTTTATTTCAACTTTTGAATCTGGATCGAGAAGAAGAAATTGATGAAACAGATTCTTTGAAGAATAAGAAGGTGATGGAGGTCGATCGAGAGCAAATGTTTAAACTTACAGAGAGAAAAAAAAAACAAGTGATGAGTTCCGCTATGAGCTAGTGGAGAGGTAAGAGAGAATAAAGATAATAATGGAAGATAAAGAAAAGAGGTGCATCGATAAAAACGAACAGAGATTGGTACAATCCAGACGTTCTTTTCGGTCTAGTAAATCCTGACCATATAAAATGTGGGTCCCAAGACTATTCATCGATATACATCGAAGGTCAAGGGTCGTTGAATCGGTAGTTGTTTGATGGCAGGATGGTAACCAAATTTTCTTATTCGGTAGACGGCTAGTTAAGCTCTCAAATTATTTTTTTATCATACGTAGACGGCTATCTTGGTCTGTCCAACTACCTGCATCGAGGGTCCCGATGTGAGTCACAGAAACCCCATTTTCCACTAGTGAGTGCTAGCATGCAAGACATGAAACTGACTGGATGGCATCCAAGAATTAAGCCATCTTTGTGGAAAACCACGGATCTATAGTGCTGGTAGATGAGGCAGATAGAATAGCAAACTTATGCAATAATTTTTTGGGTTTTCATTTTGTTCCAAAATTAGGAAATATGATAGCATAAGCTTTAACTAAATTTGTAAGGAATTAAATTTGACCATTTCCTAGAAACTATCCTCCTTCAGATATTCAAAGATCGTCCATCAGTAGATAAACCTAATATCAAGAGATCTTCCCATGGATTGATATTAGATGGCTGTATTTTTATTCTAACATAGGCTCGTTTTGAGTCTTAGTTGTTTTAATGAAATGCCTTATTTACAAAAAAAAAAAAATAAATAAATAAAAAATAAATAAGTAGTACTAATAAGACAAGGTTAGTTTGCCGAAACTAAGTATTTGTGCACAGAAAGTATTATTATTTATTTTATTTTTACTAACATTTTGCATCATAAGGTCAAGCATTATTAGAAGGGTTATCCTTTCCCTATCTCTTAAATGTGGGGAAGGGACATGAATCAAAAGGAAAGCTCATTATGATGTGCTTTTATCCCTGAGTTTTCGTGTAAATAGTATCAAACGGATACATGGTATCCATTTATTTTTCCAAATTTTTTTCATTAAAAATAATTTAGAGTAAAAGAAATGAGATATAATAAGTATAAAGGAGATATAATAGGTGAAAAAAGAGACCTGGTAATAAAAATGAAAAAAGGAAAGTTTTAGGATAAAACTTTTTTTTGAGAGAAAAAGGGCAAATTTTATTAAATGCTACATTTCATCGAAACGATGAAAAATAGACGAGCAAAGAGAGAGCTAAGCTACCTGTTGATAACTACAACATCCCATTTACAAATTAGAGTGCTTAAGAGTAATGGCTATGTGATAGACTATTTTAGAGTCTATTTTAGAGTCTATCCATATCAAAATGAAAGTGAGTCTAGGTGAAGGAGTGCAAAATCAATCATGGGATAGAGGGAGAATAGTTTATACGGCAAACAATTCCCGTTTAAAAAGCCTCGCACTTTTAGGGGCGACCCCGAAAGAATTAGGGGCGACTTTTTTATTCCCAACCCATATACACCGTTAAGGGATGTCCAAAAACACGGAGAATACGTTAATGCCCTTACACAATCGAAGCTATTTTGTTCCCGATTATAATAACGCAATCGGAAGCTTAGTAACTATGTTATACTACCGATTATTATCGATTTTGTGCCAAACTCAGCATCCAGCTTCTATAACAATCTGGAAGGAAATAACCTCACGAGACTACCGATTATAGTAGATCCCAAATTCCCAAAATTGGTGATTTCGCCAAGAAAGAAATTTGGGCAACCGACAATCGAAGTCTTATTAACTACCGATTATTCTAGTTCCCAAATTGAAAAAATGACATTTCGCAAAACAAAATTTGGGGAACCGTATAATCGGTAGGTTATTAGCTACCGATTATTCTAGTTCCCAAATTCAAAAAATGACATTTCGCAAAACAAAATTTGGGGCAATCAGATAATCGAAGTAATAATACTTCATTTGACTACCGATTACATGCATGCCCCAACAAAATAAAGCCATTGAACTCTAAACTCTATAAGGATTGTATCCTTTTACCCTATATGGAACACATATACCTTTCATTACTCTCCAACATCATCTTCAACATAATGGTCCAACCATTCATTGTCCTACTGGAGTTCACGATCGAAGAAGATTTATCTTTATGTAGGCGCTATGTTCAATTCTATCCGAGACGAGGAGAAGAACGTAGGCAAGGAGGCATAATGAGTATGAGTTATTTGGGAACATTCACGAAAAAATTTGCACGACACCGTAACCCAAACAACCGTCACTCCGCCGATCTTTCTCGCCGAGTTGGTTCAATAAAGGAGCACGCGAAGAATCTGTCCATTTAACTTATCTTGTGAATCAATATCGATTGAGGGGTGAAACCAATGATGAGGTTATAGAATGATCTCTCGGGAATGGCGAGATGGAAAAGACCAAGTTTCCAACATAAGCTCATTTTAGAATCCTTAGGCGATGAAAAAGATTTAACCGCTTAGGACCATCCAACACGCTCCATGACGCTAATCGTAATACCTTGTAATAGAATTGCGGGAGTTCAATGTAAAATTATGATGATGTGTAGGTGATATTGTTATGAATTTCAAAATATTTATGAAAATCTAAGTTTTAATTGTTGATCTAACTACCGACATACCCAAACGGCTAGTTCGCTCAAAAGAAACTAGCTATATTTCCTCGTAAAACAGTAAAACACAATCGGGTTGATAATACATATTTATAAACCTCCGATTATACTACTCTAATGAAATCGAAACCTGTTGACAAAACATCCTATAATCGAAAGTATATAACAATACATATTTACCGGGACATGTATAATCGTGGATGATTTGTTCAAACATTTACTACTGATTGTGTGTAATAATTGTACGCACTTAGCACAGCCTTGTAAAGTACGCATCAACGGCCATATTTTCAAAAAAAAAAAAAAAAAGAGACGTTGGGACTCTCTATCTATATAAGGAGGGTAAACTCTTCTTATTTATGCACCAAACAACACATATATAGCATCGTGTATTCTACAAATAGATTTTCCATCGTATACTACCCTAAATTCATTCTATATCTCAACTTACATACATGGCAACGCTTGACGCAGATAGAAGATTTGGTCATCAGGAAAACTTGGTATCGTGGAAACAAGACGTGAAGACGTCATAGCAGGAAGGTTAACACCGAAGTCTTTGGGCGAGGGTATATAGCCAATTTGTGCGAGAGTATGGAAATCCAGCAAAGATCACTCCAACAAGTTCATGATCGCTTTCCCGACTTGTCCAAAAAGGGGTAAATGATTACATAACAATACAAAGAGGATGTTTAATACCAGCCACTTAAGCTTGTCGATCCAACAATTTGTAAGTATAACGCCTCAGTTATTCTTTTTAAATAATCGGGTGTTTAATCTTTCTTACTAAAACGAAGTTGACATTATTTTTATGTTTGTTTATGTAGGAGACATCAAGAAAAAGACAAGATTTAGTGGAAAGGTAAGAATTCACTTGGCTGATGGAAGCAGACCTCCTTTCTAAGTCCGTCAGAGATAAGATAAATGTTGATTGATGGTTACAATCGGAAGTTATTATTTTATATTGTCTACCGATTCTCGAAGATTTTCACCTATTTTGTCGTGACTTGTACACCTAAGTTTATTTATATGTTGTCTACCCATTCCGGAAGATTTTCAGCTTTTTTGTCGACTATGGTGACAATGGGTTTATTCAATATGTTGTCTACCATTCCGGGAAAAATTTACGCTTATTTTTTTGTCGTGAGTTTGGTGACAATCGGATGTTTATATAATATGTAATCTACCGATTCTGGGAAAAATTTCCCAGCTTGTTTTATCAGCCTTCTAATCGGAAGATAAGTTCAAACAATTAATCACCGATTATAATATTGATTGAGTCTCACATAAAGCTTGTATAATCGGTTGATATATTTCAAAATATAACTACCGATTATAGCTTTGACTTCACAAGGGATTTTCCACAAAATTCCAAAACATGTACAAATAGGCTTCCAAAATACATCTTCCAAAACATAACAATCATTGATCTTCATCATCCGAGGAAACCAATTCCAAAGAGGGCCTCCGGGAAATCCATCTTCATGACGCGATCCCAATCCAACATGTTGGTCTCATATTGTTTCAAACCAATCGTTACAATGATTCGTTGGGAAGTAATCGCTCCAACCAGCCACAACGGAGGTAATGGGCAATCCTCTTACTCTAAACCGATAAATGCATCTCATTCACAAATGCCATAACAATTCTTCTATCTTTAACCGATTCATCGCAAAACCGTCCTTGTAGGTGTAAACGTATAAGAATGTCCATACCTAGGAGGAAACAAAGAAATGTACTCATACAATTCAAAGCGTCTAAGAGATATCCACATTTAGGCATTGTCATCCAAATACTTGGATCCGATTGTCTTCAATCCCTTTCGGCACTTTACACGCGCAACAAAGTCTTTTGAACTCTAGTTCTTTGTCGTGCCTATGTCCTTCCCTTCATCATCTCCATATAGAAATCCTTGTCCTTTATTAGTTGCAGGCCCCATCTTAGTTCTTAAATTTTGCCATTAGGTGACATTCTGTCCACCGCTCCAAAGTAAATTCAATTTGTTCCGAGGCGACGTGAAACCCACAATTGCTATCCCCATCAACCTCGCCGGTGGACAAAACAAATGGAACAATGAGTGGAGGGAGTTGTTTCCATATACTCTATAATCGTATACCTTGATCGTGTTGGTCTTCCATGAAAAACTTCCTAAGACAACTAAGAGTACCATACTTCTCTCTTATAGTCACTCATTTCCGTTGAATGTGTTTGTATGAGTCGCTCATTTGATCAATAACTACTGAGCTAGTTTGGTCTCCACTAACACAACTTGTTCCACCTCATCGACTTGACTTACTTGAGAAGGCTTCTTAGAGACCTTTGGACATCAATTTGATCTTTCTTGGACGACTCTTCTTGGGCTGCGGATCATTCAAATCTCGCTTCCGAACGCCATGCCGACACAATATTCTTTTTATTAGACAAATGATCCTTTAATTATTTTCAATGGTCCTCGACACTTCGGTGTTTGGCCCACGGCCCCTTTGCTTAATAGGTTCATCAACCTCCCTTAAACGAGGGTGAAAGAGCTTGCTCCAAATCATGCATCAATATTTGCTTTTGGCGCCATTTGCAAGATAACGCCCGGCTATTCTGCACACATTCCGATCCATGAACGACGGACCATTGACTACTGGGGTGCTTGGAGAAATTTAATTGCTTCCAAAATGATGAATATCATTGATGTCAATCACATCATACCTACCCATTTTATGACGATAATGGGAGACCAATACCTATCATATCCTTGCAAACACAAACCGTATTCGCCATCGTAAGCTTTATACAACTTCAATTGTTCCATCATGTGATTTATTGCCCACCTTGAAACTTTATGAACAATGCCCCTTAAAAGCAATCTTCCTTCGTGTTCCGTAGGAATTTATGTACACTAAATTGCATAGAATCCTTAATCTTTTATGAGATCACGATTGGTGAATTCATGGATTGCTTTCGATCGACACAACTCCATTTTGACTACCTAGAAGTATTTTTTCAATCGCCATGAGACCTCCCAATGCTTGTCGCCCTCATTCTTGAAGTTATGATATTCATATGTCCATGCATACACAAACCTCTCCTTAATCGGTAACCATTTGTGTTTTTTACAAATACTCAACGGGTTTTGGGTAGTCCTTTGCAATATTCTTCCTCAAATTTCAAGTTGCTTTCAGAATTTCCTCAGCCATTGACTAAACGATCTTGTCCTACAAGCCATGAACGATCTCCCAAATTATCCCATCCTTCTTCCATTTTTCATCAAATAACCTCTTTCTCTTCCTCTGTCTCTTCCTGCTAATTTACTAATGCGCTCATCCTCTTCCTTCGACCTCTTGGTACCCTTTTCTTGGTTTTTTAGCTTGGAAATGGCGATGGCAATTGTGTCCGTTGCATTGATTGTGCCACGCATAATCGCAAGTTTCGGGCTCGTGAAACACTACCGCTATTGCACGCATTAAGGCTTGATCGTTATCCGCTACAATAACCCTTGAAAATCATCCCCATTGTAAATAGACCTCGGCCCAAAGATCCAAATGAAAAACTCACGTTGTTCTCATGATCCATTAAACCCCATGCAATCGTAAACGTGTTTTTGTCCGTGTGACAAGCAATGTTCAACAACGCATGTTATATTTGTTTGTCTTGTAAGTGTATCTATCAACACAATTTGATGAAAAACTGAGCCAATTTTATCATTTCCCGGATGTGCCAAGAAAATACCTACCACTTTACCATCCTTTTCTTCCGTTCTCAACGTGTAGTCGTGTAACCCAAATAACCACCGCGATTGCTGCACGACCGTTTCTACCATCCCATTCCGTCCTTTTGATCGTAGCTGGGGTCACTTAATTGTAGAGATAAAGAAGACAAGTTGCCTGGCCGTCCGCCTTTTATTTTACTTAAGATCGCACTCGTCTCCATTTCATGTGGTTTTTTCGCAACCATTACATGTCCAATAAGAGACCGTGGTCATGGGATAACCCGTAACTTTCATTTTCCATTTCATGTAGAAGACAATCTTAAATGGGCATCCAATCTTCTTTGTATGAATTTCTTTCTCTCCGTCTTTCTTACATACTTAGCTATTCTTTCCCTCAGACTTTCTTCTCCCCACCTCGCTCACATACCATTTTCAAACCGAATCTTCTTAACGTTAAACGGTTCCGAACTACCACGCACATCTTCTCTTTTGCCTTGTCATAAGCCATTCCTTGGCCTCCTTCTTACTTAAATATCTAAATGGGCATATTATAAAACAAAAATAATAAATATCTTTAACCATCTAACATACATGATTGGAAAAATTAAAGATAATTCATGACCATACTCAAATCGCTTGCATAGTGTAGGGAAGTATCGCCTCAAATAATAATCGCCAATCAACCGGCTACAACAGCCTTTTCACAACAACAACAAGTTATGCATTATTAATCGGATGGAAGTTAAGATAATAAGTAACTGATTGTAATACAATCGGTGATTTATTACTATACAACGAACTGGACATGATAAATTGGCAGTCATGTACGAATATATTCTACCGATTAACTACATGTTTAAATGAACAATTCTTTCCCTGTAAAAGCTTCAATAATCTGAGGGGAATATAAATTCACAAACAACCGATTATTATATATCAATAATCGGACGTTTATTCATGTATAAATTCCGATTGTGAGAAATTGTTTAATTTGGGAATTTTTTCATATTCGGCAGATTAAAACATAAAATATACTCATTATTGAGTAATCGGTAGATATGTTACTAAATTAACTCAATCGAATATATGTCGCGCTCATGTCATGCCCAATGCGTACGCGTAAATCAAATTTTCACGTTGAAAACACACACACAAGCGCCCACGTAAGGATGGATAAACATGGGTATTAGAGTTTGTTAACAACATACCCGTATGTTTGATGAATCGTTAGCTCGATCTCGGGTGATTCTCCATTTTCTTCCATGAAAGCGTCGTCTAGGGTTTCATCTCCATCAAAGTTTGGATCATTCAAACATATACCCCAAATCGTCACTCTCTAAGCAGTAGTGAACCTTGAACTTCAACAACTTCACGGTCCTTCTTAGTACCCATCCATGTTTATGGAAGTTGCAAAATCGGAAGTTGCGACATATAGCTACTTCTTCTTCTTTTTTCTTCTTCTTTCTCTCACTCAATGCGGGAGTTACTCGCAATAGTCGAATTTTTTCCAAACACTAATATATAGACCCCGACTACTGGAATTCTAGAGTTTGCTTAGATTATTGAGTGAAATCTACCGATTATTGTTTTGGCTCACTGAGATATTATAGTTTTTGAGTTAAGTGTTGAATCACGACCACTTATAATTCCGGTAGGGGTATAAGTTTTATCATCTGGAACTAGGTCGGATTGCAAATTAAATATTTACGCAAATGTAGGATTTTAGAAAAACTCATTTAGGGGCAGCCTTATAATCGGTAGGTTTTGGAACTTATATTCCGTCACGATTATGGCTACATCCAAATCACGAACCACATGGTGTAGGCTGGATTTGTACCTCTAACCTATGGATTTTGGCAGAGAGTTGATGCGGGGCTCCTTACAATCGAGGTTATTGGTTGCGTGAACTCACCGGTTATAGTAGACTTCAAAATTCATCGCATGAAGCGATTTTAGAAAAAGACAATTTGGAGCAACCTATAATCGTGTAGGATTGTGGAACCTGTTTGAGCTTACGATTATGGCTACATCAAATCACGAACCACATGAGCATATGCATGGCCTTGTACCCTGGAACCCGATCGGAATGTTGGCGAGGTTCGATCACAGGGCTCTTATAATCGGTAGTTTGTTCGATCGAATAGATTGCGATTATGGTATGTTTCCAAAATTCATCACATGAAGGATTTTAGAAAATCCCATTTTGGGGCAACTTATAATCGGATGGCTTGGTAATATAGCCCCAACTCAGGTCTTACGCCGCATCCAAAGCGCCAGACCAAGTGGCTATGGCTGCATCACGTGCACACTCAAAACCTATGGAATATGGCAAGGGTTGGATCTGGGTCTCTGTTGTAATCGGTCGGGTTATATATGTATACCACTCGAGGTGTAGTGGTAGATTTCAAAACTCATTACGTGAAGGATTTTAGAAAAACTCATTTTGGGGGCAACTTATAATCGGTAGTTTATGTAACCTATTAGGCTTCCGATTACTTAGCCCCATCTCACAGGCTCAAGCCAAGTGGTTTGTGTTTAGCACCCCTCGCACCCTCAAACCTATGGAATTTCGCGCGAGCTGAATGACGGGGCTCTTATAATCGGTAGTCTTTATGTTGGATAACCTACTCTGGAGTTATAAAAGGGATTATTAGCCAAGTATCTACAGCTACCAATCGGTGGTATAGGGTCATTTTAACCTACTGGTTGTGCGCCTACTGTAGATCGATTATGGTGTTGTTTGCTACACGTTATATGAGGGCATATTGGCCATTTCGAAAATCTGGAAGATAAGGGATAACAGATTCGTTTGAATTGACCTTTTTTGTCTTTGTAGGTAATGGCCCCCTAATTCTTTCGAGTCGCC